>CM076582.1:342075755-342589362 GCA_034641835.2 Pinus albicaulis | reverse complement strand
TTAAACCATCCTTATACCCCATAAAGATGCACCTTTCAGATTTATTATCCAACTTGGTCCTTTTCTCCTTTGGAACATGTACATATGCATCACATCCAAATACCCTTAGATGTGAAAGAGAGGGTTTCTTACCAGTCCATACCTCACGTGGGGTCTTATCCTCCAACGCTGATGAAGGTGATCTGTTAACTAAGTAACATGCAGTCTCCACTGCCTCTGCCCAGAATTCTTGTCCTAACCCGGTACCACTGAGCATGCTTCTTGCCTTTTCCATCAGTGTTCTATTCATTCTTTCTGCAACTCCATTTTGCTGTGGTGTGTATGGAGTAGTCTTTTGTCGTGCTATACCACACTTCTTACAGAACTCTTCAAATTCCTTCTTGCAGAACTCCCCACCATTATCTGTCCTCAGCGCCTTTATCTTCTTCTCTGTCTGGTTTTCCACCAGAGCCTTAAATTCTTTAAATTTGTCAAAGACTTCAGATTTCTTCCTCAAGAAACATATCCATGTATTCCTTGAGAAGTCATCTATGAATGAAACATAGTACACAGACTTTCCCAGTGATGGAACTGACACAGGCCCAAACACATCACTGTGCACAAGTTCTAATATATTGTTTGCCCTCTTAGCACCAGAAGGAAAACTCACCCGATTCTGCTTCCCATATACACAATGTTCACAGAAATCGAAATCCAGAGAACAATTAGACATACCTTCTACCATACCATCTCTATGCAGTATCCGTAGGCCCTTCTCTCCAATATGTCCAAGCCTTTGATGCCATAGCATGGTCTTTTCTCCAGAGATAGCTACGCTTTCCATCCCACTTTCAGGAACCACAGAACTGTTACACCCATCAATAACAGTACTACCTTGTAGCTTGTACAGAGTTCCAGTCCGAACTCCCCGCATTAATACCAGTGCTCCCCGAACCATCTTGCAGGCATCTTTCTCGAACACTGTTTTTACACCTGCATCATCCATCTTGCTTGCAGAAATCAGATTTCTGGCCAATGCAGGAATATGCAGAACACCAGGAAGTGTTCTAATCCTTCCACCTTGCAGCTTCAGCTTGACCTTTCCACGTCCGATGATTCTATCCCTCCTATCATCCCCTAGGAAGACATCAACACCATCATATTTCTCATACTCGCAGAACCACTCCCTATGGGGAGTGAAGTGAAAGGATGCACCTGAGTCAATCAACCATGACTCATGATCTACATGTGTATTTGAAGAAGAAGCTAAATACACATCCCCACCTTCATCCGAGGTGGTTTTTGCCTCTGCAGAAGGACCTTCATCAGATCCCTTTCCTTTCTCAGGAGCTTTAGATCTGCATTCCTTTTTGTAGTGCCCTTCCTTTCCGCATTTCCAGCACACCTTTACAAACTTTCCAGGAGATTTAGATCTCCCTCTAGATTTAGATCTTCCACTCGAAACCTTATTCTTGTTTCTGTTCTGGGACCTTCCTCGTACAGATAAGGCATCTCCATTCTGACCCTCCATATTTCTCCGTCTCATTTCCTCCGACAGCAAGGCTGAGACAATGTCATCAAAATTCAAGGTAGTTGTATTGCTGCCTATTGCAATAACCAGACTGTCCCACGAGTCTGGTAGAGAGCACAACAAACTGATGCACTTATCTTCATCTGAGATTTTAATATCAACAGACAACAGCTGACTTACCACAGTATTGAAGGCGTTCAGATGCTCTGTCACCGAGTCTCCATCCTTCATCCTCGGGTTATACAGCTTTTTCCGCAGGAACAACTTATTCACCAGAGACTTAGATTGGTACAAAGTCCCAAGTTTTTCCCACAAATTCTTTGCCGTAGCTTCCCCAGATACATTCAACAATACTGAATCTAACACACACAACCGTATTGTGCTCTTAGCCTTCCGATCCAGTTTCTTCCAGTCTTCATCTGACATTGCCGTTGGTTTAGTACCTGGATCTACCGCGATCCACTGATCTTTATCCACCAGCAGATCCTCCATCTTGAGTTTCCACAACTCAAAACTCTGACCATTAAATTTCTCGATCTCTATCTTTTCGCCGCTCGCCATATTCTTTCACCGCAAGAATCGATCCCGCAGATCTCCCACTGCACAGGGTCTACCACAGGCCCGAGCAAAAAACCCTCAACAACAAAGGCGTCCCCTTGAAGCCGAAACAGCTCTGATACCAAATGTAGGTTTTAACCCTGAACAGAAATATCTACACACGATTCTTATAATAGAAAATAAACAATAGCAAGAGCATAAAACATAAAACAGATAAACACAGAGATTTTCCCCTGGATCCCAAATCGGGACGACCAGCTTGATTTTTCATTATATTCCTTTTAGTGTTACAACACATATATATACATGCCGAAGCATACATAAACCCCAATCCATTAACCCTGGATTAGAACATAACCGTAGTTCCCTTGACCGGATCTACAAAATACCAGGGGCCGAAAACCATCGAACCCCAAAACCATGTGCAAAACCATGCACAAAACCATGGGCAGATCCGCCTATGAGTGGGTCTGCACAAAAAACAAATTTTGGCCGGGGCGCTGCCCCGGACCCCAACGGTGGGGACTGCTTCGCCCCTCGTGACCCCCCAGCTACGCCCGACGCAGCATACAGCGCATGGGGCTAATCGTGGAAAGAATATAACACATACCCAACAATTTTGGGCATGGCAATTAAGAGAGATCAGGAAAAGAGGAAGCCATGATTAAACCAGAGGAAGTATGTCGAGACTATATTGCAAAGGTTCAATATGCAGGATAGGAAACTGGTGAATGTTTCGATTCCTGTAGGTACAAAGTTGTCTGCTGAACAGTTTCCTAAGACACAAGAAGAAGATGAGGATATGTTCCGTGTTCCATATGCAAGTGCATTGGGTAGCCTGATGTATGCAATGGCATGTACTAGACTAGACATTGCACTTGCAGTGGGAGTATTGAGCAGGTTTATGTCAAACCTAGGGAAGGAGCATTGGACATTACTGAAGCGGGTTTTCAGATATTTGCGTGGCACTAGTGATTATGGCTTGTGCTACCAGGGAAGACCAGGATTGGAAAAAGCGTTGGACATTCATGGTTTTGTTGATGCAGACTGGGTTAGAGATCTGGACCAAAGAAGATCTAAAAGTTTGTATGTGTTTAGCCTATTTGGAGGTGTAGTCAGTTGGATGAGTAAAAGACAGTCTGTAGTGGCTCTTTCAACTACAGAGGCAGAATACATAGCAGCCACTCATGCAAGCAAAGAATAATTTTGGTTGTAGAGATTGTGTTCAAGTATGGGGTTGGTGCAGCAAGCTATAAGGATAGAATGTGATAGCCAAAGTGCAATTTTCTTGGCTAAGAACCCTGCTTATCATTCAAAGACAAAGCACATTGATGTTCAATATCACTTTGTGAGAGATATGGTTGAGGCTAAAAGGGTGTTGCTCGTAAAGGTGGACACCTTGAAGAATTTTGCAGATGCATTGACGAAGTTTGTGAGCACTCAGAAGCTCTCTTGATGTAGAGAAACAATGGGTGTTGCAGAGCTGGGCTAATGAATAAGCTCTCTTGTGGCCCCCTGCGGAAAGAAAACAACAAGTGGAAGAATTTTGGGTATGTGTTATATTCTTTCCATGACTAGTCACGCGTGGGGGGCGATATTACACTCTGTACGTTGCGCCAGGGGGGAAACAACCCCCCCCTATTCAGGGTCCAAGGCAGCGGCCCGGGAAAATTTTTTTGGACCTTATTTTTCAGTGGGTGGACCCGCCCATGGTTTTGTGCATAGGTTTGCACATGGTTTTGGGGCATGATGGTTTTTAGCCCCTGGTATTTTGTAGATCCGGTCAAGGAACTATGGTTGTGTTCTAATCTAGGGTTAATGGATTGGGGTTTATGTATGCTTCGACATGTATATATATGTGTTGTAACACTAAAAGGAATATAATGAAAAATCAAGCTGGTCGTCCTGATTTAGGATCCAGGGGAAAATCTATATGTTTATCTGTTTTATGTTTATGCTCTCGCTATTGTTTATTTTCTATTTTAAAGATTCATTTGTAGATAATTTCTGTATAGGGTTAAAACCTACACTTCATGATTTATTTTGGGAGGGGGTGGGGGTGGGGGGATTCGAAAAGTCAGGACCTACCTGGTAACATGGCAAAGCCACAAGAGTTCATACACCTCTCCCCTTTCTGCTCATCTCGCCCCCCCACCCTCCGAAAAGAATTACCTCATTGATTGTGGATTCTTCTACTTCCACGCCAATAAAACCCTGCCACGATGATTTACCAACCCCGCCATTGTCTCCACCATAGTTCCTTATCGTCCACTATCCGTTTGCCACCTCAGCTCTATGGACCCCACTTCCCCACTTCCATTCCATCAAATGTTTTCCCACCATCATCTCCCTCCCAATAAAATGTTGCCACCTGGCACTCTTCGAAGCACATCTGCTAACCATATGCCTCCAAGTCACCTCCCACCTCCACATCATATATCCATTTCATCCCACTACCGCCAAATCAATAGTGAACATTGTAAATTAAAATAAGCACCGATTTAGAAAAATGATCAGTTAAAACTATGCTTTTTACTATACAAAACAATAATCTAAATCATGGTTTACAAACAAATGAGAACGAATTTATCAAAACAGAAAGAGGTTTTTGTCTGGAACGGACACATTTAAAAACACCTATCTTACTTTTATAACATATATTATGGTTTGGATATACGAGTGAATATTTGAAGGCATATTTTCCCAAATTTTCATGTTTTTAGCCACTGTTTTAAAATGTGGTTTCCGAATAGGTGGAAATGAATTTTCAAAAAATGAAAGAGTTTTTTTTTGGTAAAACACTTACCTACAAACATATCTCTCAGTTTTTACACAACTATCATGGATTGAGATATTAAAAGGTATCATTGGACCCTATTTTTTAAAATTTCGTGAGGAAAAATCTCATGAACAGTTAGTGACTTGGATGCCACCTCATAAAATTAGACTTGCTATCAAATTTTGAATTGTTTTTATTTATCACCAAAAAATACTCAAAGATAGTTCCAAGAAACTTCAACAGTTTTAGTTCTATTTTTGAGATATTTTTAATGAATCTTGATATTTCCAATCAAGTTTTTTTGTGAAGAATTTGTATAAATACTTCATAATTTGAAGTAATAGATGTTGGGATTTTTATTGAGAAAGACTACCATTCATTGTAAAGTTGTTCACTAATTTCAAGTGACCTTTTGAATTAATACAAGACAAGCTATTAAAGGAATCCTGTGTCATATCTATGTGGTGAAGTGCTTCTTACTGTAATTTGTTTTCTTTGTTTTCATATGCATTTATTTTATCTATTGTTTTAAATAAAATTAAGTTCAGGATTTGTTTTAAAACACCCTATTCTGTCTTAAATAAATATCAATGTTTTCTTCTTAAGTTTAAATATAGAATTCAAGTAAAAATTCTCTATATTTAAAGTGAATCATAATCTGTTCTTCCTTCTCCATCTCATAAACTATAAGGATCTAGTAGTATGCCTACCTTTCCACGTTGCACTTTAGCTTGATTATTTATGCATTTGATCATCTTAAAATCTTCTGAATCCATTTCCAAATGGCATTCCCTTGATGTTCCAACCAAACCAATTCGAAAACCAAACTCTGAGCTTTCATAACTATCCTAATATCCTAATATAAACAAATCTAAATCTAACAGAGAGATCCCTTTCTGAAACTGGTAGGGCTAGATCCCAACTTCCAAAGGGGTTCTGTGGTTACCTATGGGTTTCCTTCACAGCCTTGGGAAATTACGGAGTGATAACATAGTGGCAACCATATTGGGGATTGAAAGGTTTCATCTACCCCAGGAAATATGATCAAATTTTAGATATGATTGCTAGTGGTGGACAGTAGTCGAACATATGAAGGCTGAAAAATTCACTCGACCAGTCCATGTTCAAGAATCCAGAACTTAAAGATTTCATGGCGACTCCATTGACCGAAGAATGCAAAGCTTAAATTGCATAGCTGGTTGCCACATTAGTCATGATGTCAGGATATGTAAAGGTTTATCTTTCTATTGAAGCTTTAAAATAAGTTTGGGATGAGTTTGCGGATTATCAAATTGATGAAGTTTTTTCAACGTCCGTGTTTTATTATTTGAAATCATGAAAATTTTTGTCTGAAATTAAAGTTTGTTTTCTTGATTTATTTGCTGAAATACTTGAGAAGGATATTGAAATCTTAGATACTCAGATTCAGTCCTACAGTTTCCAAGATCTGAAACAGTTCTTTAAAGATCTTCCTTCGCCAAAATGAGGGGATATTGTACTACCCATTGATTTTCATATTGATGATTGTTCTATTTTTAAACACAAGACTAACATTTTATAATTTAAATCATGGTTTAATGTTGAGGATACAACTGGAAAACTCAGCCATGTTAAACTAGTCATTAAATACCTGAGGACCAGCTGATAGATTATGCCTTTATTGATCCCGTAGAAAACTACATGGAGGGTTTTTTTTTTCAGTTTAAGTTTTTAGTTTAGGGATGAAACATATCCATCATCAGTTTCCATTGTTACTATATTTTCCATCTTTTATTTTTTTGACGCGTAGTCAAGAAATCCACTTATTTCAACATACTTGACTGGCTTCATTGACATTTTTTTGCCATTTAATTCAACAGCTACTCAACAGTGTAGGGTAGGTTGTTGTGTGCCAGTAAGCTCAGTACTCTGAGCATATTTTCAACATATTTAGTTTCAGTTTGCAATAGAGATTTCATTTTTCAAGTTTATAACTCAGAGTTCAGTTTGAAGAATGGATTTGATTCAGTTTGAGGATTAAAATAGATAATAAATTGGTTTTCAGGTGCAGTGGTGTCATTGCAGAGCATGTTGCAGGATTGGGATCAACCCAATGGATTAGGCTACTATTCTACTATGTTCTTGGCACCTCACAAGAAGGATGCCATCCCCATTGGAGCCTATGTTAGGGTCCTATGATTCATAGGATCAATTGATCATTGTCTATTTATTTTCATATGATGATATTATAAATAATGTTCTATTCTACAAATTATTTCCAAGAAAGAAAAAATAGGCTTGCAAATCAAAATGAAACACTAGAGGATAATTGATTAGGTTTAGAGGAAAATTAAATATGTGTTAGATCAGTTTAATCGAAACATTTAAAGCATGATTATCGTAATTATAGTAAATTTTTGACATAATGTTTTATGGCATGTAATAACATTGAAAAAGTTTCAATGACCACGATCCACCCCGCCCGAATCAATGGCAAGGGATCATTTTCTCCCCCCCCCCCACCCCTTGAGCTCCTTCACGCTTTATTTACAGGGGGGTCCGAAAATTCAGGACCTACCTAGTAATGTGGTAGTGCCACAAGAGTTCTCACCCCCACTCCTTTCCACTCATCTTCCCCCCCTCCCCCCCAACAAAAAAAAACATTACCTCGTTGACCGTGGACTCTTTTAATTCCACACCAATAAAACCCTACCACGTTGATTTACATACCCCGCCATTTCCTCCACCATAATCCCTTCTGCTCCACTATTTTTTCTCCACCTCACCTCTGCGGACCCCACTTACCCACTTCCCTTCCATCAAACAATTTCCTGCCATCATCTCCCTCCTAATAAAATGTTGCCACCTGGCACTCTCCTAGCCACATTCGGCAACCATATGCCTCCATGTCACCTCCCACCTCCATGTCATGTATCCTATTAGGGTCCTGTGATTTGGCTGATTGGCAAGCCAAATGACAGTGTAACATCAAACCAAGCTTTGGAGCCCAAGGACCTAGCCTTCCTGGACTTAGAGAGGGCTCTCTCTATATGTGTAAGGGATATCTGTTTGTTCGCTTATTGTGTTTTGATTTTAGGCTAGTTATGAAGTAAGTTTTTTGGTTTTTTAAGTTGTGAGGGATGAAACTGATCAAAGATATAAAATAGATAACAAGATGTTAGATTAACTGGGCTATGGGGTCAAAAAGTCAAGAAAGCTATTAGATGACGATACAAGGCTATTGAAAGGCCGATTTGATTCAAGGTAGAAAGGATCTTAGGGAAAAATGGAGTAAATGGACATCAAATTTGTGAACAAAAAAGAGTTTCAAGCATAAATAGTTTAATAGATAACATAAACATGGTAGGGAAAACCATTAATCATGAAAAATGTAACTAAAAGCTAATCAATACTTAGAAATAAACATTCAAGCCATGCATAGAAGTATAAGACCCTCTAACTTTGGGAAATGGCTATCAGACTTTGGGGAAAACACTTAAGGAAGACAAACAACTCAAAACACTATGCCAGAATGCCTAAACACAGTACTTCAAGTTATTGGGCACTTTGAACAACAAGATTTGCATAGTTTTAGGCAAAGGGCTAGATCAAAACTAGGCCTCCTTGGTTCAAACAAAATGATAATCTAATCAGTCAAAGAGAAATTTCATGGATGGAACTATAGCTAGCCATAGGTAATTAGGGCATACCATAAGTCCTTAGCATGTATAGAACTATGAATGAAACAAGCAACAATATCCTCAAGTTGTTAAAGAGCAGTTAAGAATTCTTTAATGCAACTATGGAAGAAGAAAACATGAAGGCTATGAAGATTCAGGAAATTTGAGGTGCCTCCATGGGCATATCTCAAATTTTTTCTCTACTGATATATAGCAAGCAAGAAACATGTATTCATGAATGAAAAATAGAAGACAACAACAAAGCAAGAGACACTATACCATTCTACCAAGTCATGGAATCCATCAACAATCCTTCATCATTCATCCAAGAACATCCAAGGGGAAATCCAAAAGCATAACACAAGTATTTTCTTCCAAAGCTCATATGACGATATATTGCTTCTCTTCTCAAGTTTTAGCCTTGTTTTACAATGAAAGCCTTTGGAATATATAGGCTCAAGTGAGGAAAACCTCATGGTTCAACTTGCCATCCTATTGGCCTAATCAAAATATCTAATCTTGTCCTTGAGGCTTTGCAAAGCCCAAGGCACAAAATATCTCATAAAATATCTAAAAAATGCTAAAAAAGGAAAAATAATCGACTTTGCATCATTTTTCATGTGCAAAAATAGCTAAACGCACATTTGGAAAAAGCAGATTTTAGAGGTTCAAAAATTACAAAAATACTCAGAAAAAACATCAGCAAAAGGTCCCCTGACTTGCCGGCAACATTTGGCAGCCTTCCCGATGTCGGAATGAGGCTCATGATAGCTCGTTGGAAAGCTCTAAGTGTCTTCTTTCTGGAGAAACTTCAATTTTCCAAATCTGATGCCTAGAATTCCTCCAAAACTGAACCTGTGTGTAAAAAACCAAAAATTACAGTCTGTTGATAGACCAGTCAGAGTGTGCAAAAAGCGAGCATTTTTTTCCGATTTGAGGGAGCAAATGATCTCCAAATGTTCTGAAAATCACTGAGGCTGTTCTCATGAAATTATGGCATCCAATGATATCATTCGCCTCCCTTGATGAATCCTCAAAATGAAATGGCGAATTTATGAGTTTTTGACCAAAAACTCAAAAATGCCAAAAAACCAAAGTATGTCAAAATTTTCCCAAAATCGGCGTGTATGACCCTCAAGGGTCCTTGGAAATATGTTCTGAAGCAGAAGCCAAAATATGAAGTCCTGAAGTGTCTTTTCTCACTTTCCGTGTCAGGCGCTTCCCTTTAGCCTTCTTCAGCTTCTCTTGGGTTTTCTTCTTTGATGTTTAGCATTCTGGCTTTGGTGAAGAAGTCATGGCCCCTTGCCTAGGAGAGGCAGATAACACATGCTTTGGAGAATGCCCTTCATGATCCATGTTTTGTATTTGCTTGCTCTCATCAAGATGCTGCTGTGTATCATCTCTTGGTTGCCCTTGCTCATCACTGTCATGGCCTTGTTCATCATCTTCATGCTGCTAAGAAAAACTCTACCTTCTCTTTCAGTCATTGTTTTGATGAAGGCAACCATGGTTTCAAATGTTGGGTGTGATGCCTTCCTGTTGTATAATATTCTTGCTCTTTTCTTGGTATGCAAACCAACCAACCAAGTCCACGCCATATACACAGTCAACTTTTAGTTCAGCCACACAGTCAATTTCATTGTTTATAGAACAAAGGTGGCAGAGCTTTGAAATGCTTCTGAGGTTTTAACAAAAGCATGTAGGAGTTTTGTCCTTTAAACAATCAAGGCTCCCTTTCAATATAAAACCCCTGCCTCTCTAGAAAACTACCTTTCCAACCTCTGAATATCAACTTAACAAATGAGATTGAAGAACAAAAAGACAGTCAATCAGTATACACAGTCAACAATGATCTTTTTCTGTGTGGGTGGTAAGGGTACCCTGCCCTTTGATGTTTTGAGGATGTAAGACACCCTTGTCTTTTAGAGGAAGGTGAAAACATAGTCTCTTAGTTCAAGACCTTCTTTTTCCTTGTAGGCACTTTACCAACAGATTCAACAACATGAAGACAGTCAACCAAAAATGTATCTCTACACAGTCAAAGGTTGCTGTGTGTGCAAGATAAAGTGGCAACGCTTGCAAAGTTTGGTGTGAGCTCAAAGATATGTAGGAGTTTTAAAAAGTCAAGACTTTTTAAACCAAAGCACTGCTTGCTTTTGGTATGCCTTTCCAACCAGTATGTTCAACACTGTTTCATAGTCAAACATAGTGTATACACAGTTAAAGGCCACTGTTTATAGGACAAGGTGACAAAGTTTGTAATGGTTTTGATGTGGTCACAAAGAATCTTGTAACATTCAAACAGCAATAAACCCCTCCTCCAACAGAACACTGCCTTACTTATACTCTGCTGCTCTTCATACCGGTTTTAACAAAAACACCTCCAAATTTAATGGGATCTTTCACTCACTGATTGTGCTTTATGGAATGGAAGGTCACAAACATTGCTTTCTTTTTAGGCCACTTAATCCAATAAACTCAACAATATGAACACAGTCAACCTTATTTCATTTACACAGTTAGATTTTACTGTTCATAGGACAAGCTGGCAGAGTTTGAAATGTTTCTGAGGTGGTAGCAAAGGTCTTGTAGCAGTCATAAAGCCAATGGACTCCTCTTTGAACAACGCACTACCCTCCTTGTATACAGCCCACCAAATATATTTAACAATGTAAACACAATCAATCAAAAGATATCCACACAGTCAAGGTCACTGTGTTTAATAAGTGACAGAGTTCATTTTGCCTTTGATTGATCATATAGAATCCTGGAGCATTCAACAGCAATAAACCCCTTCTTGAACAAAAAACACTGCTTTTTTCATGCTCTACTGTCTCTCATACCAATTTCGCCCGCAGATTTTCCAATTGTCTTCACTATTTTACTCACTGGAGGTCTGTTTATGGTTTAAAAGGCAGCTATGACCTTGCTTTTTACTGTACTGAGGAAAGCTTTGAAAAATGACCAAGTAATACATGTATGATGATTGTGGTTGGAATTAGGACCACTGCTTCCTTTTTCAAATGCTGATCTTCTGTTTTAAAACAGTGACTCCATCTTCTAACACTTTTTTAGGGCAGTTTACGGGTTTTTTAAACATTAATATGAAACTACCATTTTTACTATGTTCTCTTTGAATAATCCGAAGCTACAGCAAATTTCCGAGTTTAAAACAAACATCAAACTTCCCCAGCACTTTTTTTTTGTCACATATAGTTTACAGGGCTCATGGTTTGTTACTGATTTTTTGAGGGTAGCTTTAGGGTTCCTTTAAAATCAAATAAACCTCCCACCATTTCCACTATGACAGACTCTATTAATAGATTCTAATTGAAGTTCTTTGAAAACCTTACCAAGACTTTCCCCTTTTACCAATATTTAGTCCTTTGAAGACACCCAACTTTTTAACACCTTTTTAGAAACTTGAAAACCACAAGGAGTCACTTGGAATACCTTTGAAATCGATGCTGATGCTTCTTGAGGAGTTTGAGCAGCTCTAAAAATAGTTTTTGAAGGATTTTAAGTGAATTTTTGACCAGTGCTACAGGAGCGCCGCGCGCTGCTACAGGAGCACCGCGCGCCTTTGTTGGCCTTTGCAAATTCCATGCACAGGAGCGTCGCGTGCTTTTCCAGGAGCGTCGCGCAACTTTGCACCCAATTTTGAAGGCCTTCCTGGTGTCGTAATTGGGTGCGAGATGGCTCGTTGGAAAGCTGTGGAAGTCTACTTTCCAGAAAAATTTGAATTTTTTCATTTGGATTCCATTTGGTTGTTCAAAAATTCATTCTCCCAACACTGGTCAAAACTGGTGAATCCTGGTGCAGAAATGCATAGTGCTGTTTGTAAGCCACCTTTGGATGCTTTCCTGGTGTCAGAATTGGGCGCGAGATGACTCGTTGGAAATATAGGGAAGTATAATTTCTAAATATGCTTTATTTGTTTCATTTTGTTTCCATTTTGGTGTTCAAAAACTGACTGTCCCATCACTGGACAAAAATGGTGAATGCTGGTGCAGAAAAACATAGCGTTGATTGCAGGCTACTTTTGGATGCCTTCCCATTGTCGGAATTTGGCCCGAGATGGCTCGTCGGAAAGATATGGAAGTATAATTTCCATAAAAATTTGAATTTTTTTATTTGGAGTCAATTTGGTTGTTAAAAATCGGACTGTCCCATCACTGGTCAAAATGATGAATCCTAGTGAAGAAATTCTCTCGTGACATCTGAATTTTTCACATTTCTCACAAACCATGATACCTGTGTAGAAACTGAAGGAGGTTTTTCTTCTTGAACCTATGAGGGACAAAAAAATCTCTCACTTTTGTAAATTTCATCTCTGTTTGATCATAAAATCATTTTGAAACAAACTTCTCGGGCGCTCCTTAACCCTAATTTTACTGTGGCAGAGGTATTATGATTCAATAGCCATGCAAATTTTACTATCCCTTGGTATTTGCTGAGATGAGATATTTTAGCCTCTTTTTGACTGTGGGTACACTGCTTCAGTGGCATTCACTTAAACTCTTTCATCCTCTGTATTTATTTATGATGCCTTTATGCTGAATAGGAAACCTAACTGCCACTTCAAAATCTTTTATACCTCCAGTCCTTGAAAGGCATACCTGTCTTTGTCATTCGGAAAGAGAATGTTTTCTTCCTTTTGCAATCATAAAATTACATTTCGCTTTGGATTTAATGATGCCCATTGTGAAATGAATCTTGAAAATAGGTGCAAAAATGCAGCTGTACCCACCCATGTTTGATCATCCTTTGTCTAAGAGGGCGCTTTTTCCACAGTCTTTCATTTGCTCAAAGTATACCAGCATGGTGTCTTGGGTCTTTTGTTATAGGAATAGACTGTTTTTGGAAAACCAAAGGTACTTTGCCTTTTGTCCACTGTGATGAGTTTTTTGAAAGCATCCTCTTATGAGCAGGAGGATCAAAGTCCCTTGAAACATAATCTTTACCATGTCATTTGCTTGTGTAGTGACACAACTCATCAACCACTTCTTCAATATTTTGTTTTGTTGGAGTTGCAAACTGCTTTTTGGAAAAACCTGTTGAGAGATAAGCTTGACCTCCTTGGATTGCAGTGGTACCCCTGCTTTCCTTTTGGTCTCTTACCTTGTTTCTCAGATTAAACAGACCTTGAAATCAGTTAATGCTCTGTCCATCTGCTTATGAATGAAGGAGGCCTTTTTCTCTTGGCAAAATGTCTGATGATGTTTGATAAGCATGCTTGGAAAGGGTTCCTCTTATATATGATGGCAAGTAAACAAACTTTGACAGAACACTACTGCTTTTACCTATGCCTACAATCATTACTTTTCTCCAGAAAATCTGTGTCACTGTGTCACTGTTTATTAAAACAAACATGCCTTACAGTCAGTTTGCAATTCTTCAAGTCAAAATTGGCCATCGCCCTCTACTTGTAGATGAAGGAGGCGCCTTAAAACCCTCTGCTTATAGATGAAGGAGGTTCTCAGCCATGACAAATTACAAGTCTGTTTGGCAGTGTTGTCTTTCTTCTACTGTGTTTTCAGGCTGAATGAAGCTGCAAGATCTTGATGAGTAAATCTTTGCCCTGCAGATGCATCTTAGGCTCATTATCACCTTGAGAAGTAGTTGTCTTCTCATGTGGAGCTGAAAATAGTCTTCTGAGATGCTGACATGTCTCTTGTCCTTGTAAAATCCATCAAACAGTGTGAAACACCTAAAATCAGCTTGAAATTATGGTCTATGTATTGCTGAGACTTAAGGGTGTAAAAGTGGCGCGACTTAGGGCTGTGACTGACCTTATTAGCAGAGTGGGAGGTCTGTTATGACTAGTTTATAGCAGATGGAGGTTTTTTGGCTCTTTGATGGCTGCCAAGGGTGAAATGTCTTAGAGCGCCACTTCCTAACTTAGGGGAGGCTTTTTGAACAGATTTGGATTGTCTCTTTTAGAGCTGATGGGCAGATTAGTATGGCTAAGGCTAGGTAGGATTCGATAATGAGGTTTCATCTCGTCATGGGCAAACTGAAAGGTAAGAAGGCAAAAAAGGTTTTCATGGGGGTTTTCTAGATGAAAAATTGACATATGGAGATCGGCTTCTAGAAAACTCAGCTAGGAATTTTAGTCATCAACAACAGGTGAAAATTACTGATGGCTAACATATCCATTTCATCCCACCCTTTCCAAATCAATAGTGAAAATTGGCAATTAAAATGAGCACCGAGTTAGATAAATGCTCAGTTAAAAATATGTTTTTTACTATACAACACAATAATATAAATCATGGTTTACAAACAAATGAGAACTCATTTCTCAAAACCTAGAGGTTTTTTCCGTAACGGACACATTTAAAAAATGTCTCTCATTTTTCTAACATCTATTATGGTTTGGGATATATGAGTGAATATTTGAAGGCATATTTTCTAGAAATTTCCTGTTTTTAGATTAATTTTCAAAAACTAAAAGAATTTTTTGTTGGTAACATACTTATCTACAAAAAAATCTCTTAGGTTTTACACAACTATCATGGATTTAGATATTAAAAGGTATCACTGAACCCTATTTTTTAGAATTTCGCGAGGAAAAAGCTCATGAACAATTAGTGATTTGGATGCCACCTCATCAAATTAGAATTGATATCAAATTCAAATTGTTGTTATTTAACACCAGAAATCCTCAAAGATAGTGCCAAACAACTTCAATAGTTTTAGTTGGGCTATATTTTAGTTCTATTTTGTAACACAATTTTGAGATATTTGTAATAAATCTTGATATTTCCAATCAAGATTTTTGTGAAGAATTTCTATAAATAATTCATAATTTGAAGTAATATATGTTGGGACTTGTACTGAGAAAGAATACCATTCATTGTAAAGATGTTCATTGAGTTCAAGTGACCTTTTGCATTAATACAAGACAAGATGTTTTAGGATTCCTGTGTCATATCTATGTGGTGAAGTGCTTCTTACCGTAATCTGTTTTCTCTATTTTCATATGCGTTTCTTTTCTCTATTGTTTTAAAGAAAATTAAGTTCATGATTTGTTTTAAAATACTCTGTTATGGCTTAAAGCAATATCAATGTTTTCTTCTGAATTTTAAATATACAATTTAGGTAACAATGCTCTATATTTAAAGTGAATCCTAACCTGTTCGTTCTTCTCCATCTCATAAACTACAAGGATCTAGTAGTATGCCTACCTTGCCCTGTTGCACTTAAGCTTGATTATTTCTACATTTGATCATCTTAAACTCTTATGAATCCACTGCCCAATGTCCTTTCCTTGCTGTTCCAACCAAACCAATTCGAAAACCAAACTCTGAGCTTTCATAACTAGCTTAATATCTCAGTATAAAAAAATCTAAATCTGATAGAGAGACCCCTCTCTGAAGCTGGGAGGGCTAGATCCCAACTTCCAAAGTGGTTTTCTGGTTACCTCTGGGTTTCCTTCATAGCCTTGGTAAATTACAGAGTGATAACACTTTTCATGAAATCAGGTGAATTGTGGAGGAATATCTAGATGACCTCGATGCTCACTCTCATCAATGAGCTAATCATATTGTGGATTTATGAGCCATTTTTATGTGCTTTTGTTATTATAATATTAGTTCAAATCCTCACAAATGAATTATGTGTTGTTTCCAAACAATTTTTAGGCCTCATCATGTCGAAGTACAAGATCATGGTTGATCCTATCAAGGTCAAGGAAATCATCATTTACCTTATCCTCACACTATTAATCAACTTTAGAGTTTGCAACTAAAAAATTTTTTTTTACGTCAATTCATTGCTAATTATGTTGAGATCACAAAGGGTTTCATGAGACTCCTTAGAAAGGATAAACCATTTGTATGGGATGACCAAGCACAATGATATTTTATGGCTTAAAAATTCCTTGATATCGACCCCACTATTAAGCCCTCCTAACTACAGTCAAGACTTCATTTTATATCACAAAACCTCTGATTCAATTCTTAGTATTGTTCTTGTCCAAGAGGAAAAGGACCACCATGAGCATGAATCTGCTACCTTAGCAAAGGACTAGTGGGGGAAGAAATTTTCTATTTTTACATTGAAAAGTTGGCTCTAGTTTTTTTCTTCATTGTCCAACGACTTAGGCATTAAATCCTCTTATGCAAGACTGTCATAGTAGATGAATCCAACCCCATCAACCATTTTCTCATTATACAAGTCATTGGGGGAAAGTACTCCAAATGGATCATTAACTTTCACGATTTTGATTTGGATTTTGTGGCCGCAAAATACAACAAATCGTTAGTTTTTGTAGAGATTATCAACCTTATTCTTGCTAGTGATGGAATAGTGGTAACTGATTCATTTCCTGATGAGCCTTTGTTGCTTACTAACTCATATGATTTGTGGTATGAGAATATATTTCTCCATTGTAATATTCCTAATTGGTAATAACAACAAATACCAAAGCAGTTTACAAGGAACAACAAAAATAAATGAAGGACACGACCACAAATTAAAACACAAGATATAACATTATGATCCATTTTATTAATAAGCTGGGAACATGTACATAAAATGATATGAAATGATAGAACTTAGGATTTCTATGCAAGCTGAGTAAAACATAGAAAATATAGCTCGAACCCAAGTGCATAATTGTCCCATGATTGATTTGCGTGCCACCTAGAAAAAATCTATTGTTGGTTTCTAGCTGGAATGTTGATATCAGGGATGAATATTCCTTGAAATTCTCTGAAAATTTAACCCCAAACTCCTCTCATCAAACCCAAAAAAACCCATAAATGGTTTGGGATGAATCCAAATGATGAAGAAGCCTTCCAAAAGGGTGAAAATGGCTCTTAGGCTGACTATATGCTCTACTGAAAATTATAATCTATATGCTGCTAAAAAATTATAAAAGTTCAGCTCTAGATTCTCCTCCAAATATCCACCAAAACTAATAAAGGGTTTGGTTCCACTCCAAGCTGAGAGGAAATATACAAAATGGTGTAAGTTTCCCAACTAGCTGATGCTACATTCCATTGAAGGAATTTTCTCTTGGAACAATCCACAACATCCTCCGGTAAATAGTCCACTCCACTAAAAATATCTTTCTAGGGATGCCAAAACCAGAAGATCTTCAGCCTCCCAATATGCTCCTCTTTGTACCTACGTAGCCTTTTCTAGAAATTCCCATGCACTGCCAAAATTAAGTGACTCCAACCCACAAGAATGGCTCAACTCTAGGTCCACAAATTGCCACAAAAATTCCTACGGAAACTACCCTTTTCTCCAACCCAAACTCCTCTAAAAACAAGCCTTCCTCTACCCCTTCATAATATTTCTCTTATGAGCTCTTTGCACTTCCAGAAATAAGAAATTCATCCCACAAATAATGCTAATATTCAACCTTGCATTTCAACAACAAAATCACCAGCATCAATAAAGTAAATCACCTGTAAAATAACCAGAACTCTAACAAAAAATAGTAGATCTTCCAATGAGTAACTTGAGCCGCCTCTGCACCTAAAGAGTGCACAATACCAAGCGAACAAATCTGTTAATCTCTTTTTAAATCCTAAATCAGACTCCCTAAGTTTCCTCACTAGGGAGACTCTCGAAGTTCTCTGAAATGAGGTTGGAATTATGTTTGGAACACGTGCTAAACACTACTTCTCTTCTTATGATCAAAAACTCCAAGATAAGATGAAATGTGAAGTGTAATAGTCAAAATATTTCCAACAAATGAGTCTCTCCTCCTTTTATAATTTCTTTCCATGCTTCTAAACTCCTTTTCAATATTATTTTATTGGTGTGGGCCATTTTCCACTTAATATGTTTTTTCCACTAAAATAATATTTTTCGCCATTATCCAATAAAATATTATTTTGGTGCACTTTTCTAATAAAAATAATATTTCTACCATCTTAATAAAAATTGGGCAAAATCCTTAGTCGTTTTTTCACTCACAAAATTTGGAATATTAAATATTTCTCCAAGCTTAATGCTTTCAGCCCAAGTTGTCCCATACTGACCATTGTCACTGTTAGGTCTCTGTAGTTTGCAATATTGGCAAGTACAAACACCGCAAAGCCTAAATCAAAACCACTTTGGAATCTGAGGATCTAGCCATCCTAGATTCAAAGAGGGATCTCTCTATATATGTGTATCTCGAGGATATGGTCTTTAAGCTTAAGTATGATTTTAGGCTAGTTATAAGGCACAAGGGTTATTTGTTTTGTTTGGTTGGGATAAATATCTATAAAATGAAGGAAGTCTCTTGAAGGGTGAAGTTGTGAGTAGGTTGAAAATGTTTCAGCTGATAGGATAGGTAAGAAACAATGTTAATCCATTGGGCTATGGAGTCATAAAGGATTTAATTGCACATCAAGTTTCAAGAGTGGTCCATGGGGAAATTCATCTATGTCAAAGGATCTCTTTAAGTTGATTTTATGGAATGAAACATTAAGAGTGTTGTGAAGGAAGCAAACACATGAGAAAAACAAAGGACAGCCTAAGATCAGGTAAGTACTTATAAACTAGCTTGCTTTTGACATGCACTTAATAGAGAGACACAAAGTAACCTAAGATCAGGTAATTAATTTTAAACTAGCCTACTTTTGATATACTTTCAAGAGAAAAACATAAAAAAAACAAAGAATAGCTTAAGATCAAGTAAATACTTTTAACTTAGCCTGCTTTCAGTATATTCTCAAAGGAAAAACATTTATGATGAACATAAAAAGTAGTCTAAGATCAGGTAAGTACTTTTAAACTAGCCTGCTTTCAACATACTCTTAAGGGAAATTTTCAGAGTAACTTTTGGAGAAGAAATCAGAGGAAAGGGTTAACCATAGAATTCCCTAATTCAAATTTACTTAGAAAACTCTTCAAGAACTTTTGAAGACAACATTTCAAGCTATACTCAACAAAACATGGGCTTACCAACATTATTTGACTGATTACACTCTATTGATTTATCCTTAAATACACAATTCAGCAGAAAACATAAAGATAAAGATTATTTAGTGAGATTTAGGATACTTGACAGTAAATCCTAAGCTATATTTGTTGTTCTTTATCAGAGAAAATTGGACAAAATGAAAACATAAAGAAAATAACAATTACAGTGAGAAACACATCACCATTGACATAGACCAGGATCCCATAAATCAACTTGTATTTGATGTTCAAACCAGTTACAATCTTCAAGTCCAGTGGGTCTTTACAAATTCAAACTTCTCATATTAGCCTATCTTTCTTCTATTATAATACAGAGCTTTAGCAGCCTCAAAAGATATTTACAATTAAAGAGTATTCAAAGACCAACCCCTATACTGTCTTCTGGAGAAGTATTTATAGAAGAATGAGGAGGTGGAGTGAAATAAGGTTTCATTTATTCAATTAATGCAGAGTAAGTGATGCTCAGCCTTTGAAGAGCCAAATGGAGAAGTTATCTAGTGTTTTAACTCTGCCAATTTATTATTACATTTAAAGTTCATCGCCTTTAGTCACTTTTGTTGACTTTGGGGGCTTTTGGTAGGTTGGTAGTTAATTTTGAGCTGTCTTTTAAAAATATCCTCGACCATGTCATAAATTTGTAGTCTTTAGATGAAATTAGCTTGTAGGTGGCAGCTTTGAGGAGTTATAGCTCAATGATGTGGCATTCGGAGGCTCTTGTTAGCTTTAGTGGTTTTCAACCTGTTCCTTTAACTGCCTATACCCATGTGTTTAAATATTAAACTGTAGGATTAAGCCTTTAAAACTTTCACCTTTATGTATTAATCCTTTTCACTTTGATTTTTCGATGGATTTCCCTTTAATCCATTATTTTAACCTTTAATTCATTGATTAAATATTCAAATCTGTGGCTTTTTTCTTTAATCTCTGATCTTCAAGCTTTATCTTCACTCCTCTTCTTACTTACTGTGGGCAGGTGGTTTTTTGGTGCGGTGGAAGGTTTTGATTTATATAACCAATAATTCATTTAAAACCCGAGTTTATGTCCAAAGTGTTGGGAAAAATACTGAGAGGGGGGGGGGGGGGGGTGAATCAGTATTTACTGCATAATCAAATCTTTTTACTTTTTCATTCCTTAAAACCCATACGCTACTTCCCTTCAGTAAACTAGCGTATATACGCGGATCCCCTTTATGAAACTAGCGTATACACAGAGATTTAGATCTGTCATTAAATCTTCACTTATATTATTCCATCATTCATTCATCAGATGTTTAATAAACAGTAAACATGTGCAGTAAGAACAGAATAAACCATCACACAAAGTATCACACATGAACACCAGGATTTTTAGGTGGAAACCCAAATCGGGAGAAAACCACCGCTGCAGTTGCTCAGCCTTCAATATTTTATTATAGAGAAAACATCTTACAACATATGTGCTGGCGCAGACTTGACTAGCACGCAGGAACCCACCTGCGCTCGTTTACTAGCCTCTCCTGGAAGGGAGCTACGACCCCCTGACTCGTTTACCAGCCTCTCCCGGAAGGGAGCTACGACCCCCCGATCTCATTTACCAGCCTCACCTGGAAGGGAGCTACGACCCCCTGATCTCGTTTACCAGCCTCACCTGGAAGGGAGCTACAACCCCCTGACTGAAGGCTACAACCCTCAGCACCACCTTGGACCACGTTTCATCAATTTTCACACTGGATCCAACCATTTCAATAGAACACAACTTGCGGGCCACAATTCATCATATTTCCAGACCGAACCCTTTCCATACTTTTAAGTACAAACATACATCATCAACAGATACATATCAACACAGATCAGATAGCAGAAACACAGCAGAACAGATCAGATATTTCATACCCCTTGCTTCAGCAAACCCTAGTTTGCATACGCGCTTTTACTTCACTGATGTCGCGTATATACGTGCTTCCGTCCACACAAACCAGCGTATACCTCAGTGTATATTTGATTGCGCATACGCGCTTTCTCTTCGCTGAAGCAGCGTATATACGCGCTTCCTCCGCGGCGAAGTAGCGTATAGATCTTCAATTATTACAGAGCAGTATACATCATCAGATCAGATATTCAGTTCAGATCTACCCTTTTTCTTCAGACAGATGTTCGCCAAGATGCTCGCCTCATCACAGATCTAAGCCTTCCATAATCAGATCTAGCAAATACAAGAGAAATTTAGATCTAGATCCCCTTCTTCATCATTGGTGCATCATACATTCAGATTTATCATTCAAGTGTAACCCTTTCCATTCAGATATACTTCAGAGAGAAGTATTCATTCAAGCTCAGACATCTTGCACCCACACACATGATTTGCACAATGAAATTCTTCTTCTTATATAGGTTTTCCTTTTTCAATACCATGAGCCCCTTTTTCAATACCATGGGCCAAAACAATACCATGAGCCCAAAACTACCTGGACGGGGTCAATTAAGCGGATCATTACCCAATACAATGGGTCAATACCATGGTGGTTACCCTTGGTTTTGCACTTTTTGAGCGCTTTTTCCCATACGCGACTTGGCACGTTATTTTCCGCGTGCATACGCGACTTCCCTTAGGCCAATCCGCGTATACAAAGATACATACTCTTTTCATCATATTTTGAGCACATTCTGAATTCCTTTCTTCATTGCCTTCTGTACATACTGTAGAAACATCATATTTTCTTCATCAGGAACATATTATCTCAAGCACAGCTTCATCAAGTAAGTTGTCAGCATCTTTATCAGATGGGTTGCCTTTCAAGGACAACACTCAGCATCAAACATTATATCACATCAGATTTACATCATTTACTAAGACCATCAAGTTAAGCGTAATTTCATCAGGTGGATTGCCATCAAGGATAACACATGTCAACAGTCGCATGTCTTCATCTTCATTTAGTGGGTTGCCATCAAGGACAACACTCTGCATCATATTTCCAACAATCTCCCCCTTTGGACTTGATGGCAACCACAATGGTGTTTGGTTACCACAGCAGATAGATACCATGTCACTCTCCCAAACATGTCACATCATTATCTTTTCTTTATTCAAACACCATGTCACTCTCCCCCTTTGACATCAAGGGCAAAGGGCGGATCAAAAACCAACACTCTTCTCCTTTTCTCCTCATGTGGAAGAAACATTCTGCAGATCTGATATGTGCTGAAGTGGCCAAGCTCCCCCTGAGTTCATGCTGAATCTTCAAACATATTTGTCAAATGAAGTACATGACGTTATGAACTTCCTATCACCAAAGACTCATACTTACATCAAACATCCAACCAAGAGGATTTACATATAAGACTCAAGTACATAACCAAGTGGGTTTACAAAATTTGACTCAGCTACCCAACCAAGTGGGTTTACAAAATTGACAAGTCCTTACATGACTGAATATTACAATTTTACAACATGGGTCTCCACATGACCTTTTCATCAAAAATGACTTTTCATAACCAATACCAAGAAGACCTCAAGAGAGATCATATATAGCAGAACCATCATAATGTCAGAAATGCATTATACTCAGCAAAGCTAATGCTCCCCCTGAATCTGTGCAACCAAGAAATCTTTCCAAATGACTAAGGCTCCCCCTTAGTTTGTGCATCCTGAAAACTTCCACCAACAAATCATCAAGGCATATTCATCAAAACATTAGAAACAGAATTATGAGAACTGGAACACCACCAGAGATACCAAACAGTATCAGAGATACCAAATAGGCACTGCAGCTGTGCTGAAGAGAGCTGAACCAACAAAAAAATTGTCAGCAATCAGTCATACGCGGTTTTCTGTGAATGAACTCGCGTGTATACGCGACTGTGTTTCAGTAAACATGCGTATCCCAAGACATCTTCTAAATTTCAACCAGATCTGACAAAGACAGTGTTCAGCTTCTTTCTGAGACATTTGAATGCTTCCCTGGACTACAGATAGATATAATAGTGTAGTTGTGTCTTCAAGCGTCATCCAACGGTTGTAGCATCAGCACAATAGTAACCAAGCCTTCAGATTCTTTGCAGCATCAATACAAACTTTCCAAGAGAGATTTTCATACCAGAACAACATCTTCACATAGGTGTCAAGCAATCATCCATGTGGTCCAACATCACCATGATCTTCAAAATTTGACATGAAGTAACATATGTAGGCAAAGGATCTCTCAACCATAGTAACAAACTCTGCATGATTTATTTCTGAATCAAATGACATCCAACTCATCCATGTGTGAGTACAAAAGATACTTATCAACAACCAGGGCTCAAAAACTCATCATAATAAATCATGTTCCAAGACATCATCATTTGAGCATGAGTATCACAAAAACCAAAGAACAAGCAGTCATATTGCCAACAATACAATCATTAGTATTCAACATGCTGCTCCCCCTAAACCAATGCTCTTCCTTAGCTTGCAATCTGAAGCACCTTTCAACAGCACGTCATCAGCAATAATTTCTGCATGATCTGTCCTCATCTCTGAATTATAAGACTTTCCTCTCAACAACGAGTGCTCTTCATCATAAAGCAACCAGGCTTCATTCATAATGTTCAACACAAGAACCCATGTATCATTTCATTATTATGAGTATAACCGGAATAATGCTAACAGTGCAATCATCAGCAGTCAGACTGATGCTCCCCCTGGACCTCTGATCCAGATCTTCAGTTATCAGATAAATTATTTTATCATCAATGCATACGCGACTGTGTCTGCTGAAACTCGCGTGTATACGCGACTTTTGTGAATATAACTCGCGTATGGAAAGTGAAGCATGTAAAAATTTCATCTTCCTTCATTTCCTCCTGAGCTTGTACCTCCTGTACTTGTCCTTTCCACATCAGATGCGCTGTCAAAAGTAAACATATCCAGAATAATCAAATCAACCATGAGAGTCATCATACATTGCTTCCCTTGTGACGATACATTACTAAATATCATAATGTATCCCACAACATTCCTGCAGTCAATCAGAGAAGTAAGCTTCAGAAGCGAATGACTGCAGTAGGGTCAGAATTCCCTACGTTTCTGATTGGTCTTCCTTCTTTTTCCAAATTTGTTTGACCTTCCTAACAGTGTGCTAAAAATTGTCCACTTTCATAGATCTGTTCAACCTGCATTCCTTTTCTACATGCCCATACTTGTTACAAGAATAACATCTCATATGTCCAGAAAAGTAAGCATTAGAATCATAATGAGTATTTCTAATCTTCCTCCTTTTGCAATCAGCTGCTTTATGTCCATACATGTTACATGAAAAACAATATCCCTTGAAGGAACCAGAGTACCTTTCTGAGTAGGATCTGTTTGTTTGTGGCTGAAACAATCTACTTCTGCAATTTGCTGCAACATGCACATAGTTATGACATCTAAAGCATTCATCATTATTGAATGATTTCCTTTGAGAATTCATGACTGTTGGTTGACCTTTTGTTTCTTTCAACACTTCAGATTTTGGATTGTCTTCCTTTGAATCATTAGCCTTCCCTTGTGAACTAGATTCTCCTTTGACCATTTCATGAAAACCAAGACCAAGTTTGATAGAAGGAGACCTTTGACTACTAAGAATATTATCCAGAATCTTAGTACTATCTTGAAACCTCAAAAGTTTAATCTTTTCTTCTAATTTACCTTTGAGAATGTTTACCTCAACCTCCAAGTCTTGACATTGCTTTGTCATGCTTTCTTCTTTCCTTCTTCCATATTCTACTTGATCCTTTAGATTTAGAATCTCCTTTTTCAGCCAATTTTCGTTTTCTTCACATGTTTGTTCCAGCTCTTCATTCTTCTTCTTTGATTTTTCCAGATCTTCTTTGAGTGAGATGATTTCTGCTTCAAGGCCCTTATTCTTCTTATTTGATTTATTCAAGTCTTCTTTGAGGGAAATGATTTCTGCTTCAAGTCCTTCCTTTTCAAATGATGGTAGATGTTCCTCACTCTTCTTGCTTGATGCTTCAAGTTTTGCTTGTAGAGAGATGATTCCAGCTTCAAGACCTTCATTCTTCCTTTTTGATTTTTCCAGATCTGCTTTTAGAGAAACGTTTTCTGCTTCAAGTCCTTCATTCTTCTCATTTGATTTTTCGAGACCTATTTTGAGGGAAATGATTTCTGCTTCAAGTTCTTCATTCTTCTTATTTGATTCTTCAAGATCTGCTAGTAAAGAGATGATTCCATCTCCAAGTCCTGCATTCTTCTTGTTTGATTCTTCAAGATCTGTTTGTAGACGTTCTATGATAGACCAGATTTTTGCTCCAAGTTCTTCATTTTCATTTAGTTGTGGAGGTTCCTCACTCTTTCCCATTGTTACGGATCTCCTTCAAGCGATCAAGCTTCTGCAGAAGGACCACCCTCTGATACCAATTGTTGGGAAAAATACTGAGAGGGGGGGGGGTGAATCAGTATTTACTGCATAATCAAATGTTTTTACTTTTTCATTCCTTAAAACCCATACGCTACTTTCCTTCAGTAAACTAGCGTATATACGCGGATCCCCTTTATGAAACTAGCGTATACACAGAGATCTAATTATGCCATGAGTTCTTCACTTATATCATTCCATCATTCATTCATTAGATGTTAACAAAAACGGTAAACATAATGATAAGAGCAGAATAAACCATCACACAAAGCATCACACATGAACACCGGGATTTTTTGGGTGGAAACCCAAGTCGGGAAAACCACCGGCTAGGTTACTCGGCCTTATTTTATTATAGAGAAAACATATTACAACATATGTCTTTAGCGCAGGGCTTGACGGCACGCGAGACACCCTGCGCTCGTTTACGGCCTCTCTTGGAAGGCTCCAACCCACGACTCGTTACAGCCTCTCCTGGAAGGAGCTACGACCCCCTGACTCGTTTACCAGCCTCTCCTGGAAGGGAGCTACGACCCCCTGACTCGTTTACCAGCCTCTCCTGGAAGGGAGCTACAACCCCCTGACTGAAGGCTACAACCTTCAGCACCACCTTGGACCACGTTTCATCAATTTTCACACTGGATCCAACCACTTCAATAGAACACAACTTGCAGGCCACAATTCATCATATTTCCATACCGAACCCTTTCCATACTTTAAGCTCAAACATACATCTTCAACTACGAGATACATATCAACCCCGCAGTCCGGATAGCGAAATACGGCGAAACGGTGTCAGGATATTTCATACCCACCTTGTGAGACCCTAGATTTACCTCTGGCACACACTTCAACGATATCGCGTATATACGCTCGCTCCGTCCACACAAACAAGCATATACCTCGGTATCTCGGTGTCATACATATTTTATTGCGCATACGCGCTTTTCTCTTACGCTTGAAAGTTTGCGTATATACGCGCTTCCTCATGTAGTAGCATATAGATCTTCAATCATTATAGAGCAGCATACTTCTTCAGATCAGATATTCAGTTCAGATTTACCCTTTTACTTCAGAAAAATGTTCGCCTAGATGTTCGCCTCATCACAGATCTAAGCCTTCCATAAGCAGATCTAGTAGATACAAGTACATTTCAGATCTAGATCCCCTTCTTCATCATTAGTGCATCATTCATTTAGATTTATCATTCAAGTGTAACCCTTTCCATTCAAATATACTTCAGAGAGAAGTATTCATTCAAGCTCAGACATCTTGCACCCACGCTCATCATTTGCACAATGAAATTCTTCTCCTTATATAGGTTTTCCCTTTTTCAATACCATGAGCCCCTTTTTCAATACCATGAGCCAAACCAATACCATGAGCCCAAAACTACCGGACAGGGTGATTAGGCGGATCATTACCCAATACCATGGGTTAATACCATGGTGGTTACCCTTAGTTTTACCTTTTGGCGCTTTAGCCCATGCAGCGACTTGGCACGTTATTTCCGCGTGCATGCAACGTCTACATAGGCCAAATCCGCGTATATAAAGATACATACTCTTTCATCATATTTTGAGCACATTAAGATTCCTTTCTTCGTACCTTGCAATACATACGCCAGAAACATCATATTTTCTTCATCGGGAACATATTCTCTGAGCACAACTATCAAGTAAGTTGTCAGCATGCTATACGGATAGGTTGCCTTTCAAGATATACACTGACATCAAGCAATTACCATCACAGCGGATTTACATCATTTACTAAGACCATCAAGTTAAGCGTAATTTCATCAGGTGGATTGCCATCAAGGATAACACATGTCAACAGTCGCATGTCTTCATCTTCATTTAGTGGGTTGCCATCAAGGACAACACTCTGCATCATATTTCCAACACAAAGAACTCCTTTTTTGTGCTATTTGGGCTTCGAATGAGGCAATCCTTGACCCTGTGCCTTGGTGGATTGTATGAAGGCTTCCTCCTTTAAAACTATCATCAAAACCTACAAAAACCACAAAACATGTTTATAAAAAACCTGCGAGGTCGGAAAAACTGCTTGCAGAGAGAAGCGAAGGTGGAGAGAAGTGCAGAGGGGGTGATTTATGCAGGCGGGAGAGGCTTAACGAAGAAGAAGGCGAAAATCGGGTTCAAAAATGGATTTTGACGTGAATTTGGCTTAGTGGTTTATGGAAAACCACTGGTGGTGTTCGCACAACCCTCGGGCGGTAAGTGGTTTTGCTCGGAAGGAACGCGATCCAATTGTATCACACCGCATGGCTTTTTCAATACCGCCAGTATCGCGTGATTTTGGAGTGTTAAACGTTGGACGGAGAAATTGCGCGATATGTGATTCGCACCGTTAGATGAGGAGGGGTAGATCCAACGGTGGGGATCTGGTGCGATAAACAAGTTGCACGACGGGAGTTTGAAGTGGGGGAAAAATGTCATGCAATGGTTGGAGAAGAGGACCAAGTAGTGGAATGTGGTTCGGAGGGGACTTGGGTGACGGGATGAGCAAGGACCGTCGGATTTCAATAAATTGACGGTGGAGACCATATGATGGAGTGATAAGGTAGGGGAAAAGAGGAAGAAGGGGAGGGAAATAAAGGATGGTGGGGTGAACTACTATCGTTAGATCTCCCAGATCGACGGTGGGGGATTTGTTGTCGGGAGGATGAGAAAAGACAAAAATGGAAGGGGCTGGGGATTAGGTAGGGGCGTGGTCCTATGGACTGGTAGAGAACCGGGGGTGGAGGAAAGTAGGGCAAGGGGGTTAAGGACTTAGCGTCAGGTCGCAGGTACTTAGTTATGTGGCGGAGAAAGACCTCGGGGGCCAAGAGAAAAAGTTTTAAGCACCCAGTTGTGGGGCTTGGGCACATGATGGATAGTGGGCTGGAGAAACTTAAGCCCTCACGGGTTTAAGGCCTTAAAAAGGGATGGAAGAAGCTTTTTAAGGATTTTTATGCATTTTTTTCTGTCCCGATAGTTATAAGGGAGAAGCTCTTAAACCATAGTAAAGGGTTTTATGGTTAAAAAGGGATTTTGAAGGTTTTTTGAGGAAAATGAAGGGAAATTTAGAAGGAGGAAAGGGGATTTTCAGGGAAAAAATGGAGGATGAATAAGGGCAAAAATCAGTGAATGAAATGATGAAAATGGGCCTATTTAGGAAACAATTTTCAGAGGGAACAATAGGCTTAACTTGGTGGATTTCTTCTAAGGAAACAACAATATTTCGAAGGGAACAACACTTAAGGAACAACATTTTTAGGGAACAACATTGTTAGGGAACAACACTGTTAGGGAACAACAGACTTCAAGAATGAGTAATTTTCTTATGAAAATAATCTTTTGAAGGCTCAAGACCTATTTTTAGCCATCATTTTCTTATGAAAAAATTTACTGATGGCTAACATTGGCTCCAATTGGGGATGGCAGCTCCTTGGAGGTGTCAAGAAATTCATATTTTATCTCTGGGATGTAGACATATGCCTTATCCATTGAACACCTTTTTCTTCTTTGATCATGCTGCTTTTAAAATATGGTCAATACTTTCATCAAACATAATGATTTATTTCCCAAACAACTACCTACACAGCCTACTTCCTAACATTTTTTCTTCAGAAGGTGCATTTGTACTTGCAAATCTTAAACATCAACATTTTATTCTTTTGAAAGAAGGAAAAATTAATCTGAATCTACCCTTGTTTCTTCCATGAGTTTAGATTAGACTGTTGAACTCATAAATTCTCTACCTAAGCTGCTATCTGCCATGATTAAACTGTTTGGCAGGTTTTGTTCTCTATTTTCTAAAACAGAAATTTAAAACACTGTCAAATCAGGATTAAACTGTTTGATTTGCTGTGGTGTCTATGGCTGTATGTACAAGATGCTCATAGACTTTATTTGCAGAAATTTAAAACAAAACTATGAAGGCTTAAGATCTGAAAAATAAAGGACATCCTTCATTATTTCTTTCAGCCCTGGATTTGACCTATTAGAGTTGTCTTCTTCTTTTCCTGGTTCATATTTTGAGCATATTAGAACCAATTCTTCATCAATCTAAAAGGTTCAGGTTTTCAATTTGTTTGAACCACTATTTTTCTATCCTAATCTATTCCAATGATAAGCCAAGATTGAACAGTTTGGAAAATCTTCTTCACTAACTTATCAGCAAAAAAATGAAAACTATCTTAGTCATGATTAGGCTGTGTGACTAAAATAGCAGTGTTGTTTTTGGTAGTGGCATTTAAGTTTGCACACTTTTAGATTTTTTCTCTTTTTTGGTATGGGGATGTACCTTCCCTCTTTTATGTCTGCCCTCTTTTCTCTTTTTCTATTGTTTTTTTTATTTTTTCAATTTTTCTTTCTCAAATAAAAAAAATAAAATACTAACTAAATGCTCAAAGGCTGAGCTTATTTTCTTTCCTATCTAACCTAATCTAATTTTGAAATATTTACATGTTTAGTTGACAAAATCTCTTTTCCAATACATCCAGTCAATCAGATGGTTCCATGACTGGTCTTTTCTCATCTCTTTGAGCATGTTGGATAGACAAGGCCACTCCCATCTCACTTGTATTTTCGTAGCGGTGCTAAAAATTTTCCTTGCACTTGACAATAAACTGCTACTAACAACCTTTATTCCATCTTCAAATGTATTCAAAAAATCAGCATAGGGATCTTGAAATAATACCTGGTTGTGAGTATTTGAAAGATAGTTTTCAACCAGGATTACCCTTTTCTCCACTGGATCAAGATCAAGATTCTTTTGAGAAGGAAAATCTTCCTCATATTCATTATTATCTGAACCGGAGGACTCATCATATTTGGTAGTGTTGTCCCCTTGCAGTCCTGGTATGTTCTAATTTAGTGGATTGAACTCTATGAAGAGGTCATTATATTCTTGAGCAGGGGTCTCTTTGATTACCTCAACCCTTTCAGGAGGAGGTTCCTTATATTCATCATGCTCAAGAAATTCTTCATTGTTTTCCTCCTCAACCTTTGAGCTGAAAGACTGTTGATTCCAAATCACATGAAAACTTTTACTGATGAGATGGACTGGTTGATTGTTGCTTTCAAGTTGCTGATAAGGAAGTTCATGACACCAATCAACTGTTGGTTACCCTGCATGATTAGTTTTTGTTTGAAGCTCATCATCATCAGCAGACTGATAAAAAATTGGACAATCATTAGTATAACAATTTCACCAATCAAGCATATTGGGTTATTAGGAGGTATTTCTTTATTATGATCCACAAGGGAATTTTCTAAATTTTTACAACAAATTTCATTAGGTGATTGGGCAAGAGTGTTTGTTTTATAAAAATTTTCAGAGGCTGGCTGCTTGTTTAATATTTTATCAATTTCTTCTTCTGTCAAAAGAGGGATTTCTTTTTCAGCATGGACAGAAGAAAAACAGTCCTCTTTCTCTTATGTTAACTGGTTTTTAGGCTGGATGTCTTCTTGAGCCTCTTCTAGTGAATCTTTACTTGTTCTTGCAAGGAAAACTTGAGGATTTTCTATTATTTCCTGATCTTCTTCTGTTTCAAACAACTCCTCATGATTATTATGATACTTAGTTTGAATATAAGGTTCATGAGTTGTTTCTTCTATATTGTCAGGATTCCACTCTTCTTGTGTAATATGAAATGAGTTGTAACATAGAGGGAGAGTCCCTATATGTGCTGGTTCTCCTTCCATATCAGATCCTGCATTTTCTAAGTGGCTACTTGTTTCCTCAAGGCACTGCTCACTATTTGCATTTGCATTTTGGTCATGAAGTTCTCTTAACAGTGAAACACAAGTCATAGGTAGCCAATTAGGAATTTCTTGACAACCTTCCTCATCATCTATTATAAAATCTTGATCATCATACATGTCTTGCTCATTGTCTAGGTCTTGTAGTGGTTGAGTTTGTTCTTGATTTGAAAAAAACATGGGCTGCTCTAAATCATCAATATTTAAATTGGCCCCACCTAGAAGGGATGATGAATCATTATTTATGCTGGCAGGGATATCTTGAGGAATGTCCTTTATTCCTTGATTGATTTCTTCCTCAATTGATTCATCTAGGTTTTTATGATAGTTGTTTTGGGTATGAAATTCATTGATGGCTGCTATGAGATCTTCAATTTGCCAATTTCTCAAATCTTCAGGAATGGCTGCAAGGCATTCTATGATGCCCTCAGATTGACTACAACAACTTCTATCCAATGATAGATACGGGGATTTTTCCTTATAATGATCATAAGTTATTATATGGAGGTCTCTTAGAGAAAAAAAACTACCAGTCCTCAACCATTCATACCATTCCCTTGGTTTTCCTTCTAATGTCAACATGAACATTTTCATAAGGTACTATTCATGTCATTGCACTTTTAACCTCCATACATGTATATGAAATTTGATGAGATGTAACAAAGGGTCATCAAACTCTTCACCTTGAAAAACAGGCAGGTTTTCATCCCAATTCACCTAGGGCATCTTATGTGGGAACCCAGGGATATGCTTTCTACTCATTGGGGCATATCTTCATTGTATCCTTGGAATTATGTTTGTAAATTAGACAAGAGGTCACTGTATCTATTCAACCAGTTCAGAGTCTTCTACCAGTGGAGTCATTTGGTCTTTTGGGAGTTGTGGAGTCGCCAAGTGAAGGATTTTTACTTGTTTTCAAGGTTTGATTGTTGCTCACCATCAAAAATCATTAATAACCAGTCTTGGTGACACTTTTTTCATTGAAAAATAAGGGTTCGTTGAGTTGTGAAGTTATCTATTACTCAATAAATCCCCAGTATGGTCGCCACTCTATTAGGTCTCTGCATTTTGCATGATTGGCAAGTACAAACGTTGTAGAGCCTATTTCAAAACCACTTTGGAATATGAGGATCTAGCCATCCTAGATTCAAAGAGGGATCTTTTTATATATGCGTATCTCAAGGATATGGTCTTTAAGCTTAAGTATGATTTTAGGCTAGTTATAAGGCACAAGGGTTATTTGTTTTGTTTGGTTGGGATGAATATCTATAAAATGAAGGAAGTCTCTTGAAGGGTGAAGTTGTGAGTAGGTTGGAAATGCTTCAGCTGATAGGATAGGTAAGAAACAATGTTAATCCATTGGGTTATGGAGTCATAAAGGATTTAATTTCACAACAAGTTTCAAGAGTGGTCCATGGGGCAATTCATCTATGTCAAAGGATCTCTTTAAGTTGATTTTATGGAATGAAACATTAAGAGTGTTGTGAAGGAAGCAAACACATGAGAAAAACAAAGGATAGCCTAAGATCAGGTAAGTACTTCTAAAATAGCCTGATTTTGGCATGCACTTAATAGAGAGACACAAAGTAACCTAAGATCAGGTAAGTACTTTTAAACTAGCCTACTTTTGATATACTTTCAAGAGAAAAACATAAAAAAAACAAAGAATAGCGTAAGATCAAGTAAATAATTTTAACTTAGCCTGCTTTCAGCATATTCTCAAAGGAAAAACATTTATGATGAACATAAAAAGTAGTCTAAGATTAGGTAAGTACTTTTAAACTAGCTTGCTTTCAACATACTCTTAAGGGAAATTTTCAGAGTAACTTTTGGAGAAGAAATCAGAGGACAGGGCTAACCATAGAATTCCCTAATTCAAATTTACTTAGCAAAATCTTCAAGAACTTTTAAAGACAAAATTTCAAGCTATAATCAGCAAAACATGGGCTTACCAACATTCTTTGACTGATTACACTCTATTGAATTATCCTTAAATACACAATTCAGCAGAAAACATAAAGATAAAGATTATTTAGTGAGATTTAGGATACTTGATAGTAAATCCTAATCTATATTTGGTGTTCTTTATCAGAGAAAAGTGGACAGAATGAAAACATAAAGAAAATAACAATTACAGTGAGAAACACATCACCATTGACATATACCAGGATCCCATAAATCAACTTGTATTTGATGTTCAAACTAGTTACAATCTTCAAGTCTAGTGGGTCTTTACAACTTCAAAATTCTCATCTCAGCCTATCTTTCTTCTATTACAATACAAAGCTTCAGCAGCCTCAAAAGCTATTTAAAATTAAAGAGTATTCAAAGACCAAACCCTATACTTTATTCTAGAGAAGTATTTATAGAAGAATGAGGAGGTGGAGTGAAATAAGGTTTCATTTATTCAATTAATGCAGAGTAAGTGCTTCTCGGCCTTTGAAGAGACAAATGGAGAAGTTATCTAGTGTTTTAACTCTGCCAAATGATTATTACATTTAAAGTTCATCACCTTTAGTCACTTTTGTTGACTTTGGGGGCTTTTGGTAGGCTGGTAGTTAATTTTGAGCTGTCTTTTAAAAATATCCTTGACCCTGTCATAAGTTTGTAGTCTTTAGATGAAATTAGCTTGCAAGTGGTAGTTTTGAGGAGTTATAGCTCAATGATGTGGCATTCAGAGGCCCTTGTCAGCTTTAGTGGTTCTAAACCTGTTCCTTTAACTGTCTATACCCATGTGTTTAAATATTAAACTGCAGGATTGAGGCTTTAAAACTTTCACCTTTATGTATTAATCCTTTTCACTTTGATTGTTCGATGGATTTGTTGGCAATATGATGCAGAGTGTTTTCCTTGATGGCAACCCACTTGATGAAGATGATGGAAACCTACTTAATGAATTTGTCTTTGATAACAACTTGATTGATGATGATGGAAATCTGATGTGAAGATTGTTGGCATGTGTTGTCTTTGATGGTAATCTACTTGATGAGATGAGAATTGGCTATATGATGTGATGAAGTTGTCTTTGGATAGCAACCTGCTTGATGAAGTTGTTCTTGATGGAAACTGACTTGATGAGTTACAACCTATGTGTCAAATATGTACAAATGATGTATCTACAGATCAGCTAAATAGTACAGAAGAAAGGAACTTCAGAAAGGGCCAGAGCAAATGATGAATAAGACATGTCACTATGCATACGCGGGTTTTTTTAGGCGAAGTAGCGTATGTACGCGGAAAAGTACGTGCCAAGTCATGTATGCCTAATTGCGCTCTAAAGTTATAAATCCAAGGGTTCTTACCATGGTATTGACCCATTGTATTGAGCGCTGGATTGTTTATTTGATCCCGTCCAGGAATACCATCGGAAGTGATGTGGTTTTGGCTCATGGTATTGAAAAAGGCTAAATCTATGTAAGAAGAAAAATCGATCATTGTGCAGTGGGTGCAGCAGGTACGTGTTTGAATGGATACTTATGCCTTTTCTACCGAATGTAAAGGGTAACAGTTTGATGATAGATCTGAATCTATGATGCACCTATGAAGAAAATGATGAAGAGGGTTCTCTAGATCTGAAATGTATTTGTATCTTCTAGATCTGTTTATGGAATGTTTAGATCTGAGATGAGGCGAACATGTATCTAAAGTAAAGGGTAAAATCTGAACTATAAATCTGATCTGAAGAAGTATGCTGCCCTATAATGTCTGAAGATATATACGCAAGTTTGTAATAGCAAAAGCACATATATATGCGGGTTTAACTCAGCGAAAGCGCGTATGGAATGTGAAATTAGTTCTGAAGTATGTGCAGAGGTATATGCGATTTGATATGCATAGAAGCGTGTATATACGCGGGATCAGTGAAAGAAAAGAGCGTATAAAAAAATAGGGTTTTCTGAAGCATGTGGTATGGAATGTCTGATCTGTTCTGATGTTTTACTGCTATCTGTCTATGATGTATTCATACAGATCTGGGTTGTTTGAATGATGATTATGCTGCTGATTATATTGATGAAAGATCAAGTTGTTGATTGATTGGTTGATGGTTCGTTGAATGAATTGGTGAAGTTATAAGTTTCAGTTTGATGTATGATTGAGCTTAAATGTGTGGAGTGGGTCCAGTCTGAAAATATGATGAAAAGTGGCCTGCAAGTTGTGTTCTATGGAAGCTATTGGATCCAGTGTGAAAATTGATGAAACGTGGTTCATGGTGGTGCTGAGGATTGTAGCCTTCAGTCAGGGGGTTGTAGCTCCCTTCTAGGTGAGGCTGGTAAACGAGAGTAGGGGGTCGTAGCTCCCTTCTAGGAGAGGCTGGTAAACGAGAGCAAGGGGTTGTAGCTCCCTTCCAGGAGAGGCTGGTAAACGATAGAAGGTTGTAGCCTTCTACAGGTGGGTGCCTGCGTGCTGGTATGAGTCTGTGCCAGTACATGGGTGTAAGATGTTTTCTCTATAATAAAATATTGAAGACTGAGACAACGACAGCGGTGGTTTTCTCCCGACTTGGGTTTCCACCTAAAATCCTGGTGTTCATGTGTGTTTCTTATGTGTGATGGTTTATTCTATTATTACTGTGCATGCTTACTGTTTATTGAACATCTAATGAATGAATGAGTATATTATTTAATATTAGGAAATAAAGAAGGCCAAGAGTCATTGGGAGATGAATCCCAATAGCCTCACCTCCATGTATAAATACATATGCATTCTTCAGCTAATACACATTCCCGATGGATCTAGCTACCTCCCCTCGTTTGACAATCTCAAATGAAAGAGGAGAGTTGCTTATTACTCTAAATCAACATTTGAACTCTTGATTTATCCAACTCTTCCTATGGTTTCATTTTCTTCACCAAGGTAAGTGGTGCCCCTCTGTATCCCATTGTCCACTATTGCATGACAATGATGAATATTTATCCATTCTTAAGAGTCTTGAAAAATTATTTGCTTTGCTATTGTAAGCCATGTAAGCGGAAAACTCCTTTATGTATGATCATGAGCTCCTCATAGATGTCCCGCATGGTCTCCCAAAGTGTTTATACTTCACAAAGTATCACTGCTCTCATCTCATCCAAGTATACCTGCGCGAAAGCTACATTCTATGTTGTTGCACAAAGTTGTTCTATCTCTTACCGGGAAAGCTGTAGATTTTGTACCAACTGCTTATTCTCCGCTGTAAAATACTAAATGTTTGACCTCGACGCACCTACGAATGGAAATTTGGCTTCGAAAATAGAATTTGGATTCTTTTTGGTGTCCGCCACTATCACCCTCTCTCTAATAAATGCAGGTGATACATGATAATCCAAAAAATGTTTTCTCCGTGCTTGTACAATCCTCTTCTAAATTTCGTCATATGACGGATTGTACACATCCATTATTGATCCAAAATCTTTTGCTTGAGATGTATTAAGGAATTAACATGTGAAAATTGTAGTTTTAAACAAGAAACTTTAGAGGCATAAGTGGAAAAAGAGAGAAGCAATTAACATCATGCACGAGAACATAGAGTTGATATCGGAGTTCATCCAGGAGTGACTACGTCTCCAGGCCCTGCTCAAATAGTGGGGAGGCCCTGCTTTCATTAAATGGAAAAAATGAAAGTACAAGTACAAAATGAGGAATTACACCCTTATACCTACCCAATCTGAAATTGGCCAAAAATTTCAGAACTCTGATGACGAAATGGACAACACCGTTGGATTTGTGATGTCGAGTAGTGCAGAATCCATATAAAACCTTCCCCAATCTTACAAAGTGAAAATCTGGCCCCTCTGGAAAAATGGCTCAGATCATGGTTCCACCCCCTCCTGCACACTGCTCGAGGTTCCACTACCTCGTTTTCCGTGCCCGATCCTGTCTGTCCTTGGGCGCACTTCAGAATGATGGGTTCATATAGGTGAATGCGGGCAGATTTTTCAAAAATGGTTGTTGGATGAATCGGTTAAAGTTCCACATATGGGGGAGGGGGTCGGGTGGCCAAACCCCGCCCCCTCGAAAAAAGGTCGGATCTGTTTTTAAAAAACCTGTATTTAACTTTTGAACAACCACATTTTTTTTTAAACCTGCGTCGTTTTGACAAGTCTTAAATAAGAGACTTTGTTGGGGGTCGGGTCCGCATTGGGCGGCCCGCCCCCATTTCCATCGGTCATTTCATAAGATGGAGGGGTTGGGTAGTGTGGTTACACCCCCTCCCAAAATACAATATAGATATGGTGGCTGTTTAAGTGGGGACCGCGGGGGTGGGAAGGGTTGGTGGCCCGCCACTTACATATATATATATATATATATATATATATATATATATATATATATATATATATATATATATATATATATTTGTTTGTTTTTCCATTTAATAAGACAAAGAGGCTGTTTTCGAACCTTCAGATTTTTGATTGAAGGAGTGCAATTAATGGTCCCACAAATTTGCCTGGAATCTGGCCAACTTGGCTGAAATCCGGTGGCTGGGTTCTAGAAAAATTGTTGCCTCCTTAAGCTCCCACATCACCAAGTCAACCCTCTAACTTTGACTGCTCCTAACTTCTTCATACAGACTCATAATTGAGTGCAGTCTGCGCCGTTGGAAACAAAATGAAGAGATCTACAACCTGAACCTAGTTTGAGAAACTTTCGAACACTTTGATTTTTGAGTCTTTATACTTAAGCCATTTGTACTTGTACCTATTTAATCGACCTGGATCATTCCTCCCCACTAAAGAGATTTTGGACCCCAAAATCATTAACACTCTCAACACACTGTTTGTGCCCTTTCCGAACCACACTTTCAATCCTCTGTTTGCGAAATTGGCACATTATTTACAATGATGTACACCACACATGACTCAGCCACCCCTCCTTTCCAAGAGTTTATAGCATACACTCATTAGCCAAGGATTACATAAAAGAAAAACAAAAAAATCAATATCTCAACTACTCATAAAGAAATTCCAAAACATCATCGTTGCATTTGGAATTGATGGGAAACACACCATCACGTTTACGTTTACTTGCAATGTATGATTTAAAAATGTGGCCATCACTCTAAGATCCCTAAAAGAACCATATTTTACTTAATAAGGTAAATGGATCATCCCCCTATGGAACAACTTCGGGGACCAGGCTCTGTATGTGTGTTCTTTGATCCTAGCATGTTTGACATGCGATTTTCTAGGGTTCATTCTGGTTGTGATGATTCTTCCTCCTCCATACCTTTCGTGTCGTATTGGAACGCCTCCTCTTGATGTGCCTCTGAGAAGTGCCCATGAATCCATTGTTTTCATTGAAGTGTGAGGAGGTGCTCTCATCATCAATTGTTGGTGGGTTGCTGGCTATTTTGGAGCTTTCTCCCACTTCCTTCCTCGTGTATCTGAGCGCTGCATGACACGATAATTCCTTGAATTTGATGGGGTTTACGATGCCTTGGCCATTGATGCCAAGGCCCTTTCCTTGATACCCCATCTTCTTCAGCAATTTGGACCCGATCCCTGTAGTATGCTTTTCAAAAGAAGCAAATTCATCTTCATGAAAAATATATGAAATTGAAGGGTTGCTTTTTACCTCGGGTTGGTTCTGTCACAATTTTTCCAAAGCCTCATCCTTAGCTTGTAACTTGTGTAGTAACCTTTGTTTTTCTTCCCTTGCTTCCTGTAGGAGCCTTCTTAGCTCAACATTTTCTTCTTGGATGCCTTGGTTAATCTCTTCAAGTTATTGGAACTTCATCGTAGTAATTGTCCGTTTTTCCCTTGGTTAATTATCGATTGATATCTTCGTTTCATCGCCTGAATCAAAACCCAAGTATATGGGTCCTTTTTTCGTGATCCCAAAGGCTGCAAGCTTCATTTCATCGCTTGAATCGGACCCCAAGTCAGTTGGTCGACCTCGTGCAAATTCTGCAGCTGCAACCTTTTCATCTTACTCAGATCTAGAATCTTTAGAATCTTGGTTTTGTTGTAGGGTGGTAGCGGTTTTCTGCTTCCCTTTTTTGTCATTTCTCTCAGGTCTCAACTTAGGGTGCAAATTTCAACAATTTTCTTCATCATGTCCCTCTTTTTCACAATATGTGCAAGAGGGCTTTGCTCCCGTTCTTTTGGCTGCAACAGTCCTTTTTGGGTAGTCACTTTGTTCATGCGCTCCCCTGCTTTCTATGTGCGTGGCCTTCACACTGGCCTCATCGATGGTAGGACGCTCAAACAACAATAATGAATGTCTTGTGTAACTATGTAATGACCCAATGTACTTAGTTACAACTTTAGGAGAATATAATGAAATGTCCAAACTTAGTGCTTGTTTTCTAAATTCCTTGGTAAAGCTTTGCACGTTTTGTCCTCTACCTTGCCTTAGGTACTGCCACTCCATTAAGGATTTTTGCTTAACCCAAGGGATAGAATTGATCTTTAAGTGCAGTAATGAAATTTGACCACAAGGAAAGTAGGTTACCCAAATCACTGATGCCTTGAAGTTTTCTCTCCCACCAGATGAGAGCTGTGCCACTCAATCGAAGAGAAGCCAATTGGATTTTCACCTCATCCTCCACAATCTACTGGATCCTGCAATAGAGTTCAAGCTGCCTAATCCAATTGTTAGGCTTCTCGACATTACTTTCACCATTATATACTGGTAGATCAAAGTTAACATCTAACTTAAAGAAAGGCTTGTTAGACGTATTTCCATAATTTTTATTATGATGGTTAGAAGAGGAGGGAGGACTTTCATTTGTTGAAGGAGGTGGATCTCCTCCACCATCCCCATGCACTGAACCTTGCCCTTCTGAAGCATGATCTCCTGATTTCTCTAACTTCTCAAGTCTAGAGAATAGCTTGTCTACTCGATCTGCCATGGTATGGAAGGTTTTGTAGAATTTGAGCTCCTCCTCATTCCGATCTTCATCACCCATGTTCCTTCTCTGATGTGCACGTCCTGCTTCGGGATCAAAAGCCTATAGCGTCCCTTCGCCTCTTCTTAGCCCATTTCTTGTTAGCACACAAGCATGTAATTCACATCTACAAACACCTGATCTAATACCACTTGATCCAAAATATTTTGCTTGAGGTGTATAAAAGAATTAACATGTGAAAATTGTAGCTTTAAACAAGAAACTTTAAAGGCATAAGAGGAAAAAGAGAGAAGCAATTAACATCATGCACGAGAACACATAGTTGATATCGGAGTTCGTCCAGGAGGGACTACGTCTCCGGGCCCTGCTCAAATAATGGGGAGTCCCTGCTTTCATTAAATGGAAAAAATGAAAGTACAAGTACAAAATGAGGAATTACACCCTTATACCTGCCCAATATGAAATTGGCCGAAAATTGTAGAGCTCTGATGACGAAATGGACAACACCGTTGGATTTGTGTCATCGTTTAGTGTAGAATCCATATAGAACTTACCCCAATCTTACAAAGTGAAAATCTGGCCCCTCTGGAAAAATGGCTTAGATCATGGTTCCGCCCCCTCCTGTACACTGCTCAAGGTTCCACTGCCTCGTTTTCCGTGACCGCTCCTGTTTTTCCTTGGGCACAGTGAAAAATGATGGGTTCATATAGGTAAATGCAGGTGGATTTTTCAAAAAGGGTTGTTAGATGAATCAGTTAAAGTTCCACATATGGGGGAGGGGGTCGGGTGGTCAAACCCCGCCCCCTCCAAAAAAGGTCAGATCTGTTTTTAAAAACCTGTATTTAACTTTTGAACAGCCGCATTAATTTTTTTTTTAAACCAATGCTGTTTTGACAAGTCTTAAATAAGAGACTTTGTTGGGGGCTAGGTCTACATTGGGCGACCCGCCCCCATTTCCGTTCGCCGTTTCATAAGGTGGAGGGGTCGGGTGGTGTGGTTACACCCCTGCCCGCTTAAGTGGGGACCGCGGGGGTGGCTGGGCTGACCTCCCGCCCCCCAACTATAACATATTTTTAAATACTTCATTGGATTTGGATGGGGTGGCAGGGTTGGTGGCCCGACACCCTTAATATATATATTTTTTTGTTTTTCCATTTAATAAGACAAAGAGGTTGTTTTCGAACCTTCGAATTTTTTACTGAAGGAGTGCAATTAATGGTCCCACAAATTCGCCCGAAATCCGGTGGCCAGGTTCCAACAAAATTGTTGCCTCCTTAAGTTGCCACATCACCAAGTCGACCCTCGAACTTTGATTGCTCCTAACTTCTTCATACAAACTCGGAATTGAGTTCCGTCTGTGCCATTGGAAACAAAATGAAGAGATATACAACCTGAACCTTGTTCGATAAAAATTCGAACACTTTGATTTTTTAGCCTTTTTACTTAAGCCATTTGTACTTGCACCTGTTTAATCCACCTAGATCAATTATCGAATCATCATCAAGAGGAAATATGTCCCCTTCTTCGCTCGAGGCTAACTTCTTAGCTAGAGGTGGTGGAGACTGAACGGTGACCTGTGGTGCATTAGGTATCAGGTCAACATCTTCATCTTGCGGCTCTGGTTCCAACTCCATATTTGCAACTTCAATAAAGTCTTCAATCTGTTGAGCAAGCTTTTGATCTTGCATCTTTTCTCTTTATCCCTCAATTGTTGGTTGGTTCTATTCTTTCTCTTTAACTTGAATCAATGTTGTTTCTTCCACCGTTGTGCCTTGCCTTTCTTATTCTTCCTGCTTCTGCTTCTCCTCCTATTCTCTCCTTCTTTGTTCCCGTTCTTCCCTCAATTCTTGTTCTCACTTTTGCGCTCTCAGTTCTTCTTCCTCCAAGCTCTTATTTTCTATCTTCCTCCGCTCTACTCTTTGCAACCTATACTTCCTCTTGGCTTCTGCTGCCAAAGCTACTTATGTGAGGATTGGATCCACTTTCATCTTCCAGCTTTGTTCTCCCTCTTCACTGTCAACAACCTTTCTCTTACCTTTATCTTGTATCGAACTATTGCCTTATGTTGCTATTTATTCTGGAGTTGGTGCCATCTATGGAGTGGCCTGTGAAGTTCTATCTATACTGACCAGCTCACGGGGTTTGGAGGCATTGTATAAGTTCTTCCATGGATCCTCCTCTAGCCAATAAAATTCCCCACTGACCCAATTGTAGTATATTCTCACACAATGGTCCTTGTGAATTCCCCTTGAATCATATGGATTGAACTCTTTTGTACCAAACTCAAATTTTCCCATGGATTTTACTTCGGTATCTGCAAATTTGAGATTCTTAATCTCATATAATATGATCTGCAAAGGAAGAGTGGGCCATGGTGCCTTCTTCTTCCTATGGCGAGATGATATGACACTTCTTGCATAACAATCTTGTTGGTAGCATACCTTGGAAAAATATGTGATGGCTTCTACCTGTCGAGCACTCTAATAAGTGTGCCATCCGGTAAGGAAAACTAATATGCAATCTCTGATATTGCCTCCATTTCTGCTCATCACATGCAAGGTGGGTCCTCTTCAAAGATAAGCTTGTATAACATAATGCTGAAGTGATCAGTTATTTTTTCCATAACTCCTTTATGGATGTAATCCAAAAACAACTTACAATAGATATGCATGGCAGTTTCTCGTGGTGTCCATGTCTAGTTCATGCCAGGAAATTGATTATGTGCACAGATTACGTCCAATAAGTATGTAGACATATAAAACCTTGCTTTCTCACCCTTAGGAGGAACCTAGGATTTTATTACATGGGCTCTCAACTAATGATCCAACAAATTTGACCAGTTGAACGACTTCCCCTCGTTCGCCACCTAGTTCAGTAGTATTTCCCACCCTCCATTGAAGGTCTTCGTGCTTGGCTGACAATATATTCTGCAAGCTAAGATGACCAAGGGTTGGTAGGCCTTCCTAAGCGATTTTGTCTTATATGAATGTGTGGGTGTCTATTGAAACTTCGATGGTTGCTTCACCCAACCTTTTATAATATCTCTTGTGCTCACATAGTTGTGGGTGGCATAGAAATATGATTCCATGAGATTTATTGACTCAGGGAAATGATACATGCGCTGATAATATTCTACCATAAAGGTAGCAAGATTTTGTATGCTGGAATTTCTTAATGTTATAGTATTCTCATCAATGTGTGAAACAATCAAACTCATGAAATTTGCATATGGGAAGGTTGGATGCTTGCATGCAAACCTGTATAGTCTTGACTGTCGAATGTTGAGATAAACCTTCCAGTCCTCTAGATCTACCTCGAATTCCTCTCCAAATCATGTTTAACCTGCTATGATGTCAGTGGTGATTCCTTTTCTATAAACATTTGAGTGTCTACATATATTCACAAGTTAAATGATGCTTGCTCAACTGCTTCCCCAATACTTTTTTAGTGGTATATTTTGAAGCAACTGTCTTTGGTGCCATGGTGACACTGACTGTTAGAGAGAAGTACTCATCAACTGCAATATCTATGAGACAGAAAAGACACTCATGGAAATAAAACATCAGTCTTTAACAAATCTACTTTCAAGGCATGATTACGCATAAAACGAAGAAACTAGAGACAAGGATTGCATAATTTTAAACAACAAGAGGGACTGGCTGCCTATGGGAACTGCGCACTGCACAGTCCCAATAGCCAGAGATGAAGCTTGAGGCTTGATACTACGCAATGCGCAGTTCAGCCTGGGTAGTGGACTGTGAGATACTACGCATTGTGCAGTCTCAGTGGCCAGGGAAGCAGACTAAGCACTAGAAATTCATAATGCGCAGTTGGGTCAGCTTATACTACACACTGCGCAGTTCCAAAGGCCAATATCTTAGCTTGAGCCTTAGGATTGTGTAGTGCCTAGCTAGGAAAAGTGAAAATGACCAAGGAAAGTGCATATATTCCCAATGGAAGTTTGAAAAATGAGAATATCTAAGGGATGGTGTGATTTTGAGTGAATATCTGACTAACTGTGAATGAATCAAGATAGATCAAGGGTAGAAACTGAATAAACAGGAAGAAAATCAAATCGGTGAGGAGAGTCGCTGCAATAACGACCATCAGTGAAAAAAAAAAAAATCGATGCAACATTTGAGAACGAAAAACAATAACTTGAAACAACATTTCTACAAGGAAAAGTAAGTTGAAATGCCTACAATCATGCAAATAAATAAGGAAAACAATACTCACACAAGCAAAATGATAAAAAGCGACAGAAAAAGAGATAAAAGTCGATAAAAGTGAAACTCACCTGGAAAAGTGGCAACGACCGCACCGAAAGTTCCTTGATATCCTTAGGAATGTTATAGCTCCAATATTGAGTGTGCAAATGAGCTCTAGGGGCATTAATTAAATATATTTGAGTGAATTAGGGTTTATGACGTGCATGCCTAAAATGAGGGAAAAAGTGACACTTGGTAGAAGTTTCTAAAAATAGAAAGTGTGCCTCCTTCAATAAACTAAAAATAGATCCCTATGTTTAGGGATGTTTTTTGATTTTAATATTTCTGCTTTTTTTGGAGGAAACTTGCCATACACCCTGCTGGGAAAGATTGCGCAATTCCGGGGAACAGGGAAACTTTCTGGCTCAGTGTATTGTGCAGTTTCTGAGCTCAAGGGATGCATTGCGCAACTTCTGGGCTCAATGTGGGGTTGCCATATATGATTTTGTATTTTATGAGCTCAAGGCAGAATTTCCAATGAGTACTACACAATTCCAATCATCAAGGTTCGGCTTGCCCTCATGGATTGCAAAATTCCTTGAGGCAAGCTCATAATTGCTGCAAGACTGAGTTAGGAGGTTAACTTGTGAATTAGGAAGATCATTCAAGTATGGAAAGAAGTGAACACAAGCACATATGAAAGGGATAAATCTCAATCAAAGCGTGGATACTTGATAGAAGTGCAAGGTAAGCTCATGTGAGTAGAGGGTTAGGCTCCAAAATCTAAGCATAGGAAAAAATTTGGAAGGTGGTTGTAGTCACTACAACACTACACCACACATTTTCAGGTGTGGATTCTCTAGTCTTCATACTATATACATTTTCTCTTGGTTCTAGTGGACAATTTTGTGCTTCATGACCTCGATTATTGCATTTGGAGCATTCTAGACTATATTTTGAAAGAGGAGAAAATGAATTGTAAGTCCTTAGCTGGTTTGGTCTCTTTGAATCAATATCCTTATTTTGGTAATTGGTCCCATACTTTCTTGAGTCAAAATTATTACCTCCATATGTTGAGAAATATTAAGGGCAATGATTAGAGTGATTTCTCTTTCTATGACAATCACTTGTGATGTATTTTTACTTTTTCTTACTTATTAGATTCTTCAATTATTATTATGTTTGTACGGCATCAAACAACAACCAAAACAAGAAGAACAAGAACACAAGATATAGGCTACAAGCGAGGGCCAAAACCTCTCCTCTTGAGAGGAAAACCTATAAATATCTTCTCTTCCTTATAGATCATTCAAATAATGAATTCCAAGACCTCTAAGACAAGACAAATACCCTCCAAGACCAAGTCCAACCTTTCTAGATGATGTGATTTCCTTGTCCAAGTTAAACCCAGTCAAATCTCTTCTAGTGGCACAACCTTGACCCCCAACGGAAAAAATTCGGACTCCGCTACAAACTTGAAATTTTTATCCCACTTGTAGTTGTTATTGCCACACGTGTGAGCTTATTTTAGCCTCGAAGGGATTCCTAATACCTTTGTTTGGATTTATCTGACTTATGGAGCTTGAGGATGGCTTCTTGTGACCTTCACTTGACCTTATTTCCTTCTCTCCAATAAGATCGAACTTGTAGAGAAAACCCTAGATCCGTTGTAAAATCCCTAACCTTCCTTCGCACGTGTGAGAGAGAGATAACCCAAAAAAAATCTTCTTCGTCCTCTTCCTTCTTTGCTACCTTCTTCCCCTTTCTCCTTTGGTTGGATGAGTGAGTGATGAATGTGCTCCAAGGAGGTCAATTTTCCTCCTTTATATAGGATTCTCAATGGTGGACATGGCTCCTCAAATTACTCTGACTTGCCAGGGTATTTGACACTTTTAAAGAAAAAATAATTTTATTTACAAGTTACAATGTGCCTGAAGGGGTCTTCAACTTATGATAATGAATCTTTTGACTTTTGGACCTAAGACAAACCCTAGAAGCACTCAATGGGTGCTTGACCTATAAAATAAAAGACCTTGAGCATGAAACTCATGCTCCAATAATAATAATAATAATTTTCTTTCATTTTACAATATACAATAATCAAAAGTACATTTCATATTTATGAAGACTTCACCTAGTTACACATTTTTCAACACTCCCTCTTAACTAGGGAGGTATTCATAAATGGTATGGACATTCTCAATCTGAAGATATCTCATAAGAAGAGTCATATTGTTAACCCATATTTTTAGCATCATATCTTCCAGCATTGTCACATAACAAGGCCTTTAATAACAACTCTATCTCTCCACAATATCATAGCACAATGTTGGCGAGACCAATGACTTATAGACACCATCATCATTGTCTCTCAAGGTACATACGCCATCTGGGTGTTCAGAAAGTATGACCTTCCTTGGACTATTCTTATCTTGGATAGCTAGTCCTCAAAGAATATCAGTCCATGACTACTCTTATCTTAGATGCCCTACCTCATCCTCAAAGAGTATTAGATGCTAGATGCCTACCCAATCCTCCATAGGGTCTTCTTAAGTGAAGACAAGAATTATGTGCCTATCTCTCCATCTCAGCTTGGGAGGATACATCAACCAAACCAAGCTTGTCTCTCAAATATACAAGCTTATTATTAGGAAGATATTTTATCAGTATGTCAGCTACCTGCTCATCGGTTGAGATATATTGTAGCTGCAACACACCATCTTGTACTAGCTTTCGAATATAGTGATTCTTGTTGTTGATGTGCTTTGTCTTTCCATGAAATATTGGGTATTCAGAAAATCATATAAAATTGGTGTTATCACAATGTATCACTATAGGGTCCATCAGTTAGTTGAATAGGTTAGATAACAACTTCCTTAACTAGACCACTTCTCTACTCACTTCACATGTTGTAATATACTCAGCCTCAACATTACTAAAAAAAACAATGTCTTGCTTTTTTTCGCAGACATGAGATCATGGAGGATCCCAAACTGAAACATCCTCTCATAGTTCTTCTTCCATACTTCTCACTTCCCCCCTAGTCAGAATCTGTACATCCAATCAAGTGGACATGATTCCTCCTATCATATTTTAGGCAGTAGTGGATTATTCCTTGTAGATATCTCAATAAATGTTTTTATCCTATCCAATGATCATGCATCGACTCCACTTAGAACCGATTGAGAACATTTACTACAAAACATATTTTTGGTCACGTATTCTCCAAGTACATCAGTGAGCGAACCAATTTTTTATACTTGGAAGGATCCACAGGGCTCGATTTGTAACTCCTTAGTATCTTCAAGTTTGTGATCATTCTGTTTGTCATTGGTTTACATTCCATCATGTAAAACTTCTTTAACATATTTATCACATACTTTCTTGACCTAGATAGATCTCATCAGGTCCTTTCCAAACTTCCAGTCCCAAATAGTAGTGCATCATCCCTAGATCCTTCATGTCAAATTCCACTGCTACTTGCCTCTTACATTCTTCAATTCGACCTTTCACACCTATCAAGACAAGATCATCCACATGAAAAATAATTATTACCGACTCTGCCTCCACCACCTTAACATAGAGGTTTGGATAAACATAACTCTTTGCGAAGCCTAATCTCTGCATATATGCATCCATCCTAGCATACCATGCCCTTGGTGCTTGTTTGAGGCCATATAATGTTATGAAACCAACTCCAAAAATAGAAGATAAGAGAGATCAACACCCTAGAAATAAGCCACTTCGAGGGGGAAACCTCCTTTACATTACATAAGTGAACAATTATTGGATGATACAAATGAACAAACCTCCTTCTATATATAGGAGTCCATGGGGTCACAATGTTATCCTAACCGACCTAACAATAATAATGTAAGGTCACAATTATAACAATATCGGGGTTATAGGGGTACAAAAATAACAATAAGGGGGCTACACTAACAACAATAAGGGACTACACTAGTAATATAGGGACCTGACATGCCCCTCTCCTTCAAAAAAGTGTTGTCTTCAACGCTTGAGTAGCTATGGGTGCTTCTATATAAAATTCTCATCCTCCCATGTAGAATCTTCAGTGGGTAAGTTCTTCCACTTGATGAGATACTCTGAAATTGATCGATTTCATAGTTGTCGAGTTCATGTTTTCGTGACTACTTCAGGTTCCAATATGATTTTTCCTTCCTCATCAAGTGCTGGCAATATTGTTCGAACTAGGATTTTTTCACCTATAACCTTCTTCAAGCATGAAACATGGAAAATTGGATGCGCTCGCGAAGAATTAGGAAGCTCCAATTTGTATGCCATAGTACTAATCTCTTGCAACACCTTGTAAGGACCATAGTACTTTGGCGATAATTCATTATCGTTCTTAGCTTGCTTGAGGGACATTTGTTTGTATGGTTGTAGCCGTAAAAATACCCAGTCTCCTACATCAAATCTTCTCTCGCTGCAATGTTGATTTTCCTGTTGTTTCATTCGATTTTGTGCCAAATTTAGGTTATCCTTTAAGAGTTGGAGAACTTCTTATTGATGCTTGATGTGATCTTCCACTGCTTTAACCTTAGAATTTTATCTTAAATATGATGTGATGGACGGTGGATGATATCCATAAAGTGCCATAAATGGGGTCATTTTTGCTACAGTATGGAAGGAAGTGTTATACCACCATTCAGTGAGAGGTAACCACTTGACCCATTGTGTTTGTTTATCAGATACAAAACAACGAAGATATCCTTCCAAACAATTATTTACTATCTCAGTTTGACCATCAGATTGAGGATGATAAGATGAGCTATGAGCTAATTTAGTACCCAAAGAAGAAAATAACTCTGTCCAAAAATTTCCCGTAAAAATGGGATCTCTGTCGCTCACAATAACCCTTGGGCTTCCATGTAGCTTTTGAATTCTGTCCACAAATGTAGTAGCAACTTTACTTGCTTTAAATGGATGAGATAATGCACAAAAGTGTGCATACTTGGTAAGTCTATCAACTACCACCATGATGACACTCTTTCCTTCGGACTTAGGTAAACCTGTGATAAAATCCATTGAAATCTCCTCCCAACGTTGACTTGGAATGGATAAAGGTTGTAGAAGACCTAGGGTCTTAATTGTCTCAACTTTATTTTGCTGGCAAACCAAACATTCCGCCACAAACTTTTGAATATCAGATTTAAGGCCATCCCAAAAAAAATCTTTCTTCACCCAGTGGTAAGTTTTTAAAAATCCTGAGTGCCCTCCTAAAGGAGAAGTGTGAAATTCCAGAAGAATCTTTTGTTTTAGTTGGGAATTCTTACAAAGATATAAATGATTTTTTTACCATAAGGAATCATTTTTCCAACTAAATGTATCAGATGTACTAGGATCTTGCTGCAACTTTTGAATGAGTGTCCATACATCTTTGTCCTTCTTCCATTCATCTCTTGCCTCGATTATCCAATCTGGTTGGATAATAGAATGGCACAAAGCAATGCTTCCACCTCTTCATTCTTTCTTGAGAGTGCATCTGCAACAACATTAAGCTTTCCTTTTTTGTAGATTATTTCAAAGTCATAACCCAACATCTTTGTGACCCATTTTTGCTGCTCTTCTGAAGATAGTCTTTGTTCCAAAAAGTGTTTAAGACTATCATGATCAGTTTTTACCTTAAGTGTCTTCCCATTAGGTAAGTTCGCCATTTCTTTAGTGCATGCAGTATTGCTAACATTTCCTTCTCATAAATAGGTTTCTGTAAATACTTTCCTTTGATTGGACGACTTTAAAAAGAAATGGGTCTTCCTTCCTGCATTAAAACTGCACCAATTCCATTTCCTGAGGCATCACATTCCACAATAAAGGTTTTTGTGAAGTCTGGCGTAGCTAAGACCCGTGCTAGGCACATTGCCTCTTTAAGATGTTCAAAGGCCTTAGTTGCTTCAGGAGTCCATGAAAATGCATCTTTCTTCAATAATGTTGTTATAGGTGCTGCTATTCTCCCAAAATTATTAACAAACTTGCGATAATACCCTATTAACCCGAGAAATCCTCGCAAATTTTTTATGGTTGTGGGGACTTTCCATCCCTTAATGGATTTATTTTGTTTAGGGTCTACCTTTACACCCTCGTGAGATAGAAAATGACCCAGATATTCCACCTCCTTTAATCCAAAGAAACATTTGGATGTTTTTGAATATAATTGTTTCTCCTCCAATAGTTTGAGCACCCTCTCAAGATGTTGAACATGATCCTTCCAAACCTTGCTATAGATTAGGATATCATCAAAAAATAATAGCACAAATTTTCTAAGGAAGGGTTTGAAAATGGAATTCATCAACCCTTGAAATGTAGAAGGTGCATTGGTAAGGGAAAAATGCATGACCAAAAATTCATAATGACCCTCATGAGTTAGAAATTCTGTTTTCGGAATATCTTCAGTCTTCATTCTAATTTGATGATATCCTGAAGGAAGTTCCAACTTGGTAAAATCACAGGAATAATTCATCAATCACATGAATGGGAAATTTATCTTTAATAGTGAGCTTATTGAGCTCCATATAATCCGGACACATGCGCCATGATCCATCCTTCTTGTGCACCAATACTACTGGAGCAGAGAAAGAAATTTGACTAGGTTGAATTATACGAGCCTATAACATTCTGCAATCATACGTTCAATTTCGCTCTTTTGGACATAAGGATATCTATAAGGCCTGATGGTTGGAGGAACACTTCCTAGAATCGAATGAACAACATTATCATGATCACAAATAGGTGGGAGTCCTTTGGGAGTTCAAACACCTTGGAATGATTGTCCAAGACATTTTGGAGATCTGGAGAAATAGATTATTTTGATGTTGGAACTTCTAGTGAGCATAATTGTGCAATTAAGCCTCATTGTTCTTTCTTAAAAATCTTTGTCATGACATTAGAGCTTATTATATTTTTCGGCTTCCTGCGATACCTCGTAATTCGACTTCCTTTCCTTCCGAAAAAAAATTTAAGAAAAGTTCTTGAAAATTAAAAGCTACTGTCCCCAAAGATATTAACCATTGTACTCCTAGTACAAATTAGCACCTCCCATTGGAATCGAAAGCATTGGAGTATTCAATACATATTCCCCCATGGTTAGCTTGATATTATGGCATTTTCTAGAGCAATTTATAGTTCCTCCATTTGCAACCATCACTTGACATTCTGGTGCTGGGTATAGGAAACAATTTCAATTCCTTGGCTACCTTACAATGAATAAAATTATGTGTACTACCCAAATCAATCAACACTATTACCTTTTTCTTTTTGATATGTCCTTCTATCTTGAGAGTTTGAGCAGTGGTAATTCCAGCCAATGCATTCCACGATATGGTCAGGCTCATTTCTTCTTCTTCTAGGGTTGTTTCCTGGTGTATATCCTCTTCTTTTGAAGTTTCTTGTTCATTTTCTTCCTCCTCTTCACAATCTATGTAAAATAATTTCTTCTCAACACACTTATGACCTTTATTGTATTTGCTATCACAACTATAGCAAAGCCTTTTTTCTCTTTTTTCTTCCAATTTTTGTGGTGTCAACCTTGTAGGTTGTGGAAGTATAGGATTAGCAACACTTCCATCTTTAAATATGTGAGTGGTAAGCTTCCTTGTCGCCATAATTTTACTTTCAATTTTTCTTTCCAACCTGAATGCCTTCTCCAATGAATCAGGTTCCCAAATGTGAACCTCATGTTGGATGTTATCCTTTAAAGTCCCTATGAAAACATCAATCCTGTGTTCCTCTGGAATATCAGTTACCCTTATATTCAATTTATGGAAATCCTCAATGTGATCCACTACTAAACTCTTTTATTTGAGATTTATCAATTGGCTAAAAAATGTGTTGGTCTTTGTATCCTCATAATGTGCTATCATTTCCTCCGTAAAAATTGACCAAGTGAAATTTTTTTTACCGGAGCAAAGCCATCGATACCATACAAATGTATTTTGTTCTAAATATAAAGTTGAAATGCATACCTTTTGTGTGTTTTACACATTATTGAGATCAAAATATTTCTCCAACTGTAGTATCCATGTTACGAGATCCTTGCCATCAAACTTCCTCATATCGATCTTTGGAATATAGTGGGTCTTCCATCCAACATTAGAGTTTATGAAATCATTATTAATATTTATTTTGTTCTTATCATGAATTTCCTCTACTATATTTTGGCCATTAGGAAACATTTCTTGTATCAACATTTTCAAGCTTTCCATTAGATCATTCTTCATGTTTTCCATTTTTTCATTGATCTTACCTTCCATGTCATCTATCTTAGCTTCCATGTCAGCTTCCATGCCATCCATGCCATTATTCAAACCATCCATATTAGCTTCCACGTCTTTCTTCAAACCATCCATATTAGCTTCCACACCTTTCTTCAAATATTCCATTTCATTTTTTGTTTCTCTTTGCGAGAGCAAAATTTGGTTCACTTGATCTTGTAATTTTTATATGTCATGTTGCATTTATTCGTCTTCATGAGTCATAGTAGAGCCTTATGAAGGGTTAACGGGCGTTGAATTATTTTTAAAGGGGAATTTTAGAACTCAATATTGATATCTATTCCACAATATTCCCTTGGAGTCAATTCAAACTGATTCTTCAAACAAGACTTATGAAATTCGGGAAAAAAAAAATACACACCTTTTTCTTGCTTTTGAGGAGCTCGATATTGAAACTGAATTATCTTTGTGATTTTAGATCTTCAATATTTGAAATTCAGTCCTATAGTATCCCTATGAATCTTATTTCGAATGCCACAGGTCTGACCTGATTTGGATTCTTCAAGGAAAAGTTATGTCCAATCTTCCACAATGACCTAATTATGGACTAGTTCAGTAGAGCGAACTTGTACATCGTTACATGTGTCACTGTTTACTCCTTCGACTCTGAAATTGATACACAGGAAACTATAGTCTGTGTACTTGCGGCCACTCTTTACAAAATTCCAATCTGATGCTCAGAGAGAGAGTTATGACAATTTTCCCACGATCACCTCTTTGAGATGAAAATTGGGAGCCTGAAAAAACCCTAACTTCCACAGATCATATCTCTGAAAATATTGCGAACCAAGATCTGAATTTTTTGCACGAAGTTTCTTAGGATTTTAGCTTTGCATGATAAAAAATTTCTTCTTCTGAACTTTCGTAGAAAAAAATTTATAGCGAAAATGCCACGATGACCATTTTTAGATCAAATTCAGGAGCCTGAAAAAAACCCTAACTTCCACAGATCATATCTCCGAAAATATTGTGAACCAAGATCTGAATTTACACCACATACCTCGTGATTTCGGCTTTGCGTGCTAAAAATTTCAGCTTCTGAATCTTCATAGAAAACAAGTTATAGTGAAAATATCACGATGACCTATTTGGTGTAGCGAAACCATAGAATTCAAAGCTTTGATACCAAATGTTATGAAACCGGCTCCAAAAATAGAAGAAAAGAGAGATCAACGCCTTAGTAATAAGCCACTTCGAGGGGGAAACCTCCTTTACATTACATAAATTAACAATTCTTGGATGATACAAATGACAAAACCTCCTTCTATATATAGGAGTCCATGGGGTCACAATATAATCCTAGCCGACCTAACAATAATAGTGTAAGGGCACTATAATAACAATATTGGGGTTACATGGGTACAACAATAATAATAATGGGCTACAATAACAACAATAAGGGACTACACTAGTAATATCGGGACCTAACATATAATTCATTCTTTAATTTGCAAACATATGGCTTTCTATTTTTAACTTCGAATACAAGGGGTTGTTTTATATAGAATTCCTCATCAATTGTGCCATTCAATAATACATTATTGACATCCTTTTGGTGGATGTTCCATCCCATCGATGTTTCAAATAAGCCAAAAAACAAATAGTAGTATACCTTATTGTTAGAGAAAATGTCTCTTCATAGTCGATGCCTTGTTGTTGAGAGAAATCCCTAGCCACAAATATTTCCTTATATTTATCAATGCTTCCATTTTCCGCATATTTGATCTTGTATATCCACTTGGAAGTTACGCAAATTTGTCTTCAAGCCTAGGTACGATATCCCAAACTCCATTCTTTGTTATATATTGATATTCTTCATTTATGTCATCCTTCCATTCTTGGTGAGTGACAACTTCTTCAAAAGTGTATGGATATGCTTCTATTAGTTTTACCATGTAGGTTGCATACCCAAAATACCTCACGGGATTATTTCTTTCCCTCAATGTACCTTGAGCTTCTCCATGACCTTCTGCATCTAGAAGTGTAGACTTCAACCAAGGAGGTTTTTTTCTAGATTTGGGGATATCCAAAGGTTATATAGGTTCACTAGGACCTTCATCTCCATGATTTGATTCTTCATCCTCCCTAGTAACTTCTTCTTTGAATACAGGAAGTTCTTCAGCACCATAGTCCATAGGGAGATCCTTTGATTTATTGAGTGCAATACTTTCGTCAAATATCACATCTTGGTTGACTTATATCTAGTGTCCTTCATTTATGTAGATCCTATAAGACTTAAAGGAATTTTTGTAGCCCACAAATGTCCCCTTCATGCCTGACGGATCTAACTTCTTTCTCTTGTCCTTAGGTATATGAATGTAGAGAGGAAAACTAAAAATTCAGAGATGATCCACGATAGGTTTCTTCCCAGTGAACACTTCTTCGAGAGTTTTATTATCTAGATACTTGTGGGGAATTTGATTTTGTATGTATACAAATATCTTTGTAACTTCACGCCACAGAAATTTCGGTAAATCTTGATCATGTATCATTGCTTTTATAGTTTCTTCAATGTATCGATTCTTTCGTTCCGCAACTCCATTTTGTTTAGGATTATATGGGACTATCAACTCCCTCTTAATCCTAGAATTCTTACAGAAAGTGATGATTTCCTTAGATTTATATTCTCCTGCATTATCAGATCTTAATATCTTGATTCTTCTTTCTGTAAGGTTCTTTACTTCAACTTTGAATTCTTGAAATTTGATAAATACTTCATCCTCAGATTTCATCAAGTAAATCCAAGTTTTCCTTGAATGATCATCTATAAATGTGACACATATATATGAACTCCAAGTGTTTTAGGAGTTATAGGACCATAAAAATTGAAATGAATAAGATCCAATATTTCTTTTGACCGTGAGGTACCGCTTCAAAATGGTCTCTTGGTATTATGGTACCCAATGCACAACCCTTACATACTCCTTCATGATCTTCTTTGGATTTCATATACTATTGTGTTTAGAGTTGGGATAATTTTGAAATGGAGATGACCAAATCTTCTATGCCAAAGTTCACATGGGATGATTTCAATGTGAATTAAATCTTGAGCAAGAGGATATAACAACTTGTAAAGACTTCCTTCATGAATCTCAATTACTCTTGCATTTTCTATTCTTGAGTTTTTACCCCATAGTACAATTTTTTCCATTGATTAAAGCCACTTTATCACCTTTATATTCTAAACTTGAAATAGAGAGTAAGATCTTATGAAAGCCTGGAACAAATAGGATGTTGTTGAGATGAATATTACCTCCATTTTCTAGCTCTATTGAGGTTGATCCAATTCCCCGCAAAAGATAGCTCTTATTATCTACAAGTTCTATTAAGTACAAATAATTTCCTTTTGATAAAGTCTTTAGTTTCTTGTGATGACCATTCATATGCCTTGATGCTCCATTATCGATCACCCAAATTCTCTCATCTTGAAATGTGCCTGTAAGTGCTGAGAAGATTCCCTCATCTTTTGTCTTGGACACTTCCTTCTTTGGAGTAAATAGGAAATTCAATACTTCTTTGATACCTTTATTGAGCTGCCTTTATACATTTAAACACTTCTATATAAACTTATTCAATGTTGTAGGTATCTTCATGATGCCCTTATCCAACCTTAGCTCTGAATCCACGTTGAGAAATCTTAAGGGCAATGATTAGAGTGGTTCCTTTTTTTATGATAACTACTTGTGATGTATTTTTAATTTTTATTACTTATTAGATTCTTTAGTTATTTTTATGTTTGTATGTCAACAAACAAATGCCAAAACAATAAAACAAGAACACACGATATAGGTTGCAAGCCAGGGCCAAAACCTATCCTCTTGAGAGGAAAACCCATATATTTATTCTCTTCCTTATAGATCCTTCAATTGACGAATTCCAAGACCTATAGACCAAGAGCAATAACCTCTAAGACCAAGTCCAAACTTTTTGGATGATGTGATATGCTTGTCCAATTTAAACCCAGTCAAATCTCTTCTAGTAGCATAACTTCGACCCCCAGCTGCAGAATTTCGGTCTCAACTACAAACCTGAAATTTTTGGCCCTCTTGTAATTGCTGCTACCAAATGTGTGATCTTATTTTAGCCTCCAATGACTTTATAAGAACTTCGCTTGGATTGCTCTAACTTATGGAGCTTGAGGATGGATCTTTGTGTCCTTCTTGCCTTCTCTCCTTCAAGATCAAACTTGTAGAGAAAAAACCTAGATCTGTTGTAGAAACCCTAGCCTTCGTTTGCACATGTGAGAGAGAGATAGCCCAAAAAAAAGTCTTCTTCGTCCTATTCCTTCTTAGCCGCCTTCTTCCTCTTCCTCCTTTGCTTGGATGAGTGAGTGATTAATGTGCTTCAAGGAGTTTGAGTTTCCTCCTTTATATAGGCTTCTCAAAGGTGGACGTGTCTCCTCAAATTAGGCTGACCTACCAGCAGTCAGGCCGACTTGATCTTGGAGGATATTTTGAAACTTTTAAGCACAAAAATAATTTTCTTTACAAGTTACAATGTGTTCGAAGGGATCTTCAACTTATGACAAAGACTCTTTTGACTTCTTGACCTATGAAAAACCCTAGAAGCAGTAAATGGATGCTTGACCTATAAAGTAAAATACCTTGAGCTTGAAATTCATGCTCCAAAAAGAATAATAATTATTTTATTTCATTTTAAAATATACAAGAATCAAAAGTACATTTAATATTTATGAAGGCCGAACATAGTTACACATTTTTCAACACCATATGCCTTGCAATGCTTAGCTTGATGACCAAAATTTTTACTAAGAAAGCAATGACCAATGAAAATAGTTTGATATCTGTTAGTATAAGCTTGGCTTCATGTGAGATTCTTATATGGATAAGAAAAATTTCCATTCCTTGGATTATTGCAAGAAGGTCCCTTTGGTGTGTCAAACTACTTCTCACTTCTTGGATGATTGTGAAGAACATCAACATAGATTCTTGGTTCTTCTTCATGATGGATATTAGTGTTTTCCTTTGAATTAGAGGATTCACATGTATATCCAAGTATTGATTTTTCAGGTTGTGGTATTTGATTGTCGAGAACATCATCTAAGGTTTGATAACATTTCAAGATTTTTTTGACCTTATCCAATTCCATTTTTAGAGAGACAACTTCAACTTCTAATCTCTCGCAAGTCTCTTCCTTTTCCCTTAGCTTGTTGTTCAATACTTCTTCCATACTCTTTGCTTCTTCCTTTTTATTGTTGAGAGAGATGATTTATAGTGATAATTGTTGGGTAATTACTTTCATTTAAATATCAATCCAGGTTCGTATACTTGTGAAGCATGCTTTCACAATATATGCTAGGAAAAGTAACTTTCAATTTTGAGTGACAATTTAACCTATTGAAGAAAATTGGAAGACTGATATAAAATCCTAATTATGAAGGTATCCAAAAATGAGCACATGCTTACAGAAAGGTAATAAGAATTGGTCTATAGAAAGCAATCTATACTGGGAAAAAATGAAATTTTAACTATTTGAAATGAAAGTACAATTTTATTTATAGGAAGAATGAATGTAATTCTATTCTATGTAATAAATCTTATGCTATGAAAGATAACTAGATACCTATAATATAAAAGCAATAAACTCCTATGTTAAATTTTTTTTTTAAAGAGAAACAATTTTTTTTATATTGATCCAAAAGGCCTGAGGCTTATGCTCGGAGGTATTACATCTACAGACCCAATGTCTAGGGGGTTTCCGATCAAGCAAAATTCACCTACTCTGCTTCTTACAGTCAATCTAGCAATTTCCCAAAGACTAGAAAACATTCTAATACAAACAAATTGCTGCAGCAAGAGACAAAAATACATGAAAAAGGAGAGGGGCCGGCTAAGGCAGAGGATCCCATGAATTCCCCTCTTCGCAGAGGAGAGATCCCACTTGTAAAGATACAACAATGTTGGCTTTAAGGTCCACGTCTTTGTTATTTTTCTAAAGGACATGAAAGAACTGAAGTATGTTAAAGGACATGATCAACTTATTGATACTAGTGAACAACTGGTGCAGGCGGATATCTTTAAGGACCGATTTTGTCACAATCAAGCCAATGAGGGTTTGTGAATCTCCAATGACTCGAGCCTCCTTGATTCCATGTTTTTGCAGCTGTTTCAAGGCTTGGAGGAGAGCCATGGATTTTGCTTGATTCTTCGAGGTTAGCCCCAAACTCCAGGTGAAGTGGGAGATGATTTGGTCTGAAGGGCAACGGATAATTCCTCCAGCTTCGGCCTTTCCCAGATTCCCCTTTGCTGCACCGTCAAAAAACATAGTGAGGATATCTGTGTTGCTTCTCCATATGTCGAAGTCCTCATCCTCTAATGTTATTTTCCATTCTTCTCTGCACTTATCCATATTTTTTCCAGTGGGAAGGTTTATCCTCAGTTGCTGGCACCACTCCCTACCTTGCTGACTTAAGCTACTAGCCCACTTCTGGTTCACCTTGGTCTGCATTATTTGTTTAAATAAGCTTATGATTTTCACACTGATTTGCTGTTGTTTTAGGGCCCTCTCTTGAAAGATCTGATTGTTTCTTTCAAGCCAAATCTTCCAGCAAATGAGCTTAGGGATAATCATCCACCCCTCGTATGGCCAACCTCTCCCGGGGAAGGACTTAGGAATAAGTCTCCCCAATTAGACATCATACCCGTGATGTTGGTTGAGAGGATGGGGCTACTGTTCCAAATCAACAAGATTTCATTCCAAATGTCCTGAGCGAATAGGCACTCAATAAAGATGTGGACCGAATTTTCCTCGTGTTGTTGACAGAACGGGCACCGAGAGGGGCCGTTGAATCCATGACGCTGCAGGTTTTTAGCTGTGAGGATACTGCTGTGCCCCAGCTGCCAGGTGAACATTTCAATCTTCAGAATGCTTTTAACCTGCCAAATCCCTTTCCAAATCGCAGGGTTGCAGGGGACAGTGGGAATGGATTTATGACACCTGTAGCCTTCTGCTACGGAATAACATCCCTTCGAGGAACCCCAACCCCTTCCGTCTTTTTTCCTTGCATTTAGGGGGGCTTTCCCAACGAGCGCGACCATGAATTTGGCCCATGCTTGCTCCAGATGAGTAGGAATCTCTCTGTTCTGCCACCCTGCCCAGTTGCTTCTACCCCATTCTGAAATTTCCCACATCGTGCATCGACCATCTATAATCATCCACGTTTTTAGCTCCAACAACTCAGGATCCTCCTCGATCTCTTCTGCATTCATGATCCTATCCTCCCACAGGTTGATCTGCTTCCCATTGCTTGGAATCCAAAGAAAGTTGTCACACAATAGTGGGAGAGCATGCTTACATAGCTGATGGATTGGGGAGCTTTATCAATTAGATTAGAAGTTCTCCAGGCTGCGAAGACGCTTTCTGAAGTTTTATTTTTTCCACAAAGCAATCTGTGCCTGTTAGGTCCCTATATTAATAGTGTAGTCCCGTATTATGTTAGTGTAGCCCCCCTTATTGTTATTGTTGTACCCCTGTAACCCCAATATTGTTATTATTGTGCCCTTAACATGGTTGTTAGGTCAATTAGATTACATTATGGCCCCATGGACTCCTATATATAGAAAGGAGGTTTTGTAAATTGTATCATCCAAGAATTGTTCATTTATGTAATGTATTGGAGGTTGCCTCCTCGAAGTGGCTTATTTCTAAGGCGTTGATATCTCTTTTCTTCTATTTTTGGAGCTGGTTACACAACATTTGGTATCAGAGCTTTGGATTCTAGGGTTTCGCTGCTCTAAATAGGTCATCGTGGAATTTTCGCTATAACGTTTTTTCTATACGAAGGTTCAGAATCTGAAATTTTTAGGGCGCGAAGCTGAAATCCTGAGGAAACTCGTCACACAATTTCAGAGCTTGTTTAGTAATATTTTCGGAGATATGATCTGTGTAAGGTAGTGCTTTTTCAGGCTCCCGAATTTCATCTCAAACAGGTGATCGTTGGAAAATATACATAACTCTCTCTCTGAGCATCGGATTGGAGTGCCGTAAAAAGTGGTTGCAAGTACATGAACTATAGTTTCTTTGCTATCAATTTCAGAGCTGAAGCATGAAACAATGACACGTGGAAAGTCATACAAGTTCTCTCTATTGAACCGGTCCATAATTAGGTCATTGTGGGAGATTGGACATAACTTTGTCTTGGAGAATCGAAATCAGGTCAAACCTGTGGAATTTGAAAGAGAATTCAGAGGGCTACCGCAGTGCCAAATTTGAGATATTGAAGTGCCGCAATCACAGATATAATCCAATTTCAATATCGAGCTCCTTAAAAGCAAAAAAAAGGTGTGTATTTTTTTCCAAATTGCATAAGTCTTGTTTGAAGAATCAATTTGAATTGATTACAAGTGCGTATTGTAGAATATATATCAGTATTGGGTTCTAAAAAATGCCCCGTAAAAATAATTCAACACCCATTAAGCCTTCAGAAGGCTCTACTATGACTCATGAAGATGAAGAATTGCAACATGATGTTTCAAAATTACAAGAGCAAAGTGCACCAAATTTCGCTCTCGCAAAGAGCAACAAAAAATGAAATGGAAGTTTTGAAGAAAGGCGTGGAAGTGAGGATGGATGGTTTGAAGAATAATATGGATGGTTTGAAGAAAGGTGTGGAATATAAGATAGATGGCATGGAAGCTGGCATGGAATCTAAGATGGATGACATGGAAGCTAAGATCGATGAAAAAATGGAAAACATGAAGAATGATCTAAAAGAAGACATAGAAGGTTTGACAAAGTTGATACAAGAAATGTTTCCTAATGGTGAAAAGATAGTAGAGGAAAATCATGATGAGAACAAAATAAATGTTAATCGTGATTTCATAAACACTAATGTTGGCGGGAAGAACCACCATATTCCAAAAATGGATATGAGGAAGTTTGATGGAAAGGATCCTGTAACATGGATACTACAGATGGAGCAATATTTTGATCTCCATAATGTGCAAAGCATACAAAAGGTACGCATTGCAACTTTACATTTAGAACAAAATACATTTATATGGTATCGATGGCTTTGCTCCCGTAAAAAAATTGTCACTTGGTCAATTTTTATGGAGGAAATGATAGCACATTATGAGGATACAAAGAGCAACACCTTCTTTAGCCAATTGATAAATCTCAAACAAAAGGGTTTAGTGGGGGAACACATTGAGGACTTCCAAAAATTGAATATAAGGGTAACTGATATTCCAGAGGAACACAGGATTGATCTCTTCATAGGCACTTTAAAGGATAACATCCAACATGAAGTTCGCGTTTTGGAACCTGATTCATTAGAGAAGGCATTCAGGTTGGCAAGAAAAGTTGAATGTAAAATTATGGCGATAAGGAAGCCTACCACTCAATTCTATAAAGAAGGAAGTGTTGCTACGCCTAGATTTCCACAACCTACAAGGTTGACACCACAAAAATTGGAAGAAAAAAGAGCAAAAGGGCTTTGCTACAGTTGTGATAGAAAATACACTAAAGGTCATAAGTGTGCTGAGAAGAAATTATTTTACATAGATTGTGAAGAGGAAAAAGAAAATGAACAAGAATCTTCAAAAGAAGAGGATATACACCAGGAACCAGCCCTAGAAGAGGAAGAAATGAGTCCGACCATATCATGTAATGCATTGGCAGGAATTACCACTCCTCAAACTCTCAAGATAGAAGGACATATCAAGAAGAAAAAGGTAATGGTGTTGATTGATTTGGGTAGTACCCATAATTTTATTCCTTGTAAGGTAGCCAAGGAATTGAATTGTTTCCTATACCCAGCACTAGAATGTCAAGTGATGGTTGCAAATGGAGGAACTATAAATTGCTCTGGAAAATGCCATAATATCAAGCTAGCCATGGGGGAATATGTATTGAATAGTCCAATGCTTTCCATCCCAATGGGAGGTGCTGATGTTGTACTAGGAGTAAAGATGGTTACAATCTTTAGGGACGGTAGCTTTTAATTTTCAAGAAGTTTTCTTGAAATTTTTTTTGGAAGGAAAGGAAATCGAATTACGGGGTATCACAGGGAAGCCATGAAAGATAATAAGCTCTAATGTCATGACAAAGCTTCTAAAGAAAGAACAACAGGGTGTAATTTCACAATTATGCTCACTAGAAGTTCCAACATCAAAATCATTTATTTCTCCAGATCTCCAGAAAGTCTTGGACAATCATTCCAAGGTGTTTGATACTCCCAAAGGACTCCCACCTATTCATGATCATGATCATGCTATTCATTTGATTCCAAGAAGTGTTCCTCCAAACATAAGGCCTTATAGATATCCTTATGTCCAAAAGAACAAAATTTAACGTATGATTGCAGAAATGTTAGAGGCTGGTATAATTCAACCTAGTCAAAGTTCTTTCTCTGCTCCAGTAGTATTGGTGCACAAAAAAGATGGATCATGGCGCATGTGTCTGGATTATAGGGAGCTAAATAAGCTCACTATTAAAGATAAATTTCCAATTCCTGTGATTGATGAATTATTGGATGAATTACATGGAGCAATTTATTTTACCAAGTTGTATCTTTGTTCAGGATATCATCAAATTAGAATGAAGATTGAAGATATTCCAAAAACAACATTTCGAACTCATGAGGGTCATTATGAAGTTTTAGTCATGCCTTTTGGCCTTACCAATCCACCTTCTACATTTCAAGGGTTGATGAATTCCATTTTCAAACCCTTCCTTAGAAAATTTGTGCTAGTATTTTTTGATGATATACTAATCTACAACAGGTCTTGGAAGGATCATGTTCAACATGTTGACAGGGTGGTCAAACTATTGCAGGAGAAACAATTATATGCAAAAACATCCAAATGTTTCTTTGGAGTACAAGAGGTGGAATATCTGGGTCATATTGTATCTCACGAGGGTGTTAAAGTAGACCCTAACAAAATTAAAGCCATTAAGGAATGGAAAGTCCCCATGACCATAAAGCAGTTGCGAGGATTTCTCGGGTTAACAAGGTATTATCGCAAGTTTGTTAAGAATTATGGGAGAATAGCAGCACCTCTAACAACATTATTGAAGAAAGATGCATTTTCATGGACTCTTGAAGCAACTAAGGCCTTTGAACATCTTAAATAGGAAATGTGCCTAGCACCAGTCTTAGCTACGCCAGACTTCACAAAAACCTTTATTGTGGAATGTGATGCCTCAGGAAATGGAATTTGTGTTGTTTTAATGCAAGAAGGAAGACCCATTGCTTTTGAAAGTCGTTCAATCAAAGGAAAGTATTTACAAAAGGCTATTTATGAGAAGGAAATGTTGGCAATACTACATGCACTAAAGAAATGGAGACCTTACCTAATGGGAAAACACTTCAAGGTAAAAACTGATCATGATAGTCTTAAACACTTTTTGGAACAAAGACTATCTTCAGAAGAGCAGAAAAAATGGGTCACAAAGATGTTGGGTTATGACTTTGAAATTGTCTACAAAAAAGGGAAGCTAAATGTTGTTGCAGATGCACTCTCAAGAAAGGATGAAGAGGTGGAAGCATTTCTTTGTGCCATTTCAATTATCCAACCAGATTGGATAACCGAAGCAAGGGATGAATGGAAGAAGGACGAAGAAGTGTGGACTCTCATTCAAAAGTTGCAGCAAGATCCTAGTACATCTGATACATTTAGTTGGAAAAATGATTCCTTATGGTACAAAGATCGCTTATATATTTGCAAGAATTCCAAACTAAAACAAAAGATTCTTTTGGAATTGCACACTTCTCCTTTAGGAGGACACTCGGGATTTTTAAAAACTTACTACAGGGTGAAACAAGAATTTTTTTGGGATGGCCTTAAATATGATATTCAAAAGTTTGTGGCAGAATGTTTGGTTTACCAGCAAAATAAAGCTGAGACAATTAAGACCCCAGGTCTTCTACAACCTTTATCCATTCCAAGTCAACATTGGGAGGAGATTTCAATGGATTTTATCACAGGTTTACCTAAGTCTGAAGGAAGGAGCGTCATCATGGTGGTAGTTGATAGACTTACCAAGTATGCACACTTTTGTGCATTATCTCATCCATTTAAAGTGAGTACAGTTGCTACCGCATTTATGGAAACAATTCAAAAGCTACATGGAAACCCGAAGATTATTGTAAGTGACAGAGATCCCATTTTTACAAGAAATTTTTGGACGGAATTATTTTCTTGTTTGGGTACTCAACTAGATCATAGCTCATCTTATGATCCTCAATTCGATGGTCAAACAGAGATAGTGAATAAATGTTTGGAAGGATATCTTCGTTGTTTTGTATCTGATAAGCAAGCACAATGGGTCAAGTGGTTACCTCTCGCTGAATGGTGGTATAGCACTTCCTTCCATACTGCAGAAAAAGTGACCCCATTTATGGCACTTTATGGATATCATCCACCATCCATCACATCTTATTTAAGGGAAAATTCTGGGGTTCAAGCAGTGGAGGATCACATTGAGCATCAACAAGAAGTTCTCCAACTCTTAAAAGATAACCTAAATTTGGCACAAAATCAAATGAAACAACAGCCATATCAACATCACAGTGAGAGAAGTTTTGATGTGGGAGACTAGGTATTTTTATGACTACAACCATACAAACAAATGTCCCTTAAGCAAGCTAAGAAGGATAATAAATTATCGCCAAAGTACTATGGTCCTTACAAGGTTTTGAAAAAGATTGGTACTATGGCATACAAATTGGAGCTTCCTGCTTCTTCGTGAGTGCATCCAGTTTTACATGTTTCACGCTTAAAAAGGGTTATAGGGGACAAACTTCCAGTTCAAACAATATTGCCAAAACTTGATGAGGAAGGAAAAACCATATTTGAACCTGAAGCAGTCACGGAAACAAGAACTCGACAACTACGAAATCGATCAATTTCAGAGTATCTCATCAAATGGAAGAACTTACCCACTGAAGATTCTACATGGGAGGATGAGAATTTTATACAAAGCAATAGAGACTCTTGAAGCGTTGGGGACAACACTTGTTTGAAGGAGAGGGGCATGTTAGGTCCCTATATTAATAGTGTAGTCCCTTATTATGTTAGTGTAGCCCCCTTATTGTTATTTACGGCCCTTTGTAACCCCAATATTGTTATTATTGTGCCCTTAAATTATTATTGTTAGGTCGGCTAGGATTACATTGTGGCCCCATGGACTCCTATATATAGAAGGAGGTTTTGGTCATTTGTATCATCCAAGAATTGTTCATTTATGTAATGTATAGGAGGTTTCCCCCTCGAAGTGGCTTATTTCTAAGGCGTTGATATCTCTTTTCTTCTATTTTTGGAGCTGGTTTCACAACAACACCCATCCCGGATTCCTTGCTACCTGCTGCCATAAGATATTGGCCCCAGAGCGATATTGTGCTCCCTGTGATCTTTTATGTGAATACCACCTTCCAGCAACGATATAACGATCTTATTCCAACTGATCAATGGAATTATCTTAGCGTTATTCTTCCCTCCCTTCCAGAAAAAAGAGCGAATGGATTGCTCCATCTTGCGAAGAATGCCCACCGGAGCCAACAGAATAGACATTTGAAATATTTTTTTTTGTACATTTAGACTAATCCTAATCTTTCCATTTTTTCTCCTCCCATCCCACCCATGGGTTTTGAACCGATGACCTTGCAGACGGAGTGCCTTAAGAGTGCATCCCATCATCGATTGCTCTACACCACGTGGGTTGAAATATTGGAAGACTATTAAGGACTGACTTACTGAGAACAATCTTACCTACCAGATTGAGCCACAACATGCCCCAGGCTTGCGTTTTGAGCTTGAATTTGTCTAGCAAGAAGTACTAGTCCCTCCCAATCGGGCATCCTTGAAAGATCGACAGCCCAAGATATTTAAAAGACACCCATTTCGTGGAGCCTTTGAAAACCCAAAATCCTGGTGATCATGCTTAGCTCGAGGCTAGTGAGGTTCCAAGCATAAATGAAGCATTATCCCGTGTTAATTTCACTCCTAGAATCGTGGTTGTAGTGATCCAGATCCAGCTTGAAGTGGGAGGTCGAGATGGAGGAAGCACCCCCCAGGAGGATGGAGTCATCAACAAAGAGAGCATGATTTATGTCTCTGACTCCCCTGGCGATCCTAAGACCGATAAGCTCTTGCTCAATTTTTATTTTTTTCCAACATAAAAATGAGGACAAAGGATTGAATGAAAAAGAGAAGAGGGGATAGAGGGCATCCATGCTTTATCCTGCGACTCGCCTTGAAGAAGCCAGTTGCACGCCTGTTGACAAGTGGACCAATCCATGGTTCCGTAATGCAGGGCTTGACCCAACTTATAAAGTGACAGTCAAACCCAAATTGATGCATAACCCCGAAGAGAAACTTGTGCCTAACTCTGTCAAACGCACTAGCCATGTCCAGCTTGATAGCCATGCATTTTTATCATCTTTAGATTCTTGAATGGATCACTTCTTGAAAAAGAATGAAATTATCAGTTATCTTCCTACCTTTGACAAATCCCCCTTGATTGTCAGGAATGTTTTCCAGAAGAAGGCCTTTCAGTCTGTTAACCATGAATTTAGTGATGAGCTTGTAGCCAATGTTGCAGAGGGAAATTGGCCTGAATCTGTTGAAATAACTGGCACCCTTCTCTTTAGGTATAAGGGCCAAGAAGGCCGATTTGGTGCTGCCCCCAAGCTTGTGGCAGGTTTGAGACTTTAAGATCATTTTGTAGAGATCCTTTTTTACAATGTTCCAACAAGTTTTAATGAATCGAGCAGTGAACCCATCTAGCCTAGGAGCCTTGTCTGGATCCATTTCATCAAGGGCATGCTTGATTTCATTGATGGTGACAAGAGCAGTCAGCATAACGTTCATTTTGGCATTGACCTTTAGAGGGACCAACTCGAGCAGGTTGGAGCTGAGACTTGCTTGCTTATCCTCTGTGTACAATTCTTTGAAGTGCTGATGGGCAGCATTCTTGATGCTGGCAGAGTCAGAGAAGGATTGGTCTCCTGAGGTTATCTTCAATATAGAATTAAAGTTTCTTATGGCTTGAGTCTGCTTATGAAAGAAGGAGGTATTCCTGTCCCCATATTGTAGCCACAGACTGTGAGATTTAAGTCTCCAGAATTCCTCCTCCCGGATGAAAGCCTTATGAATATTAGCCTGGAGCTCCTCTTCCAGGGTTAAGTTGTCCTTCGAGATGTTCATATCTTCCAGTTGTTTTTTATGACTCTCCAAACATGCCTGGGAAACCCGCCTTGACTTGATCGGAGAAGGGAGGGCTTTAGCCCGACTTTTGAGGGCCCTCTTCACTCTCCTCATATTTTCTTCCCACACAAAGAAGGGGGATCCACTGACAGGGTGTTTGTAGACTTCCTCAAATCTGTCTAAAAAGTCAAGTTGCTGCACCCAGAGAGCATTAAAACAAAAGGGAATAGTCCCCAGATTCATATGCATCTTCATCTCAAGCCTAATGGGCTTGTGATCGGAGATCGACGAAGAAATAATAGTAGAAATGGCATCAAGACCTAATAGAAAGAAGGAACTCTGGATGAGAAAGCGATATAACCTTGTAGCAATGTGGCCTAGACCCTTTCTTCTATTGGTCCATGTATATTTTCCCTTGGGTGACTTGATGTCCAACAGATGACCAGAGCATAAATATTGAAAATATTCACTGTATCTTTGGTATGAAGATGCAAAAAATGAGCAAAAGTCTAGTTTGAGTTGAGTTTCACCACAATTTTCTCTAAGCATGTCTCGTCCCATAGAATTTCCAGCCCTCGTGAGGCGCCTCTAGAGGAGACTGCGATACCTCATCCTTTCTCCCAAAACTGTTTGCTTTTGTGGAGAAAGTCCCTTTCCTCCATTTTGGTCTCCTGGATGAGAAGATTGTCGGGAATTTCCAACCTTACTAGACTTTTCATTGCTTCTTATTTTAGGTTGCTCCCCATCGCTCTGCAGTTCTAGGAGATGATCTTCATTATTTTCTTTTTTGAGCTGAGAGGGCTCCCTTAGAGCCCTAGCTTCGATTTTTGTATGCTTTAGGGCTTTTTTCCAACATCTTTTCTAGGGTTAGTTGGTTCCCCTGCCACTTCTCCTTGTAGGTTTATTGTTCTCTCTTTTCCCTAGAGGATTTCCATCCCCTGGTCGATCTTCTGACCCAAGTTTGGGAATCCCCAATTTCTCCTTCTTCCTTTGAATCCTCCAAATCCAGATCTTCCCCCTCGGAGATAGGCTCTTTCTCTTTCGGGGTTTCTCCAGGATAATCGCCAATCTTTAGTGGGTCTAGGGTTTCCTGCACTTGGAGATCATTTTGCACGTCCTGTGGATCAATTTATTGGACTTCCTCTGTCTCTGAGCTTAAGGCTGCAAAGCTGTTCTCTTGAAATTTCTGGGTGGGTTTGGCTTTAAGAATACTCCTCGTGGGTGCTGAAATTCCCTTTCATTTCTCCGTTCCTTGTCCGATTGGCCCTGGCCTAAGGCTCGTTCTAGATTTCTTGGCTTGCTGCCATCCTTATTCTTTGTCCTTTTCTGGGCCTGCATTTTTGGGACAGTTCTTGGAAAAGTGGCCATAATCATTACATCCGCGACATTTGAACGACATCTATTCGTAGTCTAATTTATGCAGATGGGACCAGTTCCCCACCATTAGCTTAATGGCTTCTGGTAGCCCAACTTCGAGATCAACCTCCACGCAGATTTTGGCACAGTCATATTGGTCTTTTTTGTTTGCTCTGTCTATGAATTTTCCAAGGGCATTGCTGATTCGCTGCATTGATTCCCAGTTCTAGTAGTGCACTGGCAAGTTTGGGAGCCTAATCCAGACTGGAACGGAAAATGGAACAACCTCCGAGGGATCAAAGTCTGGAGTCCAGCAATTTAAGTATATTTCTTGAGGATCCATGAAATAGGGTCCATTTATGAAAATCAGGTCCTTATCCTCCTTTGTGTTGAATTCAAACACGGAGAAACCCCACCCGAGGAAGTACAAGGTGACGCTGTTTGCAATGAGGGGCTTCTAATTTCGAGTGATCCAGGATTCTGTAGTTTTTGGTGAAGGCCATAAGCCTGTGAACTATCGAACCAATGCTCGGTCCGCAAGGGAAAGGGCCACTTTCATCATACCCTCAAGCGGGAGAGCCACCGAGGGGATCTCATCCAATCTCTTGACAAATTTGGAGGTGAGTTGTTTCTTCTTCTTCGGTTGGGAAGCAATCAGAATTTTGATGGCTTCAACCTTAGGAGGGGGAGGAGATGGAGGCGGAGGAGGGGCCTGAGAGTCTTCCATTGGGTCGAGCCCAAGCCATGGCGAGTACCCCGACCGGCACCACCCTACCACAGAACCAGAAACCCTATGCATAGGTGAGAGGTAGAGCGCGAGCTTGGGCGTGAAAAATTAGACAATATGCAACCAGTGAATCGCCAATTGTTGCACTATACAACATCCCCCATTTATCCCTATGCTAAAATTATTATGCTACGAAAGCTTTAAAATTATTATTGTAAACATATATTGTGAATTTTTTTTGGAATCTATTTTTAAATCTATCTATGGAATATTTCTTAATATATTTTCTATGAAAGACATAAGCTTATTTTACGAAAACTCAATGCTTATAAAGTGTTAAAAATTTGTTTCTAAAGAAACAAATGGATTCTAGACATGAATTTAAAATGGATTGATGCTTATTCTAAGGGATTGAATCAAAACCACATCTAATTACGAGGAAAAAACAAACCGAGATTACCGGCGTGCATATTCAAGGTATAAAGTTCTTTCATGCCTATGGATTATATATAAGTGCAAAATTAAAAGTCTAAAATCAAGAAGCAACCGATAAATGTTTTTTCTGTTTTCATAAGTTTATCCAAGCATTTGGTCTGCAAGATAACAATAATGAAAGGAGCATGAAAATGTCTAAAAACAAATTCTAGAACGAGAACAACCTTTGCAGAGTAAAGAACTCATCTATTGAATGGAAATAAAATATAAAAGAAATTAAAATATGCTTGCGCTCATCTGGGGGGCCTCCTGAAGCGTACAAGAAATAAAGAACTCAAGTAATTATTGATCAAAACCAAATCTCATCACAAAGGTGCAACTTGCCATGAACAAAATTTATATTGTTGGAATGATAAAACAAACTTCCATGAACTGTCATTTGCTTCTAGCTGAAGCATTTATATAGAGTTTACATTGTAACTACATTGGGAGACTTTTGTCTAACAATGAAAACTCAAATGATACCTCCTTGCCATGAATTTGATGAAGCATAACTCATTCCAACTTATTTTTGATTAATTGTGCATTGAATGACACATTACAAGAATGTTTGTTCACACAATATAGAAAATAGGGATTCAAAGAACGTGGAAAATCTCCCAAACAGTAATTAATTTGAGGAAACTACCCAAATTGGGCTCGTTCGAAAGAAAACCCATGTTCTCGTTTTCTAAGATTCGTTTTCATTTTCTCAAAAACTGCATCCGAAGTTAATTGGTCAAAACTGCTGTGTTTTTCCTTGATATTTTGTTGGAGGTTCACATGTGAAATATGGGTGGACTTTGAAATCCATATTGCATCTTTTAGAGATAAAGTCCAAGTTTCATATTTCCTTCAACAATGGGGCTACTACCTCAATCATGAAGATAGCTACATAAATTAGCTGAGCTACCCAAAATCTCCCCCACGATGAGATATTTTCATGTCCTCATGTAAATGGAGTCTCAAAAATGAACTCATATACCTCCTTTGTTCATTCACACAATGCTTCCATATTTCATTCTTGGAGAGTGTTGCTTTAAAAGATGTTGGTTGATCTTATCAATGGATTTTTTCTTATATCACCTGTCCTTTCTCCTTGTTAACATCATGAGAGCTTGAATCCTTGATAATTGCTTGATTGCTTTCATAAAGTGAAGATTTTTTGTATACTTTATTGAAGTCCACACCAAGTCTCGTCTCCATGGAAATAAAGCTAATTTCCAACACGCACTTATTTGATTCCAAAATTTGAAAGTTGAATGTTTCGATGGAAAAGGAAAACATCAAAGCGAACAAAAGAGGAAGGCAGGCCATGGAAAACACAACTCCCAAGAAGTTATATCTTATCCCAAAGTATATTTTCACAAAATATACTATTTTTTAATTTTCCTTCTATTATATTCATCTTAGAATCCATGTCATGAAATTGTGATGCAATTAGATCATAAAATATCTAAGAAACAGAGTTGAGCCAACCACATAGGAATTTTTTATCAAGGGACAATGAACTCATTGTAGCTTGGAGTAATAGCAAGTGACTTCATCCCAAAATAGGTGAATTAGAGGAAAATGAAAACATGAAGAAGATGAACCAAATAAATTTGGTATATTTCCACTTAAAGAAATCATGGAGTAGACCATGACTGCAAAATTATGGCTTCTAGAAAAACATAGGGAATTTCAATTATCATCATTGTGAATGATTTTTTTATCTTTTTTTATTTTTTTTTATTTTTTAATTGAGATACTCAAACTAGTCCTCATTAGTAAAAGGAAGTAACAACTTACCACATCTATGGCTTAGCTAATTTTGTTGCAATGTGGATCATGTCCATAACTGTTATAGGAATTTTTGTCACATCTCATCAATAATGATCCTAACAAGATCAATCAACATCCTTTCCCCCCTTTTCATCACCATTGTACAAAGACTTAATCACGCCTCTTTCATTCCCCAGAGTTTCTACCTGAAACTGCATCATCTAAGCCAGTTTTAGGACCGACACTCCCTGGCCTCTTATTGGACTGCGTTTACCTACAGGTTTCTCCACTCTGACCTATGTTGATCACCTACAGGTTGCTCCCATTTGCACCTGCTTTGGTTCTAGAAATTCAGTAAAAATAAAGAGAATACCAAAGCCTCCATTTCTAGAAGCTTCTAGGAGCTGTTTTAACCATTTATCTCAGATAAAAGTATTGAATCATATCCTATCCTACCTTGGTGTTTCCATTGCTTATCCTTTCATCTCATCCTCCCATCAAGAGTGGATCTCAATCCCTATATTGGTAAAAGGATAAGAACTCCCAACTTACCTCACTCCTCTATATATTTACAGCCTACCATATGAAAGAGCTTGGATTTTGGAGAGTGATTCTACCCTTATGTTGTTGCTGTGAGAGACATAATTTCATACATTTATGGTGATTGGAGGTGCACTTTATGACAAGGAAAGGATAATTCAACTTGGAGGAGCTATTCTACAATATCAACACCTATTTTTGGTTATAACTCACTCCATTTCTATTAATGCAAAGTGTTCTTTGTTTTCCTATATATGTTGTTATTAATTAATGTATTTCAATACCATGTTTATCTAATGAATACAATGATTAGATGATGTTGCATAGATCTCGTAGTTTATTGGCTTGTGGCGTATGATTATGCATGTTCTAAATTTGGCAATCGAAGCTAGGATTGGAGCATTCAATCTAGATAAGGAGTGAAGCATAAGACAAATTCCAGGTAGGCTTCATCCTGTAATCTATTTACTTTAAGGAAAACATTGGGTTCCTTGTCTCTCTGATGTTCCAGGTTAGAACACCAAACCTAGGGAAGATACTTTTGTCCACAATTGTAAATCCCGCATAACAAATTAGTGACTCCTCTAGGGAACAATGTATTCCCTTGGTGGTTTCTTTGACCATTGTGTTTGTGTACCTCTTTGATAAACCTTTGTTGCCTTAATCACCCAAGAACAAACCTAGGAAGTGATTTCATGGAGTCTCATTTGCAATTTTTGTGTAAGAATACCCTATCCTTGGACCAACGCACCCCCTCTTCCTCTGACAGAGCGTTGCACCCCTCTTGGGACCTCTCTGTGCCTACATTGCAAAGCACTAGTGCCTCTTACGCACAGAGTGTTGGCCCCTGTTTTTGCACAAAATTTTCTCTTTTTTTATTGTCCATTTCTATTAATGCAAAGTGTTCTTTGTTTTCCTATATATGTTGTTATTAATTAATGTATTTCAATACCATGTTTATCTAATGAATACAATGATTAGATGATGTTGCATAGATCTCGTAGTTTATTGGCTTGTGGCGTATGATTATGCATGTTCTAAATTTGGCAATCGAAGCTAGGATTGGAGCATTCAATCTAGATAAGGAGTGAAGCATAAGACAAATTCCAGGTAGGCTTCATCCTGTAATCTATTTACTTTAAGGAAAACATTGGGTTCCTTGTCTCTCTGATGTTCCAGGTTAGAACACCAAACCTAGGGAAGATACTTTTGTCCACAATTGTAAATCCCGCATAACAAATTAGTGACTCCTCTAGGGAACAATGTATTCCCTTGGTGGTTTCTTTGACCATTGTGTTTGTGTACCTCTTTGATAAACCTTTGTTGCCTTAATCACCCAAGAACAAACCTAGGAAGTGATTTCATGGAGTCTCATTTGCAATTTTTGTGTAAGAATACCCTATCCTTGGACCAACGCACCCCCTCTTCCTCTGACAGAGCGTTGCACCCCTCTTGGGACCTCTCTGTGCCTACATTGCAAAGCACTGGTGCCTCTTCCGCACCAGCATTGGCCCCTATTATTGTACAAAATTTTCTCTTTTTTTATTTATTGTCTCTTTCATTAACCTACTTCCATATGACCTTCCCTGATTCTTGAGTGTCTTGTGGTCTCCCTAAAGCCTCCATTTGGTTTGAATTTGAGTTTGATTTCCTTTGGTAAGGATTGGTTTTAATTTTTCTTTGTTCTTATCATTAGGTAACTGGAAAACTGATTTAGTTGGTCATTGGTCATTTGGATGAATTTTTGTTCTAGTCCTCAGTCTGAAAATTGCATTTGAATTAGTGATTAAACTTTTGCATCTTAGTTTTCCTCATTTCGAAAATTAAGTTTGTTGAAAATAATTTTTTTTTGCATTGGAATTTAGGTTTTTTTATGTGCATTAATATAGGAACAGTTACATTGAAAGGGAAATTTCATCTTGCATCTTGTTTGTTGCATGTTGTATACTCCATACTAATTGTTTCTTTCTTCCCTTAGCTAGATCCTCATTGAAAGAGAGATTTCCATTTTCTCAAGCTAGATTTTCATTTTATAATATTAAGGTGACATTCATAGTGAGCCCAAAACTAAAACTTAATCAAATATCAACCTAAAATTTACTGAATCAACCTAAGTAGCATTTGTAACATTAACAGAAACACTTAGAGGTTTAGACTAGAGACGTGTTCTGACGTCATTAAATGTAGGAGTTGCCATTGTTTTCCAGCGTTGCATCCCAGGGATGAAATCTCGTTCCACTTATGTGAGTGTATAAGATAGTTATCCACGTAACTTTGGGTATATTGGATGGCGCTCCATGCACATAAAGTATATAGGAACGCTCTCATTGAATGGTTACGCATTAGACAACCCTACTATGGACTACACTCCCACGTACCATCGAGTATATTTTGGGAGTCCCCTATAGGTTTTTATCCATCCATAGATAACTCAATATGCCACCTTTTATACCGTGTTACATCGAACCCAACATCCAGGGAGAGTTCCTTAATGTACATTAAGTCCTTGGTTCTCCAAGGTGTATATTGCAGTTCATGGTTTCTTGGTAAACCTTTATGCCTAGTTACCCCTTTGTTTTGTTTGTATCTTGTATTTCTAAAATAAATTAATTGACTGCGGAATAACATCCTCCCTATGGAACAACTCCTTAGTAGATCTCAGGTTGAGACTAATGGAAACAATTCCCGAGTCCACCAATCAAGGAAAACCATATGATGGGAATCCTGGTCCTTTTCCCTCTTTTGGAAATATTAGTGCTCCTTATATAGCAATGATGTCCCTTCCCGAATTTACCATTGGTTTACTAGTTTGGTTGTTTTTGACCCCTATGGTTTCGAATGTCCAAATTGCTCCTCGACTAAGTTCTCCTCCACCTAAACAATATCAACCACAATTTGATCCTAAAGTTGATCCTTTGCCTTCTTCACCTGTTGTTTCTTCTTCCCTTTCTTCCTCCTTTCCTGGTGAAAGTCTTGATTCTATTAACTAGGAAGCTAAGAAGAATAAGAAGAGGACAAGGACTAAGAAGAAAAATAAGGAGGGGGGAAACCAAGCAACCATTGCTACGAACACAACCATGTTATGTAAGGGTGACCACCTTCTTAGAGATTTTCCTGGTATTCCCAAGCTATTAGAAGTGTAATCTAGAGGCTCATATTTCCCTTCATCGTCAGCTTCTGGAGATCATGCTGGCAACAAACCCTCAAATAGTGATAGTAAGGTCCATGGGAAAAGGGTAAAGTAAAATTTCCTTGTAATTTATGTGAAGGGAATCATCCTATTCACCTTTTTCTTTATATGGATGAATCCTCAAAAGTTTTGGAAAACCTTACAGCTTCTCAGCCATGAATTCTAGCTGGTCACTGGAATATTTCTCCTAATCCTTCACTAGTTGATGAAGTGATTTATCAAAATCCAAATCTAATCAATCCCACTCTCTCTGAACATGAATCCCATGAGTCAATTCTCGACCAACCATTGGTTGAGAAAATGGTTTACTCAATTTATCCTTCATTTGATCATACTTTTCCCACAGATTGAACTTCATACCACTCAAGTTCTTCTTATTTCTTTTGATTCTACCAGACAAGGGAGCATTTCTCCCATTCCCATGAAACCCCCTCCAAGAAAACATGCCATTGGATTTGATTGGAGTCGATTGACATAACTTTGTCTCCCTTCTTATATGCATTTTAAGATCATGGGAAAGGCTTATGATAAGAGCATCCAACACATTGTTATAGATAAGAGAGATTTTGTTAGTATTATATCCTCCATTGCTTGGAAAAATTTTGGTTCCCCACAAATTATGTTTGTCGCTTCAAATATGTTAGATTTTAATAAAAGAACCAGTCAACCCTTAGTGATCCTTCCTCAATTTTCTGTTACCTTTGGATAAAAAATTGTATGTATTGATGTTATGGTTTTCATGTGCCATTTAGACTTCAATTTACTCCTGAAGCGATACTATGTTTATGCTGTGAATGTTGTTGTGTCCACACTCTTTCAAGTGATGTGCTTCTTGCATGATGGAAGGATTGTAACTATCGATAAACTTTCATTTGTTGGTCCTGATTTGACTACCAATCATCCTAATTCCCTAAGTGTTCTGAATGTGCAAGTGGTATCTTCCCCGCCACAGGTTAATTATGTGAAAACCTATCCTATTCACATACCTATTTCTGAAGATGATCCTTTCACTATATGCTCAACTTCTTTCAACCTAGATTTGGTAGATGATACGATGAATCATTTACTGGGGGCAATGGAGCATGATATTTCCATTGTATCCCTTGATATATATCCCTTACATAGAGTTGTTCTCCTATATAATGATTACGTCTTGGAAGCCATGGTCTCTCGGAGGCCATGATCAAGATCGAAGCAAAGTTCCTTTTCTTGTGTCAAGCTCGTTAAAAAATGAAATAAGCTCTTATGAGGATAGTTTTTTTACTATGTCAACCTCATTAAAAGATGAAATAGGTTCCTATGAACATAATTATTTTCCTGCTTCAAGCTCATTAAAAAATTAAAAAAATCCCCTTTAAATTAGAGTCTTTGATTAGATCTCGTAAACTCCCAGTCAAGTCTTTCACTTGATCTCGTAATTCATGATCCTTCATTCAATCCACCTATTAGTAACCAATAGTATACTTAGGTGAATGAAATGAATCTTGGTGGGTATGTACCTCGAATTGAGTCATTATGTTGGGGGCATGCAAACTAAATTCCAAGCATATTTTTTTCCTATGTTTCAAGCTTGTGAAAGAATGAAACCAATTCCAAGCATATTTTTTCTCACGTTTCAAGCTTGTGAGAAAATGAAACCATCTTCAAGCATTCTCAAACATAATTTCCCATGTTTCAAGATTGTGTAAAAATGAAACCATTCTCATCCTATCTTTCATGATTTCCATTTTTATCAACCTATTTATTCGAGATGAGCCTTAGTTTTCTCATTCCATTGCGATGATCTGCTTGGCCGATCATATGCTTTCACTTGGTTTTCACCCTTTCTTGGGAACAATTGTGATGATTGGTCTTATTATCCAGACTCTTCACCTTTTCTTGTTCTGAGAAGTTCCATCATGGTAGGAACAAATTTATACCCTTTCTACCACTCATTCCTTCAGGAGGAGTCCTCTTTCAGCTCTTTTCAGACTCCCAAAATATGAAGATATTTCTGAGCATTTGTCTTTTCAAACTTGTTAAAGTAAATGAAAAGACGTCTACCTAGTATACGTTTAAACCTTTTCCGGACAAAGACAGACTATTTACGAAAAATGAAAACCTTAGTCGAACATGGATAAGAGGTTCTCATGAGTATTGTTTTCTACCTTTTCACACTCGAGGGACTGTTTACAAAAATGGACATCTGGAGTTTTTTTTTTGCCTATTTTTCACACTCTCTAAACATGAAAAATATGTCGAGTTTTCACCTTCGCTAGACTCGTTAAAACGTCAGACAACGATGGAATTGTCCTTCATGATGAGTCTGAACCACTCCTCTAGGTTCATTAAATATTTTCAGAGGGATTCATCTGAAGGATGATCTTACAATCAAGCATATGTTATCCTTCTCAAGCTTGTTAAAAAATAAAGAGGTATTAACCAGTATGGTTGAGGAAATTGGGAAAACATGGTAATCCATTTGCTAATGGTAACCTATCGCTCTTGAACATGACACTATTCCACATCATCTCCATAGTTGTTGGGTTGGGTAATTTTCTTGTATTTCGGTTTATTGTAGTAAATTAGACTCATACATTGGTTGGTCGTATGAACGAGACAGAAGACCCTAAATCTAGTTTCATCCATCCGGGCTGAGATTTTAGGAGTTATACAGAGATCATACATACAATCATCCAGTCATGGGTCCACCAATTGTCATCTATGGACATGTATTCTAATCATTCTACATGTAATGCTAGCTTATGTGCTGAGTATGGGTATGCCCCCCTCAAAAAATATGTCATGATATAAATGTATTGTAACAGATGAATCTCATCGGTTTTTCTTGATCCCGACTTATCACAAGGCATAGCACTTTAGTCATCAGTCACCATTTCTGACTTTTCACTTTAGGGGGAAATATGTTATAGGCCATGTTGTCACATCTGGTTAATAGGCCTCCTAATGGGGTCAATCAAAATCCTTTCCCCCCTTGTCATCATCATTTTCCCGGAAAGCCCTAATCATACCTCTTTCATTTCGCATCATTTCTTCACAGCTGCATCATCCGAGCGAGGTTTTAGGACCAATGTATCTGGCCTCTTGTTGGACTGCGTTCTGCACTATAGGTTTCTCCACTTTGTGGCTCTGTTTTCACCTATAGGTGTTGGACTGGATAAATCGTTCTTGCCGGACAAGACCGATCTCCTGGGAAATACTAAAGTATCTAGTAACAAACAACCAAATATACTAATCTTTCTCTAAGCATATATGACTCTATGAAAAAGCTCTATAGAGATTGTTAAGGACTTACCGTTTGTCCCGGTGCTTGTTTGAAGTCGTTGTTGTCCCTACGTACTTGAAGGATTTTTCCTCGTAAAGACAACTGTTCTGAACAAGAAAAAAATATTACATAGCACCTTTATACGATAGAAATCATCATAAACCACATGCTTATCATAGTGATCAAGAATCTATGAAATAAACCATGAATAAAGATAGCTTAATGAGAAAAATGAGTATATTTGTATTAATCTCAAAAAGAAGGAAAACCTTACAACACGAGCCTTGATGTTAGAAAGGCCTTCCCAGGTCAGAAAGCGAGAGTCTCCCTTTACTTTGATAAGCTCTACACTACTCAATGCAGGACAAATAAAGGTATGTAATCTCTCCTCACAAAAGTCTTAGTTAACTGAGTTCAATATCAACGGCACTTTAGATTCAAATCTTCTTAAGCTTGACCTCCAATCCTCAATCTTCAAAATCTCAATCTCCAAAAACTTCTTAACCCTTTGAGGCTACCCAGTACCTCCTTTTATAGAGCAGATGAGGAGGTTAGGGATTCCCACCTTTGAAGGGATAAGATCATCCTTCAAAAGGGGATAGACTCCTCACATCAAAGGGATTAGTTCCTTAAAGGTGAGGGATACATGCACCTTATCCCCAAAGCGTACTCATCCCCAAAAATTCTCATCTAGAACCTTCTAGAATTGACCTCAAATCACTTTTTTTGGCTTTTCTACTTTTCTCGCTTTTTTGACTTTTTGAGGAGGGTACGCGGTATTGCAAAAGTGAAAGTCTGAGTCTCAGCAGCGAGTAAAGCGATGTATTACCCATTGCACTAAGCTAAGAGCACGGCAGCAGCCTCATCATTACCTATGTGCCAAAGTCTCAGAGATTTTTTAGGTTTTTCCTCCGTTTGAGGGCTTGACATGAGTAAAAAGGGGTTGTAAGACTTCTGAGAGGAGGTATGTATAGGTGTTAATAAGTTCATACGATCAGATGAACGTCAAGGTGACAATTTTTAGTGTAACAGTTGCCCTCCCTAAAGTGGAAGTCGGGAATAGATGAAGATAAGTACTGCTATATGAAAGCAGAGAGTGAAGTACTTTATCATTTCAAGGATCATCCGTGGACACCCAGTCAAGACAACACGAAAAAAATTCGATGGAAAAAATATATGTAATGATATCATCGTTAAAGAGGTAGAGCATTCCCATACTCGGATCAAAACTAACTAGAGACTAATTTAAACTATTTCCTAATACAGGGAATGATTTTGAGGTACATCACGGTATGACATGTGTAGACATAGCTATGGAGCATGAACCATCTGTTTGTAAATAGTCTACTGTATAAATGATAACAAAATTCCTCGCAGCCTGGATGGTAGAAACTAGATCCAGGGTCTTGATTTCCGCATCTCGAATGTTGGGTATGTGTTATATTCTTTCCGGTGGGTAGTCTGCGTGGGTAGTCCACGTCCATGGTTTTGTACGTCGGTTTTGGGAGTCGATGGTTTTTCAGCCCTGGGTATTTTTAGTAGATCATGGTCAGAGACCCTACAGTTATAATTCTAATCAGGGGTTTATGGATTGGGGGTTTATGTATGCTTCGGCATGTATATATATGTGTTGTAACACTAAAAAGGAATATAATGAAAAATCAGTTTGATAAATCCGATTTGGAATCCAGGGGAAAATCTTCAGTGTTTACTCTGTTTTATGTTTTATGCTCTTGTTATTGTTTATTTTATTTATAAGATTAGATGTGTAGATAATTTTCCGTTAGGGGTTAAAACCTGCATTTGGTATCAAGGGTATTTCCAGGCTTCAAGGGGATGCCTTTCATGTCGAGGTTTTTTGAGTTAGGGGACTAGAGTAGACCACATTGAGTGGAGATCTCGAGGATCGATTCTTACGATGAAAGAAGATGGTGAGTGAGTGGAAAGATAGAGATCGAGAAATTTAATGGTGGGAGTTTTGAGTTGTGGAAGCTCAAGATGGAGGATTCATTTGGTGGATAAAAAGATCGGTGGATCAGTGGTAGATCCGTGTACTAAAACCAACGAGAATGTCGGGATGAAGACTGAAAGAAAAGCGGATCGGAAGGTTAAGAGCACAATACGGTTGTGTGTGTCTCTGATTGATGATTGTTGAATGTATGCAGGAAGCTACGACGAAGAATTTGTGCAGGAAAAACTCGGGACTTTGTACCAATCTGAAGTCTCTGTGTGAATAAGTTGTTCCTGCAGGAAAAAAGGTGCTATAACTTTGAGGATGAAGGATGGAGACTCGATGACGGAGCATCCCGAACGCCTTCAATACTGTGGTAGCACTGTCCCATTTCGTCTACGATGTTAAAATCTCAGGATGAAGATAAGTGCATCAGTTTGTTGTGTTTTCTACCCAGGACATAGTGGGACAGATCGGTTATTGTAATAGGGTAGTGATGACAACTACGCTCGATTTTGATGACATTGTCTGCAAGCCTTTACATCGGAGGAAATGAGACGACGGAGAAATATGGAGGGTCTGGAATGGAGATGCCTTGTCCGTATGAGGAAGGTCCCGGAATAGAAACAAGAATAAGGTTTAGAGTAGGGAGATCAAATCTAGAGGGAGATCTAAACGTCTCCGAAGTTTAGTAAAGGTGTCTTTGAAATGCGGAGAAAGGAAGGGCACTGCGAAAAAGGCTGAGATCTAAAGCTCCTGAGAAAAAAAATCACAGATCGCTGATACTCTTCTGTAGTAGCAAAAACCACCTCGGATGAGGGTGGGGATGTGTTGTTGGCCCTTCTTCTTCAAGATCATGTAGATCATGAGTCGTGGTCGATTGAATACAGTGCATCTTTACTTCACTACATCGCGAGTGGTTCTCAAATGTGAGAAATATGATGGGATGATGTCTTCTAGGGGGATGATAGGGAAGGCCAAAATTGCTCAGGACGTGGAAAGGTAAAAAGGCGAAGCTACTAAGGTGGAAGGATTAGAACACTTCACGGTGACATCACATATTACTGCATTGGCCGTAAAGTTGATTTACGTAAGCGTAAGATGGATAATACAGTGTAAAAAGCAATGTTCGAGAAAGATGCTGCTCAAGATGGTTTGGGGAGGCTTAGGTATTAATGCGTGGGAGTTCGGGATCTGGAACTACGTTTATACAAGCTACAAGTGTAGCATGTATTGATGGGTGTAATAGTTCAGTGGTTCACGAAAGTGGGACGGAAAGCCTATCTGTCTCACCGGAGAAAAATACCATGCTATGGCATCAAAGGCTTGGACATATTGGAGAGAAGGGCCTTCGGATCACGTACAGAGATGGTATGGTAGAAGGTATGTCTAATTGTTTTCTCGGATTTCGATTTTTGTGAACATTGTGTATATAGGAAGCATAATGCTGTGAGATTTTCATACCAGTGCTAAGAGGGAAAACAAGATGTTAGAACTACAGTGCAAAGTGATGTGTTTGGGGCCTTTGTGAGTGTCCATCACTAGGAAAAGTCTGTGTCACTATGTTTCATTTATAGATGACTTCTCAAAGGGAATACATGGATATATTTCTTGAGGAAGAAATATGAAGTCTTTGACAAGTTTAAAGAATTTAAGGCTCAGTGGAAGACCATGATGAGAAGAAGATAAAGGCATTGCGAATGGGACAATGAGTGGGGAGTTCTGCAAGAAGAATTTGAAGAGTTCTGTAAGAAGTGTGGTATAGTTACTTATAAAGAATACTCCATATACTCTCAGCAAAATGGAGTTGCAGAAGAATGAATAGAACCACAGTGGAAAAGGCAAAAGCATGCTTGGTGGTCGTGGGTTAGACAAGAATTTAAATGGGCAGAGCAGGGAGACTCGCATGTTACATAGTAGTACTGGATCACCTTCATCAGCGTTGGAGATAGACCCACATGAGGTATGGACTGGTAAGAAACTACTCTTTTACATCTAAGGTATTTGGATGTGATTTAGCATATATACATGTTCCCAAGAGAAAAGGACCAAGTTGGATAATAAATCTAAAAAGGTGCATCTTTATTAGGGTATAAAAGGATGGTTTAAAAGGGTTACAAAGCTTTGGAACCCATGAAACAAGAAGGTTGTGTACATCAGGATGTGGTGTTTAGAAAGTAAAGATGTTGTTAAACATGAAGTCCCTACTAAAAAGGAACACATGGAAGATAGAGTTCAAGCTAAAGGAGGATGAGATCAGGACTCTACAAATGGAAGAAGACTCCGAGAAGATGAAAGAGCCACAAACTACGACTTTGAGAAGATCGGTCTGAAAGAAGGCAACGAGAAGTGTATGGTCCATCTCGCTTTTTGTGTCAGAGTTTTGATGCTTAACTATAACTCAACTGATGAACACTGAGTGCGGGAAGAAGGCGTGAGATTCGAGAGGATGAAAAACTTCTAGAAGGAGAGCCATGGTTGATGAAAGCTGGAATCCTTGCACAAAAAACGACGTGCATGGGATGCGAGTGGAGATTTGTGTATTGAAGAAAGCCTATTGTGAGCAAATGGGTGTTTTAAGAAGAAGATGAATGTAGAGGCAAGGTGGAGAAATACACAGCTTGGGTTAGTGAGTAAAAGGTTATTCCTGAGTGCTGGGAATTGATTTTGGTGATATTTTTTTCTCACTGTTGCCAAGAGTTACTACTATTAGATTAATTTTGTCACTGTTGTTCTTTTCGCATTTGATTTTGAGGTGAGACGGAGTTGGATGGTTGAAAAACAACATTTCTTCACGGGGGATCTAGAAGAGAGATCTACATGAAGCAACACTGAGAGGGTTTTATGGTGAAGAGGTAAGAAAGAACTAGTTTGTAGGTTGAAGAAGTCTATGTATGGGTTAAAACAGATTCACAAGGGATGGTATCGAGAGATTTGATACCTGATATCTGAGACTGGCTTCACGAAGAAGCAAGGGAAGGGTCATATGTTTACTTTTTAAATTAATTGATGGCGGTGTTGTTATTAGTCTTGTATGTGGATGATATGTTGTTGATTGCAAATGACAAAGAAATTATCCAAGATTTGAAGACAGACCCATTGCTCTCTAAATTCGCACATGAAGGATCTGTCATGTCAAACCATATTTTGGGCATGGAAATTAAGAGAGATCGGGGCAAAGAGGAAGCTTTTTAAACAGAGAAGTATGTTGAGAGTATATTACAGAGTTCAATATATGGGATAGTAAACAGTGAATGTTCCTATTCTGTAGGGTGTAAAAAGTCATCCTGGCAGGGACGTTATGTCCCAAGACACAAGAAGAGAGGTATATGTCCATGTTCCATATGCAGTCGAGTGGGTAACTTTGATGTATGCAATGGTGTCATGCATGGACGACATTACACATGCGGTGGGAGTACTAGACGGGTTTATGTCAAAGCCAGGGAGAAAGGAGGCATTGGACAACAATAAAGCGGGTTTTGGGATATTTCACGTACAGGCACTGTGTGATCATGGCTTGTACAACAAGGAAGACCTTTAGGATTGGAAAGGAGGTTGGACATTACGGTTTTATTGATGCAGACTAAGCTAGAGATGCTGGATCAAAGAAGATCTGCAATGGTGTGTATTCACTTTGAGGCTTTGAATAGTTGGATGAGGTAAAAAAGACAGATGCTTAGTGGCTCTTTCAACTACTAGAGGGCAGAAATGTATGAAAGACCACTCAAGCAAGAAAGGAAAGCAATTTGGTGCAGATATATTTATGTTCAGAGATGTGGGGTTTGGTACACATAGCTATAAGAGATAGATCATGATGCTTCAAATACAATTTTCTTGGCTAGAACACGCTTGTATCATCAAAGATAGAAAGCTATATTGATGTTCAATATCACTTTTTAGAGATATGGTTGAGAGCTAAAAGGTGTTATAGTATGGACACTTTGAAGAATGTTGGAGATGCATTAACATAAAGTGCTGTGAGCACTCAAAAGTTCTCTTGGTGTGAGAGAAACAATGGGTGTTGGAAGATTGAGCCAATGACTAAGCTCTCTTGTGACCCCTACTGTGGAAAAGAAAACAACAGAGTGGGGAGAAATGTTGAGTGTGTTATATTCTTTCCCAGATTGAGTGAGTCGTGTGGGTAGTCACGCTGCCCATGGTTTTAGTGCATGGGTTTTGCACATGGTTTTTGGGAGTCACGATGGTTTCGGCCCTTGGTATTTTTGTAGATCCCAGGTCAGGGGAACTACGGTTATGTTTCCTAATCTGAGTTTATGGATTGGGGTTTATGTATGCTTCGCATGTATATATATGTGTTGTAACACTAAAAGGGAATATAATGAAAAATCAAGTTAGTACGTCCGAATTTGGGATCTAGGGGAAAATCTCTGTGTTTATCATGTTTATGTTTTAGTGCTCTCGTTATTGTTTATTTTTCATTTATAAGATTTGTGTGTAGATAATTTCTATTCGAGGTTAAAACCTCACATCGAACAGTATGATTCTATCCATGTGAATAAATGTATCGAAGTTGAACATGGTAGAAACCAACGATTACAGGTGAAAAATTAAGCAGTAACAGAGTGTGAGAAAGAAAACCACAGATAATATCAAAGCGCATCTCAAAGTACTCAAAGTACTAATCCATGAAATGAATGAATGAATGAGACTCAAATCGAACATGTCCACGAAATCATTCGATCGAAGGTCAATGATGCGAGCTTTGTCGATATAGACGAAGGCACGCTCCCATTGAGGGCATACAGATTTCAAAAGTACACGACAATCTGGATCAACTTCTAGATAATGAGCTATCAGTCGATAGAAAGTGATCCGTCGTAGGGAAAAACCACAACACGAATCATAGATCAAGTTTTGAAAATATATTAGCAAGGAGCGCACATCGGGGGATGGTCAAAATGGATAACGAGATATTTTGCGAGATGAATGATTTATTTGAATTGTCCCTCTTGAACACATAACGACACCTGGAGTGGCTTGGTGACAATTGACTCAAAAGCTAATACCTTAAAACCGTGAAAGACTTTCAATGGTTTGATTAAACTCGTTAGGTAAAGGATTTTCAACTAGTGTGAACAAAAAGAATGTCGTGTTCAAAGAGTGGTTAACGAAGTTTTCGTATAATCAAAATACAACAAACAGTTCATTTTCTCTCTTTTCCCCACCATTTATGTAGCAAGTACCTCTGTTTATTTTTGGCCAAGCTTGAGGAGGAGTAACATTTTGCTTTGTTTATAAGCTCATCATGCCGGATGAGTCCAACTTAGTTTTAAGATTCGAACCCTAAGAAGAGTAGTTGCGTTATGACAAAAAATTAGACAGGGTCCTTTACTCATGTAATTTTAACGAGTCACGATAGGAGAAACTTCGGTGTTTTTTCAATTTTAGGAGTCGAAGAAAAAAACTTAAGAAAAACTCCCATGTGTACTTTTTTCATAAATTTAGTCTCTATGAGTCCGAAAAAAGGATAAAAATAATGCGAGAGAGAACTCTATTGACCGTAATTAGTCAACGTATACCTTTTTCGTAAATAGTCCATTTCAGTCGGGAAAAGGGTAAACTTATCTTGAAGACAACATTCGTTTCCCTTTAATGAGTCCCAATAGTCAAGTACTCGCAGCAATCTTTTCATGTTTAGAGAGTCCGAAAAGGGCTTAAAAGAGAACTCAAAATTTCACTTTTTCGTAAGTTTTTAACGAGTTCGAAAAAAGGATAAAAAAATATCACTCATGGCGACTTTCAATTTAATTTACGAGCGAGGAAAAAGACCAAAAAGAACTTGACATTTTCATGTGTTTTTTACATAGAAAGAGATAGCAAAATAATCATCGGGATTTTCATGAGTTTAATGAGTCTTGAAAATAATAACGAAATCGACTCAAGATAGGGTTTCATTTTCAAAAGCTTGAACGAGAGAAAAGCGTGCTGATGCCCCCTGAGCGTAAAACAGCTGCTAGAGCGCATGTGCCCCTCACACTTTCATTTCATTAACTATTTTCGACTGCCGTAATTAATATGTTGGATGGAATGAAAGGTTCATTAGCGAGATCATATGAAAGAACCCGACCTAAAACTGTAAAGAAAAATTATGCAAAAAACTGAAATAACTAACCTAAATATACGAACTTAAAATTTACGAGATCTAGTCAAAGACTCAACTCAATTAGAGGGAGGATTTGTTTCATTTTTTGACAGAAGCTTTGACACGGGGAAAAAGGAACTATGCATCGTGGCAACGTGTTTCATTTTTTAACGAGGTTGACACGATAAAAGGAACTTTCCTCTCTAAATGTTTTCATTGCTAACAGAGCTTGACACGGGAGGAGAAACTATCCCTCGTATCTCGATTCATTTTTTATTTAGAGTTGACTCGATAATGAGGAACCATCCTCATAAGCTCGATTTATTTTTTAACGAGGGTTGACTCGGGGGAAAAAGAAGCTGTCACTCATGTGAGCCCATGTTCATTTTTAACGAGGTTGACCCACAGTCAAAAAGGAACTATCCTCACACCACCGATTCATTTTTTAACGAGTTGACACAAATAAAGGAACTATCCTCGGACCTCATGATCATTTTTTAACGAGGTTGACACGATGAAAAAGAGACTATCCTCGGACCACGATGTCATTTAACGAGGTTGACATAGTAAAAGAGAACTATCCTGGAAAAGCTACTTGTTTCTAATCTGTCAATCTACTCTCTACAATCTATCTTGATTCATTTTTTTAATGAGGTTGACATAGGAAAAAGAACTATCCTCATCATCGAAGCGATTCATTTTTTAACGAGGTTGATTTCGATAGGAACTATCACTCGGACCCAATCGATTCATTTTTTAACGAGGTTGACACAATAAAAGAACTATCTCTACGACCACTGATTCATTTTTTTAATAGAGGTTGACACGATGAAAAGGAACTATTGATGCGGAGCATCAGGGGCATTTTTCATTTGTAAATATGTAATAAAAGGGGGTGTGACATTTTTTTATTATTTTATTAATTAATTTTTTATTTTTAATAAAATAGGAGATAAATTATATAAGTGAGATTTTGTAAATATTATTTTATTAATTAAAAGGATATGAGAGAAATAGATTAGGGAGCAAAATTAGGAGAGTAGAATTCTATGTATGGGACTTTTGTTGAGTCCACACCTGAAAATATAGATTTAGTTGAGGATTAGGTGAGAAGATTTTTGGAGTGAATTAAAATACATTATTTATGTATAAATATGAGTGGTTTTTGTGAGGAAAATCACACTTGAATGGTTGAAGAGAGAGTGAGAGGGTGATTGAGAGCGGTTTTGAACAACCAAAAAGTTAGTAAGCCTATCGAGCAAATTGTAAGGGCCATGGAATGTTGAATATCTGCGGGAAGAAAGAAATTTTGTAAGTATTTTCATTATTAATAAGTGAAAAGAGTGTTTAAAAGCTATATTGGTTGATTGATTTTAAAGAGTTGTATGCGTTGCTAGTTAAATGTATATGAACTGAATTGAAGTAGTCGATGATGGAGAAATCGATTGAAGGAATTGAATTTGTATAAAGGGATCGACAGATTCAGTTTGTAAAATCGATGTCGATATTGTTATAATATCCGTAATGCAAAATTATTGAATGTAGCGGTGAATCGGGCGTTTGAAACTTTGCGAGAATATTTGTTTCTAATTGTAATTGAATTCACGCTTTTATATTTTTTGTCATTAACTTGGATATGAGTGATTTTGTGCAAATCGCGATATATCAGATACAAAAGGCGGGTTATCAGGAGGATCAACGATAAGAGGAGTTATTTACTATAACATTCGGTATTAATCAATACATAAAAGCTGATGAAAATTGTATTTCAAATTGATTATAGCATCAAATGAAACGCGAATGAATTTAAGCAAAGCTAAATAAGGAAGGATTACAATGAGATAGAAGGATCTCTTTGAGCGAAGCACTTTAGAAATCTGATGTCGAAAGGTATTAAAGGAATTTGAAAAAGTAGTAAAGGCCGGGTTCAAAAGGAAATTTGAATGGAACTATGATATATGATTGTGAGAAATTCAATTGACAATTCGAGAAATCTCAAATTGTGGATCGAAGGTAAGAGGCATGGTGTATTCTGTAACTCTGTTTTTTAGTCATTTTGAGTTCAATTAGAACCGATTTTCTGTGTCCGGTGAAGTGAAGGAAGAATGTGTCGTGAAGGTGAAGTTGGAATGTTCGATAAGCGGTCAGAGGATGAGACGTAGATTGTAAATTCTCTAGGTAACAGTAGTAACAGTTGTACGAGATGGACTTTCAAAAAAATATGTATTGCTTAAGGTTGCAGAGTCCATACGTGGAAGGATCACCCTGGAGCTGTGGAGCGAACAACTCATCGAATGATAATTTAACGAGTAGATGTATAATTAATGATTGGATGTTATTTGGCTTTTTAAATAAATCCGAGTTTATGTGAATGTCAGTAGGAGCATTGACTTCAAATGGAACCGCAGTCAAAGGTATTGTGTATGGGTACGCTGGAACGCTGGCAAAGTGATAATGGTGACAGCATATCGAGTTATGAAGGGTTTGACTTGCGAATAGGATGGAGGAGTTAATACTGGTCCACCTGGAATCAATGAAAAGTGGCTGGAGTGTTCGATGGTGAAATCAAAAAATGTTTGCAGTGTTATAAGAGGTTGAACTATAGCGTTAACCAACAATGGTGAAGGTAAATCAATGCGTGGCAATTTGTCATTAGTATTTAATCGAAGCCTGTGTTTTTTTACAATTTCCATAATAAAAGGTGTAAGAGTGTTGGAGAAATGAATAGGGTGAAGGCGCACTTGAGTTGCGTAGACATTCAGAGATAAACTCATTTGTAATTACCGGGTCAGATTTACTATCGTGTTGAATGGGATGGGCGGATTTGTATCCATTGTATGGTAGATATAAGAGAAAATTTCACAATATTGAAATGCCTTCATGTCATGATAAGTGTGGGGCTTGAATGGTAAAATTCTGGAGTTTTAAATACTAGTAGATGAATAGTTAAATTCTTTTATAAGACTTTTGAAAGGGTGTTCACAAAGCTTGAGGGTTTTATAACCATAAATGTGTAAGATAGCTTCCGCATTTGAAAAGTGTATGAAATTGCCCATATTGGAGTCTTAATTGGGCAGTGATTAGCACACATTCTGTATGCATAAAGTCTTTGAGGAAAGATTCTGGGGTTGCGGGGCTATCGCATCAGTCTATCCTCATAAACTCACTTTCAGTCATATTTCTAGCAGGAAGGAGACACATGTCGATGGACACACCCTTGATCATTGGCTTCCCAAGAGGTCTTCATCGAAGGAAGAATAGTTCTCTGGAAGGAATACATGTCAAGGAACTCAAAAGGATAAGAACATCAGTGTTCGAAAGTAATCCCATGTGAGTTTCTCCATGTCGAAATTACTGGATCAAGTCAAAAGGAAGACGGAAAACGTTGGGGAGAGCTCACTGTCATGACTGGTGAAAACATGGGACTAGTTGCCAAATAATTAACTTGGATGGAGGTAGAATATCTTTCGAATCGGGAACGTTTAGGATGTCATATTATTAGTAGTTGAAACAAGACTAGAGATAAATTTGGTCTGATCACAATATTGCACATTGTGAGAGAAAGACATCTGAAAAGAGTGTCGACATACCATGGGCTTTATCAGTATAAACATTAGTCTCGCCCAAAGATAAATTGAAATCCAAGAGGTCTCAAACACTACATAAGATCAATACGAGACAGTTTTACCTTCCAAAGTAATAGAAAACTTAGGAAGGATCCCTAAGAGTTTCACTAATGGATGCGATGGTAAAAAGCTTTCGATTCTGCGTAATAGCCCTGAGTGAGGGAGATCCCAAAGCTCTTCCAAAACAGTTGAGGATAAAATACTAACAGAAGCACCTTCATCTACATGTGTGCGGTATGTCCCCTACTACCCAACTTCACAATGATTTGGAAAGGGATGGAGGAAGGAAGACGAGGAGTTACGTAAAGTCCTTCAATCAAGGAAAGGGACCTCGATAGCCTGGGAGGGGATTACGGAAATCAGGGTGAAATGCCCTCTAGACATGAAAGATACGATATAACAAGAAGAACTGCAGCGTGTATGAAGTTCACTCTCACAGGGGAGAATGGGATCGGCCAGGATGTGAAATCGGATCGACCACTTGATCAACTAATGGATCATTAACACTAGGTGATATGAGTTTCCACTCTCGATGTGAAGAATGGATCGATGCAAGTAGTCTGTGAGATCTCGTCACATCGCTAGGTCGATTTGGGACGAGTGTTGAGAGAAAAGTACGGTAACTAGCTGAAAGTGCTTGTCAATAATACCCTGAGGCTTCATCTGATGTGAGGGGAAAATGTGAGTTTGATGACTCCTTTGCATAACTTCATGAGAAACTCTAACTTTTACTCTCTTTTCCCGGGGGATCTTGACTATCAACTGGTTGATGGATCAACGAGAAAGTTGATAGATTTTTTCGTCATACTTCAAGACCTTTGGAATACGCAAGGACAATTGATAAGTGATCACCCTTACAAAGCACAACGAAAGGGTATTTGGGTTTCACGATGCATGTTGGAGGTTTCCTCAACACAACTAACACTTCTGACCATGGATGGTTTAGGTTGACTTCTTTCTTATCTTGCTTCTTCTTCTTCTTCTTCTTCCTTTCTTCTTCTTCTTAGCTATTGATTTACTAACGTCAAGGCTGCACAGCCGAAGAGGAAGAAATGGAGGAAGAAATATTAAGCCAGAAGAAGGTAAAAGAGGGTCAACAAAAGGTTGGTGATGTTGAGATGAGTGAACTCTTTGTTGAAATGAAGCATCCGGTTGAGGTGGAACAAATGGAGTATTAGAAATATCGAAGTTGAAAATAACCATAGTCGGTAAACCTCATTGTAAATCCGTAATGACAAAGTAGCCATATAAGGAGGACCAACATTTCAAAGCAAGGAAAAGTACTAGGGAATCTAGTAAGAGGTTCCTTGGTTGGTAAATTCTGAGCAATTGCCATTATATTCAACTTAAGTGAATTTTATTAACAATTTAAAAATAAAATTAACAATTCACAATTCACACCTACAATTAAAATTCACAATTTCACACCTATGGTCTCTAAAGTAAAAACAAACAAATTAACACGCAGTTTATCAAATCTAGGAGTCAAACCACACAAAAACAATAAATTCCCATACTAAAAACACTAGTTGGTGATGAAATCTCAACATCGTAGAATTTAATACGAAAAAGGGCGGTTGGAACGATTCACGACAACACCAGCAATGAAACTGATGCGCACAAGTTTTTCACAAAAACCATCTCGAGTGAAGAGAACCCCCCGAAGAGTCCAAGTGAGTCTAGTCGACGTTTGCTCAGTGCAGGTGAGATCTTTCCTTCCTACCTAGTCACCGTAAGGAAATAATCTTAAGCTTATGGACACTAAGGTTCACCCCAACGATGCTACAATCGAAACATCAGAACGATCTCGATCCGATTCCCACATGCGCAAAGCGAGCGATAAAAGCTCAATCACCCTTGAGCTCCTCGACATGGCTCAGTCCCGAGGTTTACGTAAAAGTGACCCAGGCTCCTCGACAATGGTTAATCACGAGTTTATCGTTGTAATATGCGCAAAATCTTCTATCTTCCCCAATGAAACATAGTTAGATTGTCTCAAGGTTCGGACATGATCTAGTGATTAACTCCTTTATAAGAAAAGCTTCCCTGACTTATGGCAAATTAGAAATTTGGATTTATCTCCTCGACAGTTGTCTACTTGTTTGTTTTTGTTGCTTTGGAAAAGTTAAATACAACCTATTCCAAAGCACTAATCCTTAGCTATATTGGATGGGAAAAAGAGCCCTAAAAATGTAAAAATTACTAGATGAATTTTAATTAAGTTCTGTTTTAAAATAAAATTTAGTTTTATTACTCAAAAGGGTAAATGGATATGAAACCAATGGTATATGACTGACCCAAAAGCTGAGATGCAATCAAATAGATAATGTAATACTTTTTCAATTCGATGAATCCTAACTAAAGTAAGGAGAGATTTTCCATTCACTTCAAAATAGATGCAAAAATTGATCACTAAAAGAAAATATAACAAATTCTCTAATGCACTAATTTCATCAAGAAAGACTAATGCAAATCAATCCCAAAACAATTTTCTATTTTTGTGTTTTTAGAAAAAGCAAGCATAAAAACATCTAAATTCAAATCAAAGAAAAAATGATCTAAATCTACGATTGATTTTTCGATATATAAACTATGTAGTTGTAATCTATGCATAATGCACTTGAAAAGTATGCAAATGTAATCTATGCACATTTTTTCATTCATATTTTGAAAATGAGAATTCTAATTATGAAAATGTGATCTATGCAAAAGAGAATTATCAAACACAAGATGATTCTAATGTAATCTAAGAACCAATCAAGTGCAAGTCAAGAAAAATCGGTGTGAGAGTTCCACAGATCAAAAAACACTCCAAAGAGACGATTAACACTCACATACAATTTAGCCTCATGAATGAGGGGGGGAAAAACACATTTAAAAAACAAAAGCAAAAAGATGGAAAAGTTTGTGAAAAAGACTGGAGACAAACCTCCAAGTAATGAACAAAGGAAATCAAATTAAGAATTTCTCAAAAAAGAGACTCAAAACACCCAATTAACTTTAATGAGATTAATGAGATGAAGAATTATTTGGAAATAAATTCGGAAACAAGAGATTTTTTAGTGGAAAAAATACGGGATCTGGGTAGATGCTCAAGAATCCCTAAATTAAATCTAAACTAAACTGGAAAAAATAAATCTAAAGTTTTTCAAAAAATTTAACGGGAGTCCGCAGGCTTCGAGAAGTAACAGATGGCGGTCCATAGCTGTTTACTTAAGGAGAGAGTGTGAAGCGCCCGCACGTGCAAAAGAACAAAGTGCGGTCCCCGGAAAAGTTCAAGAAAAACTTAAAATATTTCAAAATTTTCAAAAACGAGACACAACTACAGAGGATACCCAAGCAGATATCCATCAATCAAAAACCAAGAATTTTTTTTCCTCAAATCAAAATAAAACATAACCAAAAGCAACAAGTTCTTTCCCCAGCGGAGTCGCCAATTTGTTGGACGGATAAATCGTTCTTGCGGACAAGACCGATCTCCCTAGTACTAAAAGTATCTAGCAACAAACAGCCAAATAGACTAATATTTCTCTAAGCATATATGATCTATGAAAAGCTCTATAGAGGTGTTAAGGACTTACCATTTGTCCAGTGCTTGTTTGAAGTCGTTGTTGTCCCTCGTGCACTTGAAGGAGTTTTCCTCGTAAACCTGCAGTCACAAATAAGCAAAATATTACATAGCACCTGTATAGAAATCATCATAAACCATGCTTATCATAGTGATCAAGGAATCCATGAAATAAACCATGAATAGATAGCTTATTGAGAAAAATGAGTATATTTGTATTAATCTCAAAAGAAGGAAAACCTTACAACCTGAGCCTTGATGTTCGAAAGGCCTTCCCGGGGTCTGAAGCAGGAGTCTCCTTTACTTTGATAAGCTCTACACTCCTCCAACCAAGAAAAATAGAGGTATGTAATCTCTCCTCACAAAAGTCTTAGTTAACTGAGTCTAAATCTCAACAGCACTTAACCTCAAATCTTCTTAAGCTTGACCTCCAATCCTCAATCTTCAAAATCTCAATCTCCAAAAACTTCTTAACCCTTTGAGGCTACCCAATGCTTCCTTTTATAGAGAAGATGAGGAGGTTAGGATTCCACCTTTGAAGGGATAGAATCCTCCTTCAAAGGGATAGACTCCTCACATCAAGGGATTAGTTCCTTAAGGTGAGGGATACATGCACCTTATCAAAGCGTACTCATCCCCAAAAATTCTCATCTAGAACCTTCTAAAATTGACCTCAAATCACTTTTTTGACTTTACTTTCTCGCCTTTTTGACTTTGAGGAGGGTACGCAGGTATTGCAAAGGAAAAATGCGTTCTAAAACGCAGGTAAGCAGTGTATTACCTACGTACCCAAGCTAGGAGAGCAGGCAGGCCTCATGTTACCTGCGTACCCAAAGTCTCAGAGATTTTTTAGGGTTTTTCCTCCTGTTTCAGGGCTTGACATGAGGAGTAAAGGTTGTAAGACTTGTAGAGGAGGTATGTATGAGTGTTAATAAGCTCATACAGTCAGCAGAATTTCAAGGTGACAATTTTTAGTGTAACAATAGGTTGCTCCCCTTTACAACTGCGTTGGTTCTAGAAATTTGGGAAAACGAGAGAGAATCCCGAAGACTCTGTTTCTATAAGCTTCTAGGATCTGTTGTAACCATTTACCTCAGATAAAAGTCTCAAATAATATCCTATCCTACCTTGGAGTTTCCATCACTTATCCTTAGATCTCATCCTCCCATCAAGAGTGGATCTCAAACCCTAGATTGATAAAATAATAAGAACTCCCAACTTACCTCACTCCTCTATATATTTACAACCTTCCATATGCAGGAGGTTGGATTTTGGAGAGTGATTCTACCCTTATGTTTCTGCTGCGAGGGACATAATTTCATGCATTTAGGGTGATTGGAGGTGCACTTTGTGACAAGGAAAGGACATTGAGTCAACTTGGAGGAGCTCTTCTACAAGATAAACACCTATTTTTGGTTGCAACTCACTCCATTTCTATTAATGCAAAGAGTTCTTTGTTTTCCTATATATGATGTTATTATTTCGTGTATTTTAATACCATATTGATATATTGAATAAAGTGATTAGATGATGTTGCATAGATCTCGTAGTTTCTTGGCTTGTGTTGTCTGACTGTGAAGGTTCTAATTTTGACAATCAGAGCTAGGATTGGAGCATTCAAGATAAAGAAGGAGCGAAGCATGCAACGAATTATGGGTAGGCTTCATCCCGCCATCTATTTACTTTAAGGAAAACATTGGGTTCCTTGTCTCTCTGTTGTTCTAGGTTATACCAACAAACCTAGGGAGATACTTTTGTCTGCAACCGTAAATCTTGCATAACAATTACCATACTTTTGGAGGTGTGCCTCAAAGCCTTATTTATACATGTTGGAAAGGGTATTATTATCCTTTGCTTTAACATCATTAGTGTCCTATGCTTGAGCCTTGATATCAATGATATAAATAATGATTTTCTTCATAAAATCGCGTTGATTATGTAAAGAAGAGAAAGTATTTTTGTTGTTGCTAGAAACTCATGCTTTACTTATTTTAAGATGTCGAAAGAACCCATTGAAGAATTTATTTCACTCTGTACTCGACTCTTGTTCTTGTTTGTTGCGTATATTATTGCAAGGCAACATATTTTTGATCTCATACTCTTAGAAGAGAAAAATGTGCAACAATTTTTACAAAGGTGGACACCACAAACAACATTGTCTTTGATTTTTTCGAATGAACTTATATTTTTTTTCTCTTTCTCCACGACACTTCATTTTACAAGCATATTGTTTATGCATACTTCAAAGTACTTTGTGCATATCTCTTGTTGTTAAAATATTTGTGAGCTACAATTACCTTAGCTAAATCCATATCTTGACTAGTAGAGGAGTCAAAACATAGCAAATTTCTTTGACCTCTATTCTCTTGAACAAATGATCTAAGAAATGAGTTCATGCATCTATTTTCTCTTTTAAAGAAATATATTTTTATCAACAGTAATACCAAATGGATCAAAGCATCATTAAATAATACATCGAGGTCTATCATTTATTGATATAATGCACAACAAAAGTGATGGCCCCCAATCACTAATTTTATTCCTTCACAAGCATATGTCTTCAATTAACCTTTGCTCCAAACCCTTCAAATATGACTTGAACCCAACTCTTAAACACATCATAAACTGGATCAATATTTCACCATTGATATTAGATTTCAAACTCAGGGATTGTAAGAGATTCACGATGACTACTACTATGGATCACTACCATGTCAAGATTTCATTCTCATAATATTTACATGATGAATTTTAAATATATTGGACATTATTTCTTGATGACAAGGCTTGTGGAAACAACATAAATTTGGTATGAGGCATAGGTCAATGACGAAAGAGATGGCTGATAATAGTGGAGTTCATGAATGGTAATTAAAGTGCCTATTCATCACTTTTTCCTAAAATTTTAATAAATTAAAAAGTCTTATACATTTTTTTTCCACAAGTTTACCTTTTGGAATTGGTGGAGAAGAGAACATGATTTGATGGATAATTTGTGCGTATTTGACTCTGGTACTCTTTTCCATCAATTTGACCTTGCTCCACAGAAAGCATATTTTTCATGTAATAGACTTGTTTTTCCAATTTCTATCAAATGAAAAATTAGATTATCCTGGAATTTTTTGAGGTTGTTACCATTAATTTTATGCATATTCTCACAAAAAAAATCTCACCCAATGGGAGCACAAATCTCAAGAAAATGAGAAATGGCTATAGGTGACAGTGACCTATTTATTGAAAAATACAAACTGAAAATTCTTGAATTTTGGTGTATTTATTTACCCTACAATAATGCATTTACCCTCAAAATTTCAAGACCAAAAAATGCATGGTTTGCAAATTATGGTCAAATCAATTTTTGTCTTATTTCACCCTTCACGTTATTTAATGTTGCAACAAAAACATATGCCACGAACTCATTTTAATGCCAAATTGAGTGCTTCAAAAGGGAAACGATGTATTTTTACCTTTTCCACTATAACAAGACTTTAGGATCCCATTTTGATGAAGGAAAGGCAAAGTTTTCAAAAAATAGAAAATTTTGGCCCAATTTGTGCATAGTGATGAAAAGTAAGAATTAGCCTTAAAAACCCGTTGAAATGTCCTTCAATTTTTTTTTTTTTGGAATTTTGTCTACGTCTTACTCAATTTACCATACTCTAAGAAAACCCCGTGTTTCATAATTTTTTATTTCTTCTCCATTTTCTTGCAATATCTATGCAAAAATTGCTCTAGAATAGGTTGTTACAGCCATAAAACAGGTTGCTACAATAGTAGTTACCGAAAGTGCAAGTTTCCACAATTGTTTTTGTTTTTATTTAGAAAGTTGTATTTTATCAAGTCTGAACTGTTGATTTGAACTGTGTGTTGCATGTTGAAGTAGAGACCATGAAATTTGACTGAAGGTTGATTGAAATATATCCAATTTTATTTATTTTCTTGAAAAGGAAATGAATAAAGAAGTGTTGTAGTAGTTCCCTCATGCTGCTATGAATGATAATCTTTATTAGAACAAAATACTAATCATGTTGCTATAAGAATTTTTTTAGAAAAAATAAAATGAACTGTTGCAAACTGTTATTGATTGCATTAAACCATATAGTCTCCTTCAAAACCAAAATCCATGGTACAATTCTTACCATGCGAATGAATGTGTAGAAGTCGAGCATGGAAAGAAATCATTGGATTACTGATCACTGATGTTAATTTTTAACCAATGCGAGGCAAATCACTGATAATGTAAATGAGTGTCAAAGTACTTAAGTGTATCTTAACAACGATGAATGAATGTGTTGAAGTCAAGTCACCTGCAAGATCTAACAATTAAGAGACATTGTTGTATTTCCCATTGTTGTCAGTGAGGAGGCTTTCCATTAATGTATGTGAGCTTTAAGGCAGTCAAAATAATATCTAATCTTGGTCCAAGATAAGGTGTTGAAGTCGATGGGACAAGATTTGTTGGAAGGATGGCCTTAAGGAAGCCCACACCATCCAACTCAATCATAGAACGAAAAGTGATTTGAAGAACCATAGAAAAATATTGAAACCAGCATCATGTTACATAACTTATTATGAACTTTGCTCACCGGTTACCTATTTTTCAAGCAAAGCTCATGTCCAATTGCGCCAGTAACTAGTTTTCACAAAAAGAATTATTTTTTCTCTTTACTTATTTTATTTCTTTTTTTTAATATATGTCCTACTCTACTTTGAAAATGAAAATCTACTTCAAGTATAGGAATACCTTCAATCCAACCATGTGCATAACATGGTGAAAAATAAACTCATATGTAGGTTTGAACGATACGCTTCGATATGTACCAATATATGAGAGCCCAACTGCCTTGATTGAGATGATGTCAGAAAATATTGAAGCCTTGAGTACTAAGATCTGAGGACTACCTTGAACCAAGATTCATTTTAATCTTGTCTTCCTTGGCTGAATGTTATCATTCCATGGAAGTATTTAGAGATGTGATACCCGTTCATAGAATTTTTTGATAGGCATGTAAGAAACTCTTCAATCTTATGTTCTAATATTTTCTCTTCATCAACAAGCATCCATGAGTCTTGGATCTCAATTGAATCTTATAAGTTTGGGATGTTGTTCTTCAATAACAACTAGAAAATCATTTTACATACTCTTCTTGATCTAAGATGGATATCATTTAGATCAAGAGGATTTGTTTGAATATTTTATACCTCAACATTGTATGTGGATTGAGGTATTTAATTGTCATGGATCCAAAATGGTTATGTAGGTAGTGGAGTGAGAATGGGTTTTTGGGGTGCTTGTGCAGGTGGTAACGATGAATTGAGGCCAAGTAAGGTTGAAAATTAGGTTATGGTGGAGGTGAATGGTATGGATATCATTGATATTGTTATCGAGGATAGGGAGGAAAAGATTAAGTAAATGGTGGTTTTCTTCCATAAGGCCCTTGCCAACCTTGTTGCCAATATTGGTTTTGAGGTTGGGATCGAGATGGCCAAGGTTGAAAAGGTAAGGGTGTTTTCAAATTACTTTGATATTGTTATGTATAACCTTGAAATTGTGAATTAATATCTTGCATAATACCGGGTTGATGAGGCTATCATGGTCTTCTTGGAGCTACATAATAGGGTTCTCCCAGTGTTTGATTTTCTCCCTGGTAAACTGCCTTAAACCCTGGTAATGATGGGCAATATTTAGTAGTATATGATCTTGCACATATAACACAAGTTTCAAGGTTATCAAGTGGACATTCACACAAAGCATTTTTCTTTCTACATTTAAGGCAAAATATAAACAAATAAATATTCTCAATTTTTTTTTTTTTTTTTGCATTCTTAGCATATCAATTTATTCACTTAAATTTATAAGAATGTATAGAAAATTGATAAGTTTAGTTTGACCTACCAACTGATGTCGACTTACTTACTCTTTCCATAACTAAATCTTGAGGGGACCTACCATACTTTGCTTTTCCTCTTGATGTGTTCTTGTAGAGTTCACAAATCTCTTGAAATGACAATTGAGAGACGTCTCCTTTACTCATCAGATTAAGAAGATCAATCCATTCATCCCTTATAGGTTTTAGTAGTAGAGTTTTTAATGTGTCTATTCCTAAATCTTGCAATTTAGATCTTTTTACATTATAAGTAAATATATCCACTAAATATTTTAGTATTTATTCTTCTTTTTGGTTCATCTTAAAGACTTAATTTCTACGGTCATGGTGTATGCAATAATATTTATATTTTTTCAAAAATACTCTTTTCATATCTTCCCATGTCTTAATAGAATTTTCTCCTAAACTCAAGAACCATTTGAGAGCTATATCCTTAAATGTTGTCAGAAACAAATTAAATTTTTGAGTGTGTAATGAGTAGTCATAAGATCTACAAAGTATTTCAAATTCAAAAATAAAGGTTTTTGGGTTTTATGATATAATACCATTGAAGTTGGGAAGTATGAATGGGGGATGTTCTTCATGTGAACGTTTATATCAATTTCATGAATGGGAAATCCAAAAGGATCTTCCTGATTGTCATCATCTCTGTAACTACCCTCCTCCCACATGTACCCAAGCTAATCAATCCACTAGATTAAATATGTGATGAAGAGTTACTATGATATGATTCAACTCCCCAAGTACAGTCAGGGAAGTGGAATCGACAAACCAAAACCAAACTAACCCTCCTTATTGGATACAAGACCACCAAGGGCTAACCAACCACTTCAGGTGCCAAACCCCGGAATTAAACTACTGTTCGACTAAACTAGACCCTCAGTCACACCCATGAAAAGCTCTCCATGCTGGTGAAACCCTCTAGTCGCATGCATAACAAGGGAATCCATGCGACTGCAAAATTTTTCAAGTATTTTTGTGCCAACGGCCTCGGATTCCGAGCCAATTTTTTAGGGCCAAGAATCATGCCTCTACCCAGAATTTGATGAAACTCTTAGAAAGGATAAAAAACATGATTACAAGGCATCTCTTGCAAAGCATAAACAAGGACCTGAAATGACAAGGCCTAGCCATGAAAAACATTCCATCAAACACATCATGAACATGTAATCTATAGGTCATATAAATATATATGAGCATAGGGACTTCATACTTATATGAGAATCGTCAAGAAGGTATGATTCCATCTCATAATAGATACAATATCATATATTAGGTCATGCATTCATTAACATTTCATTTATGGAACAAAACAAGATGAGAGTCACAACTCAAGTTTGTCATAAACCATGCTTATAACCAACATATAACCAACAGATCAACAATGATAGAACAACCATTATAACCACATAATAACAAACACATTTACACATAATACACAAGAGAAAAATATATCTTATTAACATATACAAAATTCAACCAGGTCAGTGACTTCCACGTACCACCCTACCATAGATTGGACTGAATCAAATCTTTATTTCAGCCAATCACCCCCGTGCCATATTCCAAGCATGAATGTGGGAATTTCAATAAAAAAACAAGGCTTCCTTAGGATTTATTGTAATCCAATAAGGGATTCCTAGGCCCAAGAACTCATATATACAACCAAGATTTACCACAATCCCACCAAAGGATTCCTAGGCCCAAAAAAGAAACATACACGACTAGGATTTACTGCAATCCAACCACATGTTGGTCTAGGGATCGCTAGGCCTGCAAAATCATGGATATATATGTATCTCTCCTCCTAAACCATGGGGAATTTTTTCATCTCTACTGTCTAGGATTTACATATATCTTGTCATTCGCTAGTGGAGGATTCCTAGGCCCAACGAGGGTATACACAATCAGGCTTTACTGAAATCCCACCTTCACGAGTCCAGGGATTCCTATGCCTTGTGTTTCTTCCTAAGACCACCCCACTCATTTTCTAAACCATAGGAAATCCAACTCAACTAAGTAAGATAAAACCCATCACACCATGGTTATCTGGAAATGGTAAGGCAAGGCTGAGAACCACTATCACACCTGGCAAGACCCATGCCAATGACAACAAGAGAACCAAATACACACATGCATATACCATGCATGCCAAAAATAGCAAGGATATCATACATGCAACTTAATACACACAATTAATCCTGTTGTAGCCGCTGGAACCAACTCTTACTTCTTGATCTTTGCTTTATTTTGCCTTATTTGTCCTTCCTTTTATTTCCTTGATCCAATGTTAGAGTGCTCCAAGAATATTCTAAGTGTGCAAGAGTATGAGAGAGATATTTGGGAGAGAGCCACAAGCTAAACTGACAAAATGTTGTGAAATTATTCTCATAAGAATTTTTATCAATGAGGCCTCTATTTTCTTCATTTTCCATTATTTTCCTTCGTTTTCCTCCTCACGTGCAACTTGTGACCTTTCACCTTCCTTTTCTCTTAATTTCCTTTATTTTCATAAATAAAATCCTAATTGATGTCTCTTGCCTTTCCAAATCCTTTGCCATTGCCTTTGACAATTTCCCCTTAGCCATAATAAACCAAATGAACACCTACGCTAGGATGTTTTTCCCAACATTTAGCTTGGAAATCGTGTCCCATAACTTCGTATTATTTTGCCTTGATTAACTTTATCATGGATTTTTAACCATGGATGTTAAATAACTCCCCCCCTTAGGGGAACACCGTCCTCGATGTTCAATGACACCTACAACTAGAAAACTACTAAAAACCAAAAATACTGGCCATGGAGCTTTATAATTTAGCTCGACACATATTTGCAATGAAAAACCTTCTCAAAAGCAACCAACATGACAAACATAACAACATGACACTCATACTGTTTATTGGAGGTTTGTATCACAACTCATGGCGGTATTTACATCCATACACATATATACACATATCAAAACTACTTTACCTCAACCGACAAACAATGAAGGATACATAGCCCACATCTCATCAGCCATCGCCCATGTAGCTTCATCGGGCCCAAAGTGCTTCAATTGAACTTTAGCTTACTTGATTGCTCAGTTCTAGAGCATGAGCATCTTTCTCTACAAAATACATTGAGGTTTCAGCTGGAATTATCCTTCTGGTTCCACCTACAATACAGACCAATTAACAACATGATCAACATCCTTTACATATATTTTAAGTAATGAAATATGGAAAACAACATGGAATTTCACTGTCGGAGGCAGTGTAAGTTGATAGGCCACTAGTCCAATCCTCTCAAGGATCTCAAAAGTTCTGCAATACCGAGGTGCCAGCTTCACACATGACCCAATCCTCAAGGATATCTTCTTGGGCTTCATGCACAAGTACACTCGTTTCCTAATATGAAACTCCTTAAATGCCTTGTGCTAATATACATAACTTTTATATGTATGTTGTGTTGACTTTAGATTCTATTTGATAACCTTCATTTCCTGTTCCATTTCGACAACATGTCCGAACCTATCAATACCATGTTCACTGGATTGCTCCAACTGATGGGAGTATTATGATTCCGCCCATAGAGTGCCTCAAACAGACTCATCCTCATTGATTCTTGATACCCATTTTTGTACACAAACTCTACCAATGGGAGACACTCTTCCCACTTCTGTTTTTTATGCATCACATACATCCTCAATATCCTCCAAAATCTTGTTGACCCTCTCTATATCACCATCTTTCTACGGAGGATAAGTTTTGCTGAAGGCCAAATCTGTACCCAAACCTGCAAATAACTCCTTCAAAAACCTAGAAGTGAACTTAGCATCCATGTATAACACAATATTCTTCAAAACACCATGCATCCTGGTTATATCTCGGATGAATACATGTGTTACATCACTAGATGAATACGTAGAATTCAATGGAATGAAGTGTGCTACCTTTGTCAACCTATCAACCAAAACCACGATACAATCATGCTATCTAGAAGTCCTCAGAAAACCTGTAATGAAATCCATAAAAATGACCTCCCATTTCCATTATGGAACTGAAATCGGTTGTAGTAAACCACTTGGATGCCTACATTTTGCCTTTACTTGTTGAAAATCTAATCATCTATCCACAAACTCTGCCACTTCCTTCTTCAAATTCGGCCAATAATAGAACTTCTTCACTATTGTCAATGTTTTCTGATATCCCCAATGACCTAAATATGTATTAACATGAAATTACCTCAAGATAAGCTTCTTGAGCTCAGTGTTGTCTGGCACATAGATCATGTCTCTAAATATGACCAAACCATCGACTGTGAGACGATAGTCCACATCCTAATCACCTATACCTTGTTGTAAATTTTGCCTAATCTCCTTGTACCTATCATCCTATTGTCTTTCCTATAAGATCTGATCCTGTAGATATGTCCCATATGAACTCATAGTCATTATATGATTTACCTGCAATATTCTGCTAAGAGCATATGCAACCATGTTATATTTTCCCTTGATGTACCTGATCTTGAAGTCAAACTCACTGATTATGTCTAACCATATAGCTTATCTTACATTCAGATTCGATTGATCAAATAAGTACCTCAATCCATTGTGGTTGCTTATCAATACAAACATCTTTCCAAGAATAAAGTGTCTCCACATCTTCAATGCATGTACGATCATTGCCAACTCAAGATCATGTGTCACATAATTACGCTCGTGCTCATTTAGTTTCCTTGATTCGTAACATACCACTTGTCCCTTCTATATAAGGACTCCACCAAGCCCTTTCTTGCAAGTATTTGTGCACACCACAAACTCTTTATCCAGATTTTCAATCTTGAGAACTGGAGCATTTGTCAACGACTCCTTCCACTGCTCAAAACTTGTTGCACATTCCTATGTCCATTCAAATTTCTTACCTTTCCTTTGCAAAGATGTGATAGGATATGCAATCCATGAGAAGTTCCCGATGAACCTCCTATAACAACCTACTAACCCCATGAATGATATAAACTCATCCACATTCCTAGGAGCTTCTCATTGCACGTTAGCCCTTATCTTTTTCGGATCCACCGTTATGCGTTCCTTGGAAACAACATGCCCCAAGTAATGTACCTCTGTCTAAAAGAAACAACATTTTCTAAGTTCGGCATACAACTAATGAAATCTTAGAAATCTCAATATTGTTGCTAAGTCTTTGGCATGCTCTTCCTCATTCTTAGAATATATCAATATATCATCAATGAATATAATAAAAAAATTGTCTATATAGGGACAGAACACACTATTCATCAAGCACTTAAAATTAGCTGGAGCATTAGTCAAACCAAATGGAACTACAAAAAACTCATAATGCCCATACTTGGTCTAGAAAGCAGTCTTATAAATGTCCATTTCTTTGATGCGTACTTGATGGTATGCTGATCTCCATTCAATCCTCGAGAATGCCACTTCTCCCTTTAGTTGATCAAACAAGTCATCGATCCTCGACAACAGATACCTATTATTGATGGTTACCTTATTCAACTCCCTGTAGTAAAAGCATAGCTTGAGAGTACCATCCTTCTTCTTCATAAACAATGCTGGTGCACCCCACACTGATACACTTGGCCTAATGTAGGGCCTTGTCAAGCATTTTTTTCAGCTGCAACTTCAATTCCAATAACTTTGGAGTGCTGATAGTATAAGGTGTCTTCGATGTTGGTGCTACCCCTGATACCAACTCAATAGAAAATTCCACTTCCCAGTGAGGATAAAACTCTGATATCTCTATGGGGAATACATCCTGAAGCTATTGTAAAACTTGGTACCTATTGAACACCTTCACATCCTCAACATCCTTACCTTTATCACTAGAAATATGAACTGAAAACAATACACACCTTTCCTACTACTGCACTTTGCTTGCATAACTATGACCATTCTAACTGATGTAGATTTCTTCTTACCCTGCAAGATTATTTGTTCTCCATTTTCATCCAAACACTTGATAGCCTTATCACGACAATCCACCCTGTTTATGTGAATATACAACTAGTCCATACCTAACAATGTATTGTATGATCCCAATGGAAGCACATTCAGATGTACTAAGCTAGACATACCATTCCAATCAAATGCACAAGCTCTTACCCAATGATGAACTCTTTTCTTTGTACCTCTAGCCAACTGCACTAGCCAAGATTCTGCATGCACTTCTTTATTTAAAGCACACTTATCCTCCAAGTCAGGGTTAACATAGATATAATTATATCCAAGGTTAATCAAAATAGAAACAATTTGATCACAAAGCTTACTGTCCATATAGATAATAGATGCCTGGTGATCCACCTGCCTGTTATCCAATGCTGCATAGATACGAGGAATGCTCTACCCAACATCCCTAATAGTCCGCGCTTCTTGTGCATTGTAGATATGAGGCCTGCCACCCTGATTCTACTGACAATTCTTCTTGAGATGCTCCTTACCTCATGTCCAACACTGCAATTGTCTCCTACCGTCACCTCTATTCTGCTGTTCTCTAGGATGAGGTCCATTAAAATTCTTATAAGATGCAACATTCTCTTTCTCACTTGCATCCTGGGGTATTGTCTTTTTCAGCTTCCATTTACCTTTAGCCTTGTATTTCCATTTCCAACATTGTTGATAATTTGTCTTGCGCTTTAATTGATCACACCAATGCTTTAACTTTCCAATGAATTCTTCAAGTGACCGAGGCTCATCATACTCAATCTGATATCCAAATGCTAATGGTAATCCACTGACAAATATCTGAAATTTGGCCTTCTCATCCATAAGATATGGTACATACCTCAATAACTCCAAGAAATTAGTCTTGTACTCCTCATCTGTCATCTATCCCATCTTTAGCTCATAGAATTCCTTGGCCTTACTATCGTAGTACCTCTCTGATAATTACTACTTCTAGAAGAGTCTCTTGAATTCATGCCAACTCAACTCCGCTATCACGATACCTCTGATCTGCTTCACATATTCCCATTAGATTTCCGCTTTCCATTTGAGGTTGAAGATAGCTATTTTGACCTTCATGTTCTCTCTGTAATCATGCAACTCAAATATTTTATTCATCCCAAGTAACCATGCCTCTACTTCTTCTAGATTCTTCAAATCTCCATCAAGTGTAGGTGGCTTGGATTTTTTGAACTCATCTGGAAAATATCCCCTGTCACTCATCCTGTCAGGATGATAACAATGATGACCATGATACCTGTCAGAACCATAACTAGAATAGAACCTGTGTCCATAACCTCTCTTATCCAATGTGTCCAAGAACCTGCCATCCTTGATCATGTCATATCTATCCATCCCGTTCCCACCGTGAGACCGACTTCCATATGCTTCATTAGTTCTATCCTCATGTCCATGATCGGTCCTAATTGGTCCCTGTCTCTATAAATATGACAGACTCCGAATGATGAATGCATTAACCTCTGCTTGCTTCTCCAGTGCCTGAATGATCTTGTCATCATCTTCCTTGCAAATTCTTATTTATGCCTTCAAACTTCTCTATGTGTTTGTTATATCAGGAGAGTACCCATCACCATGCTGCTCATATGATCTATATGGAGAATCTCGTGAAATATAAGCCACGATTTTTCTAGTCATATTTGATATTATTCCTGAAAGTATATTATGTCAGCTAAACCAAAACATAAACATAACCAACATACCTAAGTATAGTTCAAGGGAGGATATCTCATCTGCAAGATCAACTAGATTAGAAAAATACATGTATAAACATAATCATAGCAGCATATAGACATCATCTCAATCATCTTCCAGTTACCAGGCATGACAATACCACCTACATATCATTACGCCATGCACGACAACCATAACCATGACAATGAATGAATAATAAAATATAAATATTTACATGCATATACAACCAACATGCATCTACAACAAACACATTCCAACAACAACATCATCAAATTCTACATAACAACACAATTGTAACAATGACCACCACCATGCATACATAACAAGAACATAGACCACAAACATAACAATAACATAGACCACAAAAATAATAAACACATATGAAACTGACATGTAAGCATGACAAACATATTCTGACCATCTAGTCCAAGGGGTGAATCATTCTATGATACCACTCTGTAACCACCCTCCTCCCACATTTACACAAGCTAAATGGTCCACCGGGGTAAACATGTGACAAAGAGTTACTATGATATGATTAAACTCCCCAAGTACAGTTAAGGAAATGGAATCGAAAAACAAAAACCAAACTAACCCTCCTTAGAAGCTATACGACCCCCAGGGGCTAACCAACCACTTCAAGTGCCAAACCCTTGAGTTAACTTGCTTTCTTACCAAAATAAACCGCCAATCACACCCACTAAAATCCATCCATGTGGCTAAAACCATCCACTCACATGAAAAGTAATGGAATCCATGCTACTACAATTTTTTTTAGGTAGTTCTGTGCTAACGACCCTGGATTTTGAGCCACTTTTTCAGGGCTACGGCTTAGGCCTGTGACCAAGACTTGGTGAAACTCTAAGAAAGGATAAATAACAAGATGAAAATACCTCTAATGCAAAACTTGAACAAGGACCTGACCTGACAAGGCCCAACCATGAGAAAAAAATTGTCAAACAAATTATGAACATGTAATATAAACATGTTTGAGCATTGGGACTTCATACTTATCTGAGAATCTTCAAGAAGGTCTGATGCCCTCTCATAATAGCTACAATATCATATATTAGGTCATGCATTCATTAACATCACTTTTCGACCACATATCTTATCTCCTTAAAAGGAATTTCACTTATCTAAAGACAAAAATCTCCTCATCCAATCTTCTAAATTTGCCTTTCTTTTTGCTTAGGAATTTTATGATATTGAAATACCCTCCTATTATCCAATAATTATCTTCCATTAGTCGGTGTATATTTTGAAGGGTTTGTATGAATATTAATCTGTCTCCCCATATACTGGGTTTGTATACATTGGTAATAAACCCATCGTTTGTTGATCCAATCAGTTGGAATTTCATTGTTAGTATTTTGAGTTGATAAAAAAAATCCGATAAGATGGATTTTATGGGGTTCCACTATCAAGTTATTCCTTCTGAATCTCCATAGGCATTAATTACTATGGATAGGTAACCTCTTCAAATTAGGTTTTCTATTTTGGAATTTTGTTCATCTGAGCAGTTTATTTCCTGAATCGTCATTTTTGTTTTTTCCTATAATTTGTTTTTTGAAAATTCTTTGTTTTCATTTGCGATTCAAACCTCTCATGTTCCATGAAATAACTTTCATTGATCATTGTGGGGTGGGGATAGCTTCATAGGATTCCATCATCAGGGCTATCCTTCTTAATTTTACCAACATTTCTCCCAATTATTGGTTTCATTATCTATTACTTTTCCTCTCTCTCTTTTTAATCTTCCTTTGCAGGTTCTAAATTTTCTTTTGGAGTATTTTTTTAACACATAGAGATGATGTTTTTGGATTTGACTTACCTTGAGAGTATTGATGGAGAATCTCTTGCAACTTGATGTAAGCTCTAGAAATGATTTGCACCTCCTTTTGTGCTCCTTCTCTGTAATTGAAAATGGGCCTTGTCGGTTCTTCCAAGTTGTTGTGATGGGCTACAACTCTATTTCTTTTATGTCGATGTATTGTGCTTATTTTGAATCTGCTATTTTCTCCTATTCAAGGGACATTTCCACATCCTTCAATTCTGGAGTGTAAAAACTCTGGTAAACTTGAATAAGTCCATTCAAGGGAATACTTAATAAAATATTCATAACAAATTCCTTGATATTTTTTTCACTGTACGTCTTTCTTATTTTTGTTGGATCCTTAATTTTCCCTTCACATGCATTATCCCAGGTCTTTAACCCTTCCCCCCTTTTGATCCTTTCTCTCTAGAGTCTAGTTTTAATTTTTGTTTTCCTTGAAAAAAAGTGTAATTATATTATCAATTGAAATAAAATTACATTTTGTAGATACATGTCCAACATGTCTTCATAGATAAAGGATCACTTGGATCCATCACATAAGTGGCTTACAACTCTAATAACTAAGAAAAAAAGAAAATAACTATCTATATTTCCCAACGACTTGTATAATTATAGAAGTCATCCACTTTTCCTTTCTTCCCCTTCTTATTTTTTACTTCATTCTAGAACCCTGTGGCTCGTTGGATAATAGCTAAAGTTGAATCCCATGGATTTGTTGCAAGGGTGAGATCCTTTTCTGATTTTTAGCTCTCATATACATGAGAGCTTTTATTTCTTAGTATCATCTCATCCTTCATTTTTGTTGCTTCGTGTACTACAGGTATTGGTGTGACTGCCATCTCTATGTTCTCGTTGAGATATGTTGTCTTTGGAGGGGGCTAATTCTGTGTTGTTATTTAATTCATTTCCTTGTTCTTTTACTTGGGGGGTCCCTTTGATCCACTTACTCTTCATCATCAAAGGGAGGAGACTCATGGGGTTTCTAGCTCCATGTTTTGTGCCATTGCCCCATCCTCTTATTTACTGGTTTTTTAGTAAGAGGAAAACTATATTGTAGATGCCTGGTTTGCTTGGATACACAATTTCCGAAGGTCATATTTTCATAATCTAGAATCTATGTCTAGTGGAAGTGTCTTTTGTTCAGCTGGTTGTGATCTAACAACCCCTTGTAGAGGTCAATATACACACAAATGCGGGCATATGTGAAAAGCCCATTGCTATTCTCTCACTATTTGTTTTGACAAAAACTCCCAGTGCGTTGCAAATGCCTTCAAGAACAAGATGGTGCCAAAAGGGAAGTGGGATATTAGGTAACCAAAACTAGTCTGGAATTTTTATTACTTCCATTGTTGATGAGTCGAATTCTAGGAACCATGGTGTAATGAATATGTCAACTCTTCCCTAGAGCTAGGTCCTTCCTCAAAAGAAGATTTCTAGAAAATTTTAGAGGCCCTTAAGTTTGGGCCAACTAAAATTTTATTTAAATATTATTTTGAGGAAGTGTGTACAATGAAGAAACCCTTAAAGAATAAGTAGATGTCACATTCTTTAGTCCATTTTGTGTATATCCATCACTATAGGTCCTTAGGTTTGGGCCATTAACCATTAATCTACAAATAATGACCTCTTTATGAAAAAATGAGAACATATTATTTACTTGTGAGCTCTAGATCTTGATCTATGGGTGTTTTTCCATCTTCTCCACTATTTAAGGTTCAAGAAATTTCCCAGTTGGGGTTGTGGCATTAGCATGCTCTGCTCTCCCTCTGACAAATTCTTTGTAAGAGGATGAGGTGTCATGTATTGATCCTCCATGTAAAATTGATACCAACGATAGAGTGGAGACTCTAATTATTTTTATTCTTTGAGGGTATTATTGTCTTGAAGGAGTTTATATTGTGAAATAATCCTTTTCTCAACTAATAGGAGACCCTCCTAATGATGTATCTGTTGATCAATGGTTGTCATTGATGTCAACCCAAGTAGCACTAGGGGCTAACCCAATATTGCATGGGAATTTATACCTACCAAATTAATATATTCCAGGTCAATAATTATTTTGATGGTTTCTACTTGTCGAGATGTTTCCGTTGATATATGGCACGCCATGTAATTCTTCACGGTTTGAGAGATATTCATGTTTGAAGTTTGTACCCCCAGTTAGTGGGCTAAAACCCCATGGGGTTGGGGCATGGGTCATTGAAAAGTCATAATTAATATTTTTTAAGATCCTAATATCCCTCCCACGTTCACTTGTTGAAGCCCTCTCAAATTAAGCATTTATATAAATTGTGATCTTCATTTCCTCCTTATGCAAGGGATTTCACCATCTGAAACAGGTCATCGTGGGATTTGCGCTCTAAATTTTTTTCTACGAAGGTTTAGAAGCTGAAATTTTTATGAGGCAAATCAAAAATCCTAAGGAAGCTTCTGTAAAAATTTCAGATCAAGGTGCACAATATTTTTGGAGATATGATCTGTGGAAGTCAGGGTTTTTGCAGGCTCCTGAAATTCATCTCAAAGAAGTGACCTTGGTAAATTCGTCATAACTCTCTCTCTAAGTATCAGATTGGAATTCCGTAAGAATTGGCAGATAGTACACAGTATTTACTTTTCGCTCTATCAATTTCAGAGCCAAATGAAGAAACAGTGACACTTGGCACGCCGTACAAGTGCACTCTTTTGAAACAGTCCATAATTAGGGCATTGTGAGAGATTAGGTATAACTCTCTCTTAAAGAATCCAAATTGGGTCATACATATGGCATTGGAAATATGACTCATAGGAATACTATAGGACTAAAAATCATATATTGAGGATCTGAAATAATAGAGATACGCCAGATTCAATATCGAGCTCCTAGAAGGCAAGAAAAAGCTAGATCATGTGTTGTCAAGGGTTGCAAAGGACCAGACTTTCTACGACAGAAAAGCAAAGCAAGGTGCAGCAGAGGGTAGCATGATAAGAGCAATGACTAAGGTGCATAAAAACAGTAAGAAGTTCATCATATGAAGTCTTCAAGTGGGCAGCACTGCATTCAATCATTGTAAAGGTATCATTGTACTTAGTCATTGTAAATACATTATTGTACAAATTGTACTAGTGTTTATCTGCCAAGGGTTGAAGAGGCAGTTTTGGGAGGTCTAGGATCATCATTATGTGGTTGTGTCAAAGTTGGGGTTATGGTCTAGTATATCTTCTTATTCTGCATCATTCTATATCATTGTAAAGTGGACCATTTTCCCTAGTACGAGAGTCCATTCTTCTTTTATTCTTATGAAATTGGTAGAGATCGTTAAGGTGTGGGTGGTTCTGTAGCTCATTGGGTGTTGGGACATCCGTTCAGTTGACTACTGAAGAATCTCGGGCATTGGAGAATCCATCTAGTGGGAGCTGGAGAAGAATGTTTTTCTAGATTCTAGGAAGTTGGAGCTTTATTTTCAATTGGAGTTGAATATTAAAGAATTATTAGAAAAGCATTAGGTGGTTTTTGTCCCGAAGTGGGTTTCCACCTTAAAAAATGTGTGCATTTGTGTTCCTCTTTTTTACTGCTATCATTGCACAAAAAATTATAATAATTGAAGATTAAATAATGCACTAATTGAAAGGACTACTGATTCACCCCCACCCATGCCATTTCCAACAATTGGTATCGGAGCTTGGTTCCTTCAATAGTAGTTTAACAACTAGAAGGAGGTCATGAAGCATAATAAGAAAGGTGTACCTCTATTCAATGAAAATAATTATGCACTCTGGAAAGGAAGAATGGAGGTCTATCTCTTGGCACAAGGTTACGAAGTATGGGACACTGTTCAAAATGGATTTACATCAACCGAGGATGAACAAGGTAAGAAGAATTTGGTAAATGATGCAAAATAAAAGAATATTATTATCAGTGGACTTATTGAATATACTTATCATAAGGTGTTGGGTTGTAAAACTACCAAAAATGTATGGGAAAAGCTTGAGAATATATATGCAAGTGACTCAAATGTCAAAGAAGCAAAGCTTCAAATCTATAGAGTAAAATTTGAGCAACTCAGAATGAAAGAAGATTGCAACATTGCTGCATACTTCCAATACGTTGATGAAATAACCAATACTCTTGAAGGATTGGGAGAGCCAGTTGACGAGAAGACTATTATACAAAAGATTCTTAAAACGTTGCCAGGGAGATTCAACCCAAAGGTATCAATCTTAGAATACAGTGCAAATCTGGACAAACTTGGCAAAGAGGAATTACATGGAGTTCTCATAGCATATGAAATGAGACTTGATGAAAGTACTTCGCATCTGAAACTACGTTCGTTGCATCTAAGAAAACCCATAAGGACAAACCACCTTCAATTGAAATGACATGCCCCTGCAAGTGTGAAGAAAAGGGAGATGATGAAGAAGGTCTTTCAGATGAAGAATATGCTTACTTTACGAGAAACCTAAAAATTGGTAAGGAAAATTCAAAGGTAAACTTCCATTGATATGTTTTGGTTGTGGTGAGGTTGGGCATTTTATGAAAAATGTACCGGAAAGAAGGCTTTGAAAATTCAACAGCGAGATTCAAGGAACTTTCTCTCTAAAGAAGATAGCTCATCATCTGATGAACAATGATAGTGAAGAAGAGGCTAATAGAAGATATTTTGCAGCCAAACTTCTGATAAACAAGAGGTGTCAAACGAAGAAGAAGGATGGAACACATAGAAAATTTTGGCGGGAAAAAATCAAACTTATAAAGATCTCAAGCGGAGAAGATCGTTCAATATACGAAGACGAGTTCAAGGTCTCAAAATTGAAGTTGAAGAACACAAATGCGATGAAGAGTCACTTCAAAAGAAGTTGGAAGAAATCAACCAAGAAAGGGAAGAATTAGAAGCCGAAGTAGTCTCGCTGCGTGAGGAAGTGAAGAAAGGAAAAACTATCCAAAACTATGCCAATAGCTCAAGGGCATTGGAAGAACTCATGAAAAATCAACGATCTTACAACGACAAAACTGGCATCGGTTACAAAGAAGAAGAAGCAGGACCTTCTACAACAAAATACAATGAGCCTATGAGATCTGACATGCATGTAGAATTCATTGGACAAGATTCGCAAGAACAGCCTTGGAAGACAATTCCTCGACGAAAATTTCCATCCAGGTACGAACATATTTTTTATGGCCACTATTATTCATGTGGAAAATTTGGTCATAAAGCTGTAGAATGTTGCACATACCCTAGGAATGAATACAATTCCAGGAGATCTGTCAAATATGAACCTCCCAGGGCTCAACAAAACATCAATAGATTTGAACACTTAAGAAATAATATTGAATGTTACAAATGTCGAAACTTTGGACACATAGCCAAAGACTACAGACTTGAAAATTCTCCAAAAGAATCTTCGAAGCCACAGAATGAACGAACATGGAAGAAGAAGAAGAATGATAATTGTCCTCTCACTTTCAAGGCTCAAAAGAACAAGGATGTGTGGTATGTTGATAGTAGTTGCTCAACGTATATGACTGAAGATAGAAATAAATTTGTATCTCTGAAAGAGAAGAAGGATGGAACCGTGTCCTTTGGAAATGATGGATCATCAAATGTTATAGGATCAGGTACTGTCACTCTCGGAAGAAAATATTCTCTAGCCAAGAATGTTCTATTGGTTGAAAACATGAATCACAATCTGCGCAGTGTTGGACAAATGTGTGATCAAGGACACACAATACTATTCAACTCCACGGAATGTGAAATCAAGAAAGGCGTGTATGGTGAAATTGTGGGTACAACAAGTCGAGCTCCAAACGACATATATGTTCTGGATGAAGCAACTAAAGCATGTCTAATAGCTAAAGAGGATCATACAATAATTGATAGCAATGATGATCGACTAAGTAAGAAGTTTTCTACAAAGGTGCAAAGTGATTTCGAGATGTCTTTACTTGGTGAGTTGACATACTTCTTAGGGCTTCAAATATCTCAGCAAGAGAAAGGAATATTTATATGTCAAGCTAAGTACATCAAAGAAATTCTCAAGAAATTTAAAATGGAAGATTGCAAACCCATCCTTACTCCAATGGTAACAGGTTGCAAATTGAGCATAGACGACTCATCTAAGGATGTGGATCAAAGGTTGTACAGATCTATGATTAGTAGTCTTCTATTCAAGTAGTTGGACAAGTAGCAAGATTCCAAGCAGCACCAAAAGAATCACATATTAAATATTCGCCAGCATTGGAATATCTTCGCCAGAAGCTTGGGATTCTTCCAAACTCTCATTAGATTTTCCTTTTTCAGAATATAAAGGGGGAGTGGAAGTAGATTACAGGTCTGCAGGACGGTTGTGTGTCAGGGGGAGTAGAAGTGTGTACAGGTCCGCAAGATGGTTGTGTTTCAGGTGGAGTTACCCTTTTCCATTGATGTCAAATGGGGAGAGAATGTTGTAGGAAGAGGTGTCATGATCGCAGGGGGAGTACTTGTGTTGCCATCAATGCCAAAGGGGGATATTGTTGATCAGCGGTTGTCATTGATGTCAACCCAAGCAGCACCAGGGGCTAACCCAATATTGCATGGGAATTTCGACCTACCAAATTAATATATTCTAGGTCAATAATTATTTTTATGGTTTCTACTTGTCGAGATGATTCCGTTGATATATGGCATGCCATGTAATTCTTCACGGTTTGAGAGATATTCATGTTTGAAGTTTGTACCCCCAGTTAGTGGGCTAAAACCCCATGGGGTTGGGGCATGGGTCATTGAAAAGTCATAATTAATATTTTTTAAGCTCCTAATATCCCTCCCACATTCACTTGTTGAAGCCCCTCTCAACTTAAACTTTTATATAAATTGTGATCTTCATTTCCTCCTTATGCAAGGGATTTCACCATATGAAACAGTTCATTGTGGAATTTGCGCTCTAAATTTTTTTCTATAAAGGTTTAGAAGCTGAAATTTTTATGAGGCGAATCCAAAATCCTGAGGAAGCCGCTGTAAAAATTTCAGATCAAGGTGCGCAAGATTTTTGGAGATATGATCTGTGGAAGTCAGGGTTTTTGCAGGATCCTTAAATTCATCTCAAAGAAGTGACCTTGGTAAATTAATCATAAATCTCTCTCTGAGTATTGGATTGGAATTCCATTAAAATTGGAAGATAGTGCATAGTCTGTAATTTTATCTCTATCAATTTCAGAGCCAAATGAAGAAACAATGACACGTGGCATGCCGTACAAGTGCGCTCTTCTGAAATAGTCCATAATTAGGGCATTGTGAGAGATTGTGTATAACTCTCTCTTGAAGAATCCAAACTGAGTCAGACCTATGGCATTGGAAAGACGGCTCAAAGGAATACTACAAGACAGAAAATCAGATATTGGGGATCTAAAATAACATAGATATACCAGATTCAATATCAAGCTCCTAGAAGGCAAGAAAAAGCTAGATCATGTGTTGTCAAGGGTTGTAAAGGACCAGAATTTTTACGGCAGCAAAGCAAAGCAAGGTGCAGCAAAGGGTAGCATGACAAGAGCAACAACCAAGGTGCATAACAACAACAATAAGTTCATCATATGAAGTCTTCAAGTGGGCAGCACTGCATTCAATCATTGTAAAGGTATCATTGTACTTAGTCATTGTAAATACATTATTGTACAAATTGTACTAGTGTCTATCTGCCAAGGGTTGAAGAGGCAGTGTTGGGAGGTCTAGGATCTCATTAGGTGGTTGTGTCAAAGTTGGGGTTGTGGTCTAGTATATATTCTTCTTCTGCATCATTCTGTATCATTGTAAAGTGGAACATTTTCCCTGGTACAAGAGTCCATTCTTCTTTTATTCTTCTATAGGGTGGTAGGGTGGTGCTAGGGTGAGTTGTAGCTCATTGGGTGTTGGGGCATTCGTTCAGTTAACTACTGAAGAATCTTGGGCGTTGGAGCGTCCATCCAGTGGGAGCTGGAGAAGAATTATTTTCTAGATTCTAGGAAGTTGGAGCTTTATTTTCAATTGGAGTTGAATATTAAAGAATTATTAGAAAAGCATTAGGTGGTTTTTGTCCCAGAGTAGGTTTCCACCTTAAAAACTGTGTGCATTCGTGTTCCTCTTGTTTGCTGCTATCATTTTACAAACACAGATAATAATTGAAGATTAACTAATGCTCTAATTGAAAGGAATACTGATTCACCCCCCCTTTCTATATTTCCAACAGTATCATGTATTTTTCATTCTCCACTAAATCCTCGTCATTAACCCAAATCAATATGGATATTCCAGCCAAGATTTTTATGAATATCTATAAAGTCCTCTCCTCCTACTTTTGATCTAAATTTGCAATTATATTTACTTAGATATGGGGTATAGAAAGTGGACAAATACATGGGTATGGACATGAAAAACTAAATCTATGACCAAAAGGTTTTTGGGGTTGGAACGATTCTTTTAACCCCCCACCCACCTCGACAAGGGGGGGGAAATAATTTTTTTCAAACATGTCAACTCTATTTTGTAGGAAACAAGGCCATTCGAGCAATGACAGCCTCCATGCGACATAAAATAGACTAGGGGAAAAGAGGAGGATAGATCTCGACCTTGATTTAATCGCATTCCATATACATCTTAGAGAAAACGTAATGCATCCATCGAAAATATTAAGGCCCACTGTCTGTCTTCATGGATTAATCATGAGTACAAAAATAAACTGGATTTGCATGGAGACAATGCAGCTTAGGCATCTCATGGCCACGAAGACCAAAAACGAATAACTAAAACACCTCGCGGAACATGCATATCACAGCCACCAAATATTATCCATGCCTCTACCATAGATCCAAACTCTGGAATATATTCTAAGGCTTTGGTCCTTATCTCCAAGTTCAACTGGAGCCTTGGCACAATTTGTTTTTGGAATGATAGGGAAATCACTTTCTATCATGAAAAGTTTGTGTGAAATAACATGATTTAAACCCTACCATCGGATGCAAGGAAAAAATATCCTTGCAAGTGTTAGCCCATAGTATGAGGAGGGCTTCATCCTCACTACATTTCCAATCTTCACAACATCCCACAAACATGAAATCAATGCCACCTCCCTTTGAAGGTCCGCAAAGTACCCCAACCCTAGCGCTGCACGAGACCTCCATTTTATCAATATCTTGAGTCCAATTTTGATCTTGATAGGGAATTATATTTATTAATTATATTTTATGATTTCTATGGATAATCATTTTGATATTTTTTTGCTGATTTCCTTCTATCTGTGACCCGAGCGAAACCATCTTGGTCCTTTTTTCTTCGAGGGCTTGTAGGATGTTAGGGCATATATAAAGGGCACTCTCTAAATAAATGACCATGTTCATGGAATTTTCTACACTGGAATGTTATATGCTCATAATCCATGGGATGAATCCAGAGATTATCTTAATAATTTAGGGATATATTTTCCAACAACGGATTAGATACATTCATATACACAAATATTCGCATGGAAGAAGCATACCTTCTATGACAACCCTGGGTTAAATTTCCATCTAAGTAAATAATATATGGACATTATAAAAGCAAAAATCAAACCAAGGTCATGGAACACATATTCCAAGTTGAATGAATGGACAAACATTACATTGGGATCCACTAGTGGTTAATAATTTATTGGCTATGGAAATGAGCATTGACAAGAGGCAAAAGGAAATAAATGGAAAATTAATTATTACAGGCGAGCAAGGAAATAAATGGAAAATTGATTATTATAGGCCAACAAGGAAATTAGGCAAAAATGAAAAAAAAATAAAGGAAAATGAAATAAATCCCACTTCAACAAGTGGGGAAGAGGAAGAGACAAGAAAATGATAAAAATAGTAAAAGAATATGCATGCAAGGAAAACATAAGAAAAAATAAAATAAAATTTGAGAGTGAACATTCTAACATTTTTTGGGAATAGAGAGGAAAAAGAAATAGAAGTTCGAGCACTTGGGAACAATCAAGACAAGCAAGTAAAGGAAGCAACTTAAGAGGAATTTGAATGGAATCCAAGAAGCATGCTTGAATAATAGTCTTTAGAGGCAATTTCCAGTTAGCAGAAGGCTTGAACAACAACAATAAGAAGGTGTTGACAACAACAAGCAGGGGAAGAAAATAGATGAGGATTTTTGCAGGTGATAGTGTGCTCCCGAGATCTACGTCTATTTCAGTTTCCAGCCCAACCCAGGTAAGTTATAATTCGTCTCTATACCATGGTGTGCTATACCAGTAACTGTGCTATGCATGTCCAAAGCTATGTGGGTTGCTTCGAATGCTAACCCATTTTCTGTATATAGCAATAAATATAGTTAGGTTGGTTTTGTTAAAGCTAATGCTTGCGCTTACCTCTTTCAAGTACCATAGGAAAATCCAAGACCAACGGACTGGGAAAAACATTTGGAAAACCATCATCATGTGAATAGCCAGACGAATATACCTCTTGTTTTATCTTGTTGGTATTTGAATGCATGGTTCATGCATTGGTTGCTGGTTATTTGTGTTTTCCTTGGCATGGAGATTTTCCTATATTGACAGTCATGTACAACCATGCCTCATTCCATTTCCTGGATAGCCATAATGTAGTGGGTTCCCTGAAACTTGTTTGGTTGAGCCTTGGATTCCAGTAGGTTTTGGATCCTAGGTGAGGTGGTATCAGGAAGATCCCAAGGGTTGAGGGTGGAAATGGTTTTCGTCGGGTGAGCCCTTGACAAGTGGGTGGAGACAGGAAAAATCCTTTGGGTATAGTGAATAAATTATGAGGCATCCAAATTTGTATTAGTTTTGGTGATTCATGTACCTTAACTTATGTGAAATCACTATGGCTTGTGGGTGGAAGTTTTTTTTCTCTGGATTCCCTGTATGGTTATGTTTTGGTTTATCCCATGTAATCCAAAATTCAAGCTTGGAATATGGCATAAGAGTGATCAGGTAGGAAGAAAGAATTTTTTCAACCTAATCTATGGTCAGGTGGAATGTGGAAGTCCCTGTCTTGGTTGGCATTATGCATATGTTAATATGTGGTATTAGTTAATGAAGAACAATGTGTTGATTATGTATCTGGTTTGTCATGGCTCCATCAATGTTTAAGTACATGTTACAAGCATGGTGTATTTATTTTTGTATGAAGTGCTCTCGTTATTGATCTTTTTCATGGTTTTGATATATTCAAGGATATTTTAAATGGATACGTGAGCTAATCTGTGTTTTATTGCAGCTAGTATGAGAGGGAAACATGCCTTATTGATTAATTTTTTGATAAAACCAACGAAAACAATAAACAAACTATGAATCTATGAATTACAAGTACCATGGTCACAAAATCTTTGTAAAAATGAATAACATGTGTTGGGAAAGCATGAGCAAGAACAAAGCCTAAAACAGAACATGAAAACTTATAAAATTTGATGACATATTTATGGAAATATCTGAGCAATTGGTTGAATGTTGGACCTAAAACTCTAGAACAAGGTTTGTGGTCCCATGCATAGAGATAGGAAAACTCAGCTACATTCACACTAAATGAGGGTTATTTGTGCGATTTGAGGCCTAGCGCGGCACTGACATGCATACATCCATGTGGATGAGGAGTGAACTAGGTCAAAGATTTGTTCGAGCTCAGGGAAAATGGCCACTAGGGAAAATATGATGATAACAGGGTGATCATGTGTCCCTGGGCGTTTGAAATTAATTATTGGTAAGTTAGAACCCATTTCTGTAATTGCATTTTGGAAGTTGGTTCATGCATAGTAACACTCAACTCATGTTTACCCTGGTAAGCATGTTAAAGTAGGTAAATGTGGGGTGGGGTGTTACACCTTCCTTCTTTTGTAGTTTCTAAAATCAATTCAAATCCCCCATTGCATTTGTTATTTGTTCAAGTATTTCTTGATCCCAAAACTCCTAAAGTAGTGAGTATAGTATGATCTAGATTGGCATTGCAGTTAATTCATGTCTATTCAGGCTGAATATTTTTGTCCAAGAGCACATTTATAACCCTACAAAAATTTAAAAAATAGGGTCTATTTTCAAAATCCATATTCCTATGCTCAAGGTTTTTAAAGATGGTTGTGTCCTTTAGACCATAGTTTGAGCTCTACCATTTCCTTTTGTTTTCTAATGCTTTTGGATCCACCATGTTATGAACCTATAAATTTGTCAATTATTACATGTTCTTGCATATATTGTTTCTTCTTTGCTATTCTTTTGGAAATATTTCATATTTGGAGATTGTTTTAGCCTGAGGGATGAAAGGCCCCATATTTTTTTGTTGTGGGCCATTTCTTACTCTGAGATTGCATTGCTACTACCTTTTAAGATGAAGTTGGTTCTATTTTTCTATGTCGAAGGATTGTTGGTTGGAATTTTTCCATCCTAGGTAGTGGAGGATTTGTGTAATGATCGCTAAAAGATTCCCTTTGCCACTACATTGTAGTAGGAGGGGATTGATTCCTCTCTTAAGGAGACACCATGGCGGCCATGATCCAAAAACACCAATGGTTTCCCCAAAAAACCTAACTCAAATAGAAAAATTGATTACTTTCCAAGACTACATGTTAATTATAAGAACATTACCCCTCAATGGGATCCTTGGTGATAACTAGCATGGGATAATATGTTTTTTTGTATCCTTTTTTTTGTGGAGAAAAAAATGTATTTCCTTCAAAAGAAGAAATTACATGATAAAACTAGATATTTTAGTTTATTTGTTCTATTTAAATAAGTTTCCATTGATGTCAAAGGATGTCTAGATGAAAGAGAAAGTTAGATATTCAATTAGCACATTTCAAAATATTGTTTTTTTATTTTTGATACCCCATTTGGATACCTTATATTTGAATGCATTTTTACTCCATTTATCTAGCTTGAATAGAAGCATAACACATATGGTTGGAAATCTTATTATGAGGCCTTTCCAAAAATATATGGCACTTCCTCTAACTCCTAATGGTTGAGGAGAAATGATTTTTTGAACATTCACCATAAATTATGCCATTGGCACAAGCCAATCTAGCCAGTTGACAAGTCTATCCATCCAGTGGACAAGTCGACCCAACCAGTGGACAAGTGGACCCAACCAATGGAAAAATTGGTCTAGTATAGACCCTGAATGCTCTATAAATAGGTGTGAAGAGGAGCATTTCAAGTTATTCAGTCAAGCAAATTTACACATGTTCAAAAAAGTGAAGAAAAGAAAGGATTATAAGGTCCATACCTCATGAACCAAAAGTGAAGAGGAGTTGATTTGGAGAGACTTTGTGGGGAAATATTTTTGGCATACTTTTTGAAGGTTTCAATCTTATTTTGGGGCCTATTGAAGTTGAGTTTTTCTGATAAGGAGGACTATTTCAAGGATCATTTGTTGAGGGAAGTTTGGTTGCTATGAAGTTCATGTTTGATAAATTGAGTGCTTGTGTGAAGGATAGAGGGGAAATTTGCACGAGAGCATACTTTATTTAACTAATATTTTCTCTTGTATAAGATTTGGTGCTAATAAATAAGGGAATTGGTGCTTCCTTTCAATTGATGTTCATAAACAAGGGAGTTGGTGCTTCCTTATAGTTGGTGTTGATAAATCAACGAGTTGGTGTTGATAAATCAACAAGTTGGTGCTGATAAACCACAAAGTTAGTGCTTCCTTTTAGTTAGTGTTGATAAACCAAGGATTTGGTGCTTACTTTTAGTTGGTGCTAATAAATTTGATTGCACTCTTTATATATATTGAGAAAAAAAATTGTGGTTTCCTCCCGCTTTGGGCTTCCACACAAAAAATATTTGTGCTTTGTATAGTGACGTGCTTTGGTTTATATCTGTGGATGCATTTACAAGTTTTGAAGTTAAAAATTGTTAATATTGATTCGCCTTCCCTCTCAATATTGTTGAATATTCCAACAATTGGTATTAGAGTGGGTTTGACGCCAACAAAACTGAAATTAGACCCTTCTAAGGAGAGATGGTCACTGTAGTTGTGGCTCCGTCAGCATTTCCTTTCAAACCCCGTTCTTTGAACTCCACATGGTCTTATCAGATTTCCATGAGAATTTATTTATCAATTTCGAAGAAATTGACAAATAAATATATTCAGCAAACTTGGGCGAATGTTAAATATATCTCCGAACCTTATAACAGATGTTTAATCCTTTCAGACTTTATATTAATACTGTACGCCTTTTAAACAAACGACTTAAAATAAACCCTTGGCTCCGGCCCCACCTCTACAATCAATAGACCAATCAAACGCCTGCACCGTACCTCATTTATCATTCGCGCATCTACAGCAAGCGACCACCGTCCGATGGCTCTTTCCCAAATCAACGGTTCTCGGCAATATCGCTTGGCATCCTAGTACGAACGATAACGTGCGATGGCGCGCTTTAAACGGTGGTTTTCCGGGGGTCCACCTCGCCACGTGTCGAACACTCTATGGAATCGCTCCCCAACCAGGAAATACCGCTTACTCACCAAAAGCGGTGCGATATGGGAAATCCACCTTCGTAAATCCACTCGAGGGTTTTGAACAGTGACTGACCACGGTTTTAAATTGGGTTACGCTATCCTTCGTATATTCTCTGTTTGTTAACTAAGGTTCTGACCCCGGTTAGGAAATTCCAATTAATCAATGAACAACGTAATTTTCTTCATTAAACGGGATTCGCCATTATTAGCACTCTTCGCCTACACAAGGATTCCTTCACTCACTCGGACAATTCGAGAGAAAGAAACAGACAGAGAATTACAAAGGTTTCGTGGTGACTTGATTCACTAGATTCTACACACAATATTAGTTCAACAGTTATACACAAGAAAATGTCCAATCACCTCACAATCAAATGAATTTCCTCACAAATAACGACTCAAGACAGTTGGAAAATCAACAGAACTGAAATTCATTTAACTGGAAGCAATCGTCAACAGAGTTTTATTGCAGAAATCTCCTCTACTCTTCCTCTCCCTTCCGATACATCCGAGGATTCAATTTATATACATTATAGTGTGACTCTTCGGTTCCTCTGCGAGGACCGTTTTAGAAAACCAAAAGCCTAATTACAATTATTCAACTAACTAAAATATGACAGATGGCCTAACTGAACTATTCGACTTCTATGACTCTAACTGATCTAAATGATACAGTTAGCTGAGGTATTGACGCCTAGCTGTTACAAATCGAATGTTTTGAACCCTCCTAGCCACAACATGTGGACAAAACTTCCTACATTTCTGGCTAGTGTCTAATGCCCCTGCATCAGGGTTCCTTCAGAAATAGTTGACCACTGGAAGGTAAATGTTAGTGAAACTCATGGACAAACAAGCATGATAAAACAAACACGATCTACCATTGTTTGATGGAAAAAATTATTCCTTTTGGAGCATAAGAATGAGATTGTTTTTACAAGCACACAAATTTTATGTTTGGCAAGTTGTTCTAAATGAATACAAGGTACCAACCTCTCCTTCAACAAATACGGTTGGAAGAAGACTATGAATGTAATTCAAAGGCTATGTATTCCATTATAAGAGGGATAACATGATCAAAATTGTTCAATTTCATGCATTGTGAATTAGTAAAGGAAATATGGGACAAGCTTAAGAATGTGTATGAAGAAGATGAAAAGTTCAAAGGGCCCAAGCTTCAAAATTATAGAGGATAGTTTGAATACCTAAAGATGAAGGAAGGTGAAGACATTACAAGTTACTTTCTTTCGGTTGATGAGATCATGAATAGTATGAGAGGACTAGGAGAGAAGATCGTATATACAATCATTGTTCAAAAGAAACTAAGATATCTCCCGATGATATATTATTCTAAAATCTTAGTTTTAAAAGAAAGACAATATCTAGCAACGTTGTAATGAATAAAATAATATAAGTAATGATTAATTAGTTAATTAGTAACTAGGTTGAAAGGGCATGTATAAATGAGACATGACCTTTCGTGAAGAGGCACCTGTCTAGGTATATAAGTAGGCCTCATTTGTAACATTCATATCAATTCTCATTCTTACTATTTAATATAATATTTGTATCCTCAATGGATATTATGATATTCCAAGTCTTATGGAGTATTTAACTTGATAATGAACTTTTTTCACTTCATTTGATATCAGAGCAGTTCGAGCCTTCGGCCGCTCAAGCGCTGCACAGAGCTACGTTCTTCGATGCAGGTCTTTGACCATAAAAATAGTCAACATCGTTGCCATTGAAGAATTTCGCTAAAACCTTGTGGAGTGTCTCCCTTTTTGCTAATAAGCCCTTGGCCATTTTTTAAAAGAAGAAAAAATAAAAAGAATTCAAAAGAAAAAAAAATTGGAAAAAAAAAAATTAAAAAAAGGAAAAAAAAGATTCAAAATAAGAAAAGGGAAAAAAAAATATTGACTAAAAAAAAGCGATAAGAAAAAAAAATAGAAAGAACTCACAATGAAGAGCGTACATATATTATAAATGAATTATTAAAAAAAAAGTTAAAAAAATATAATTGAAAATTTTAATTTATATATAACTAATATATATATATATATACACGAAAAAAACTCAGTTACCTTGCTCGCCCGGACGACCAATTGTTAGTCATTGTTATCCATCTAGCTGCATTTGAAAAACACATCGAAATCCAACGTGAGCCACATGACTCGATGCCAGAACACACAGATATAGCTTTCGACTAAAACCCTCGCTGCATTGACTACATTCTGCCCCACCTACCACCACTTCCATCGCTGCTCCTGCCTCCAGCAGTAGAGCTTCTCCCACAGTGTCATCGTAGCTACTGCAAGTCTAATTACATTTTCATTCCGCGCACCTCCGCCCCCACATTCCTCCATACACATCATCACTCCCCTCCTTGTTGATACCAGTCTCTCCCGTTCTTTCGACTCCCGCCTCCACGATAACATTGTACCCTCAGAGATCGTTGTGCTACAGCCATAACTATCACTACATTCACGTGCAACCAACAACCGCCACCCATTCCTACAGACGTCTCGTTTCATATGCCACTGTCATAGATGTGTATAGTCTAAAGCTTGAATATACTGGCTTTCAAAGTTATGATAAAAAGTGTTGAAATATTTCATTATATATATATATATATATATATATATATATATATATATATATATATATATATATATATATAAAGTTCAAGTTAAAGTCATAAAGTTTATTTGTACAAATGGATCCAAAGGTTGTAGAGTATCGAATATATATATATATTATAAGAAAAAGAAAAAAAATTATAAAGGTTGAAAGGTTAAAAAAAATTAGCTTTATCATATATTAAAATATTGGGTCATTAATACAAAAGAATATTAAAATTTTAAAGTTTATAAAAATAAAAACGAAATTAGTTTACCTTAAACCTTAAAAAAATTTAAAAAATTAGGGGTTACTTTTTAAAACCCTAGGCTCACCCGAATAAGAAAAAAATGGAGTCTAAATCGGAATTGAAGGCTGGAATATTTTTAGAAACCTTACCCAACAACGCTAAAGTGCTATTTAAATTTAAAGGAACTCCCGCAGGAAAAGATATTACTATTTCTATCTCTCCTGTTGAAGACAAATTATATAAGCCCTAAAATTGCCAACCAATTGGTGATTCCTAAGTTAAATATAATAAAAAAAATAGATTTTTTCGGCAAAAAGCAATATGAAATCACTAATTTACAATTAAACATTGGTGATTATACATTTATATCAAAATTCCTTGTTTGATCCTTACTTTTGAACGATAGTGACATTGTGTTGGGTTCACTATAGATGGAAACCCTAGGGTCATTTATCTTAAATACAAAAAAGAAGCTTTGACATTTTCCTATAAAAAGAAGAAAATAACGCTACAGGATGTTAACTTGAAATCAAATTTAGTGACGCCTGAAGACATGCAAGAAATTTCAAAAGTAAATTTTCAAGAAGGTAAAAAAGTGATACAAAATATGCAAAAGGAAATTGAAAAAATCACCACTAACAAAAATGAATAAGTTGCTCGCTTCAAGGACCACAACGAAAAATTACTAACGCAAATTAAGAAGTTGAAGAAGGAAAAGAAGTCATTAGAAAACAAGGTGCAACAACTTGTCGAAAAGGAATCATTGAAACTTTCAAATGTAGAAGTTCAAGTTGAAGAAAGAACAAACATTGATCAAATGAATGTCACAACTCAAGAAGAAGACAAGCAAGTTTCAGAACATGCAAAATTAGATGTTGCATTTTAGACGAGGAACATTCTAAGTGAAGGTTCTGTAGCCAACTCAATAACATCCTCGCCAGAATAAAATCAAAGAAGTCAAACCAAAAAAGTTCCCTATCGACATCTAAATCACGGGAGAAGACAACTCGACCAAGCTATGTATTCCGAATAGAAGCAGCAAGATGATATTATGAAGAATACTAATGTCAGTGCAATCCTCTCAAGTGATAATTCATCACAAGTTTCCAGTCATCACACAATTCCACAAAATATTGATCTAGGATGGTCTGATACCTTCTCAGTGCAACAGTTTTGTTTGTCACTAAGAGGATCATATCAAGTTGTATCAACAAGGACAACTGCCCTGAGACGAGAAGACATTCGTAGCAGGAAAAGAAATCAAGGCCTTTCATCAACAAGATTTGAGGAAAAAGCTTTTTGAGGAGGAAGGAAATGTAATGAATAAAATAATATAAGTAATTAGTAATTAGGTTGAAAGGGCATGTCTAAATGAGACATGAACTTTCGTGAAGAGGCACCTATCTAGGTATATAAGCATGCCTCATTTGTAACATTCATATCAATTCTCATTCTTACTATTTAATATAATATTTGTATCCTCAATGGATATTTTGATATTCCAAGTCTTCTAGAATATTTAACTTGAGAAGGAACTTTGTTCACTTCAAACGTTGAGTATGGATGAGCTACATGGAAGTCTTATAGCATAAGAAATGAGGAAAAAACAGGAAAATCCATCTAAATGGGAAGCAACTTTCAAGGTGTCCAAGAAGGCAAGGACGAACAAGAAAAAGTAAAAAACAACCTCTAGTTGTAGTGATGATTCAAGCGATGAAGAAGATCCCAACTTTATGAGAAAGTTCAAAAGAGGAACTGACAAATATAAAGGTAAGCTTCCTTTAAAGTGTTTTGAATGTGGTATAATTGATCATTATGCTTCTAAATTTCCTTTTGAAAAGGGATCATATAATGACGAAGAAGAAAGTTATAAGAAAGAAACAAAATATTAGGAAATAAACAAAGGAAAGAACAAGGGAAAAAGTTTCACAAAAATACTCTATTCAAGAGACAGTAGTAACTCATCTGATGAATATGATGATAGTTACCATGAATCCAATAGATTTCACTTCATGGAATTAGATACTCATAATGAAAATCTTGAAAACTATGAAGGCAATAATGAAGAAGGAGAAGAAGAAGTGGATCTTGAAGCATAATTGATTAGTGTCTTAAGTGATCTTATAAGAAGAAGGAAGAAAACTATCATACTCAAGGAAGAGGTAAAGAAACTAAAATAATGTTTACAATGTCCCAACAAGAACTTTGAAAAAACTAAGTAGACTATCATAAATTTGAAATTACAATTAGAAGAAGCGAGAGTTATTGAAGAAACACTCAAGAGACAACTGGAAGAGAAGAAGAGAATAATTAAGAATCTAGAAGCTGAGATAGTATCCTTGAGGAAGGAACTATAGAAAAAGGATATCTAATAGAACTTTGAAAATAGTACAAGAATATTGGATGAAATCATCAACAGCTAGAAACCACTCAATGACATGTTTTTACTAGGATATAAACAAAATAATATTGATAAAGGTTCAAGCTTTGTGATGATAGGAAATGCGGTAAAGTAAGGAAGCTACGTTGATGCACTCAAGGGTCCTATTAAGAAGGAATAATACAAACCGCTAAAGGAGAACATACAACAACCAAGAATGAAGAAGATTATGGCTTTAGAAGGACAACACAATCAAGAAGACCACCTGCACTCATGTACCTGAATATTTTTCTTGGAGTGTGTTATTATTGTAATAATTTTAGGCACAAGGCTATAAACTATAGAGCCTATGCAAGGAATATAAGTATAAGAAATAACTATGAAAATCCCAAGAACAACAATGAAGGCAGTTATGGTAAAAAACCTCATGAGGCTTTTAACAAAAATTATAACAATTTTGGTGCTCTTATTTATGAAACTGGATGTTACAAATGCAACAATTTTGGACACATAGCGAGAAATTGTAGAAGAAATTTGATAGTTACTTTAAGGGAAACAAGGCAGGTTCATGTTTGTCATACGAGGGGAAAACCAAGAACTTGGAAAAAAGAAGGAAGAAGATTTGAAGTTTGAGGAATGTGGGATTACTCTACAAGCCCAAAGTAGAATAAGTCAATGATATATTGATAATGGATTCTCAAAGCATATGATTGGAGACAAAAACATATTTGTAAGATTTAAGAAATAAAAATAATGATCTATCACTTTTTGGAATGATATCTCTGCCAAAATTATATGGAAAGACACAATTAGCATTGGAAGTAAAGATGCAGTGGTAGAAAAAAGTTTTACTTGTTGAAGATATGAGTCATAATCTAGTAAGTGTTAGTCAAATGTGTGATCAGGTACATTCACTTCTATTTAATTCAAAATAATGTGAAATAAGGAAAGGATGATCAAGGAAATTGTTTACAACAACAATATGTAAAGGAAACATGATGGCTGGGAAAGGAAGACGAAAGTTGGCTTTGGCATACGATATTAGGGAATATACACTTAACAATATTGTCAAGATAAACAAGAAGTAATTTTTAAGGGATATGTATGAAATTATAAAACCTTCAAATACTATGTGCAAGTATTGTTAGCATGGAAAAAAAACAAAAGTTGAGTTCAAAACTAAGGAACATTCCATGACAAAACCACTGGAACTTGTACATACTGATTTATGTGGGCCAAAAAGAAAAAAATGACTCAATGGCGAACAACACTTCATGTTTCTTGTTGATGGATATACAAGGATGATCTATGTTTGTTTTCTTAAAAAGAAGTCAAAAGATTTTGAAAATCTCAAAATATTCAAGGAATTTGTTGAAAATGAAATCGGTTTGAAAATCAAATGTTTGAGATCAAATCATGGAGGAGAATTTACTTCAATGAATTCAATGACTATTGTGAAGAACATGGAGTAAGAAGACACTTCTCAATGGCTACAACTCCTCGACAAAATGGAGTGGTTGAAAGAAATAACAAAACTAAGGAAGAGATGGCTATAACATTGTTGCACGAATCCAAGCTAAGTAATATCTTTTGGGTAAAAATAGTACATACAAATATTCACATTTTGAATGGAGGATTGCTTGGAAGCAACAACGACAAAAATCCTTGTGAATTGTGAAATGGAATACCAACTAGTGTCAAGAATTTTAGAATATTTGGAAGCAAAGAGGGATGACCAAAAGTTATGAAAGTTTGACTCCTAGATAGATGAAGGCATACTTGTTGGGTACTCGTATAAAAGAAAAGCATGCAAGTGATACAATATTAGACTCAACAAGATAGTAGAAAACATCAATGTAAAAAATGATGAAACAAACTTCCCAAAGACCAGGAATGATAGCAAAAATCCACCCATATTTGAAGAACAATAAGAGGAAGAACCAAAGAAAGATGAAGAAAAAGAAGAAGATGAACACCAAGAATAAAAACATCCAAAGATAGAACAAGAAGAAGCAGATAATCAAAAATATTTTCAGAAACCTTTTGGGATACTTAGACGCTAGTATTAGAAGAATAATCCACTAGAAAAATTCATTGGGAAGAAGAATGTAGGAGTAGGAACCGGAAGAAGAAAATGAGTGAAAAAATTGGTGCAAGGGCATCTATCACTAATGTCCACAATTGAACCAATTAAATTTGAGCAAGCTAGAGATGTTGAACACTAGATCAAGGCCATGGAACAAGAACTAAATCAAATCGAGAAGAATGAAACATGGAAACATTTTCCAATCATTAGTACAAAATTAATGTTCAGAAACAAACTAAATGAAGATGGGAAGGTGACCAAAAACAAATAAAGGCTAGTGTGTAAAGGATATGCCCGAGTCCAAGGGATATAATTTTAAGAAACTTTTTCTCTAGTAGCCATAATGGAAGCAATCAGAATTCTATTGGACTATGCATGCTCCAAAAGAATAAAAGTGTATCATATGGATGTAAAATCAACCTTTCATAATGGGGAGGTAGAAGAAGAAATTTTCATAAAACAAACATAAGTATTCATATTATCAAAAGGTGAAGATTATGTTTGTAGTTTGAAGAAAGCCCTATATGGAATTAAGTAATGCCCTAGAGCTTGGGACTCAAGATTGATTACATCATATTTGGAATTGATGATGATAGATTAAGTCATAACTTTGAAAAAGATACGCATAATCAATTTTAAATGTATTTTCTTAGGGAGTTGATGTTATTTTTGACACTCCATATATCTAAGCTAGATGGAGGCATTTTTATCTCTAAAACCAAGTACATAAAATACATGTCGAAGAAGTTCAAAATGGAAGAATTCAAACCTATGAGCACTCATATGGTCATAGGATGCAAGTTGAGAAAATAAGATGAATCCAAGGAAGTGAATCAAATAATATATATTAGTGATTGGTATTCTGATCTATGTGACAACTTCAAGACTGAATGTAATGCAAGTTGTTGGACAGGTTTCATTTTTTCAAACAAAACTTAAGGAAACTCATGTTCTAGCAGTGAAAAGGATCTTCGAATATCTCAAAGGAACAACAAAATTCGGGTTGTGGTATCCTAAAGGAAGGGAATTAACACTGGTAACTTACACAAATGTAGATTGGCTAGGAAGTATAAATGACAGAAGAAGTACAAGTGGATCAAACTTCTACTTGGGAGATTGTTTAGTATCTTGGTTGAGCAAGAAACAATCTTAAATATCCTTGTTTACAACAGAATCAAAATATATTATAGCAACAACATGCTATATTGAGGTTCTATCGATGAAACAAACCTTGCAAGATATACAAGTAAAATATGATGAGCCCATTTTAATACTTTATGACAAAAACTGGGCAATAAACATATCCAAGAATTTATTGATGCATTCCAAGATCGAGCATATTCCTAACAAGTTTTACTTTAAAAGGGAGAAAGTCACAAAAAATAATATCAAGCTAGATAATGTTATGATGAAGGAACATATTGTAGACATCTTCACCAAACAACTTCTCAAAGAGATGTTTTACTATCTTATAAAAAAACTGAGAGTAATTTCTAATCCAAATTTATTTGCACAATCTTCAAGAAAGATAATGGCAGAGACAGTGTCAGGGAAGTTACATTTTCCATTGATGTTAAAGGGGGATAAAAAGATTAAGAAGCACGATGACAAGGGGAACATGATCATAGGGAGAGTATGATGGTTGCCATCAATGACGAAGGGGAATATTGTTGAAATAAGTTGACATTGATGTCAAAGGTTGTCCAAATGAAAGTTAAAGTTATATATTCAAATAACACATTTTGAAATATTGTTTTTGGATTTTTTATGCCCCATTTGGATACCCTATATTTCAATATGTTTTTACTCCATTTACCTAGCTAAAATGGAATCTTAACATATTAGGTTGGAAATATTATCCCAATACCTTTCCAATGGTATATAGCTCTTCCTTTAACTCCTCATGGCCGAGGAGAAATTATTTTTCGAATATTCAGTTGCAAAAGATAGTCTAACTGGTGAGCCCTGGTATTTCACCAAGAATGTTGTCACTCCCAGAGGCTACTTTACTTTACTTTATCAACCCGGGGTTCGTACAAACTTGGAGGTGACAGTGCTATATATACAACAGATGCATTGTACTCATGTCATCCTCTTCTAAGTCCTACGCAAGGGTGCTATTTCTATGGTTTTTGAGTGAAGTCTATCACACTTCTGATTTAGACCTAGAACTACAAGTGACTCAAAACCATTACTCTATTACCCATCAAATGACTAATCTGAAGCAAGAAAATACATCTAGCTATTTTGCAAGGAAATAAATCTGCAATTTAAACTATGGCAAGAAATAGAAGCAAAGTAGGTATCTTCATGAAGTAAATGCTTAAATTTAAATTGCAGAAAGAAGGATAATCTACTCACACATTGCTGGGAAAAATGGCTAAACACACTCTGTCTACTTCATGCTTTAACTATCATGCTTTTAATCATGCATCTAATCATGGCCTAATTATGACCGTAAATGCATTGTTTTGCAGCAAAGAGGAGAATGCGTTAAGGTGGCTTAGGAAGGTTTTTAAATCATGGATGTAGGGTTGGAGGTGTCTTGATGGTTTTGGCAAGTATATATGAGGTTGATAATGGTTTCTGGGCTTAAGGAGAGGCCCACTGGTGCTGCTACTAGTTTCTTGTAGTGCTACAAGAAAGTCCTGAATTGCTACACGAAACAGTCTGAGGGCAATCTGAGGCCAAAAATAATGGATAAAGGCATAGGGGAGGTGTAGTGAAGGTGTACTTTAATGGATGGAAGGTGGCCAACCCCTTTTCCAAGCTCAAAACCTCTTTATAAACCTGTCTTTCACTTCTAGGGTTGCTCACGGTGTGAAGGTGAAAATATCAAAAACAGAGCTGAAGGCAATTTGATGAAAAGAAGGTTGTTTTATGGGTGAGAAATGAAGCTAAGTGTTGGTGAATTCCTCCTTTGTTGTGCTACTTGAACCTGCAAGAAAACTACATGTTCATGCGACAAACATTGGCAAATATATGATGAAGTAAATGGAAAAGATGAGTTGAATTTGGAAAGAAAACCTACTTAAGCATTCAAACATATATCTAACTCAATATTCTAGACATGTTCATGACACTATAGCAACCTAACTATTCTTTCCAAGAAATCATAAAATAATGATCAAATTTGGCTTGTGGTGAAGATCTACCCTCCTAAAGCTCCAATGAAAGAGATGAGAGAGGGAGGATTTACACACAACTTTATGAGTTTATAAGCTATTATACCAACAATTATGCAAGCTTAACTACATCAAAGGCAAATGGAAGTGAACTAAAAACAGTGAATGGAATTGTAAGCAAACTAGCTAAAAATCATAAAGCAAACTAGCTACAATGACATAAAAATAAGCATGAATACACAAGAGAGACTAAGGCCAATGTATTGGGCCCTAACCCAAACGCCTAGCCCTATGAAACTAAATCAGTGAAGGACAATCTGAATACTCATCTTATTGCAGAAAATAGTCTCATTACATAATCATAAAAGTCTCAAAAACCTATTACAAGAGCTAAGAGTCTATTAGCTTCCTTCAAAGTTTGAATCCTAATGAGCTCTTGCTCAACCCTATTTAAACTAGAGGGTAGCTACCAAAAACTCCCTAAAAAGTAGGCGATGTTCCCTCTTTGACTGTAAGAGAAGTGGAGCTTTGGTGCACTTGATCTCCTACTTGGTTGGTTGCCTTTGATTTTGATCTATTGGAGGAAATATCAATGATCCCTTAGCTGCCTTTGGGAGTTAAGGAGGTGGAAAATACCCCTAGAATATCTCCTTGCTGTCTACTCCGAGCTTTAATTGCAAAATATTCATCAAAAGTGAAATATCTTCGTGATTATCCTGCATTTAACCCATATTAGGCATTCAAAGTATGAAAATACTTGATCACCATCTACAATAGAAACATAAGACCATAATATAATTTAAATGTGAGAAAGAGAGACTTAATAAGCCTAAAAAGGTGACAATTAACCCCTCCAATTATACCTAATGATGGAGCTCATTGTCACCCCCTACCAAATGGTTGCTCATCCTCTGAGCAACTTAGTCCTCCTTCAGCAACTCTTTTAAATATTTAATGGACCCTCTGACTTCCCAAGGAAGAAGTGTGGGAGTCCCTTCAGGAGGGTAAAAGCCATCATTATTTTCTGCTTCCTCCCATTCTCTGTTCTGCTCATCTTGTTTTTTCCCATCACTCGGCCCCAACAGCAAGGGTGGAGTGAGTTTGAAACCAAGCCACTGAATCTTCCTGTCCTGCATGGCCCTCTTGTATAGTGGTGCCCTTTCTCGAGCAATTTTCAATCTCTCTGGTGTGTGGTGTTCCATTTTTTTAAGACTATGAGGGAGGCTCTTCCATCTCCTTTGACTAGCCATTATGAAGTCATCTCCCAACAACCTAGAAGCATCATCAAAATGGGCCATTGATTGTGCTTGTGTGTTGAGGTACTTTTCTGCAAGTGAATCATCCTTTTCTATCTTGATATGGTTGTTGATGACTCCCCTAGGGCTGAATAGTTATGCCCTAATGTGTAGAGGTTCCTTGTTTTCTCTCCTCATGCCGCTTCTTACTTCTTGTACTCTAGCTTCCTCATCCAAGAGGCTAATGACATTAACTACATGTCTCCCATTTTGGGATTAGGGCCCCAAATGTTCAGTCTTTCAAAATAAGATTGTGCATGTATAATTCTACCATCTTTTTTTTGTCTACCATACTTAACTGGTTGCAAAAGTCAATGAATTGTCTGCAATTTTGAAAAGGTAAGGATCCATGAGAGGTTAGTGTCCTGATTTGAAATAGGAGCCACTGTTCTTTGAGGTAGATTGCATAGGAGTCTGATGGGTATATATGTTGAATGGCCTCCATGCACAAATATGCCATGGTGGCCATTTGTTTGTATTTTTTTTGAAGATGACCTTGCAATCTTGCATTCTCTTCTTGGGATTCTTGAAGCTGCTCTTTCAACATGGATTCTTTGAGCCTAATATTAGACAAATCCCTCCCCAACTCAGTCAATTTTTCCTCCATGACCCCTATGTCATTCACACCTTTGGTTGGATCAATATTCATCCAATGATGAGTGCGTTCCCTCTCCTCTTCCAACTGATAGAATAAAGGTACTATAAACTTCTAAGGAATCAATATGCCCCCTTCAATAAATGTATAGTAGGAGCTGAGAATTGGTTGAGGGCTAGGGTAGGACACTATTGATACATCTTTGGGGACATGTTTTGGTGAGGTGGGCTCCTCCTTGTCATCTTTCTCTTCCTCCCCTTTGGAATCTTGCCCTTCATCCAAGGCTTGTTTCTCTAATTCTAGGTCTGCTAGAGTTTCCTGTAGAAAAGAGAGAGTTTCCTGTAGCAAAATTTGTTTTTCCTGTGGAAAACCCTCTCTTGCTTGTTTTTCCAATTTTTTTCTGTCTTTTGAGGGTCTGTGGGGGTTGGTAGATGTGTATGGAATGCCAACCTTTCTAAATGTCTTCTTATGTAGGTCATAGGGGTCCTCATAGGTGAGGTGACCTCTTGCACCTTTCCTTCTTCTATCCTTAGTTCATCATCCTTCTTGGGTGACTCCTCAATGGTATTAGGTGTTTTAGTTGGAGTTTGTGGTTTCCCTTGCCTCACCCTTTGGCTCTTCCCAGTCCTGAAATACATGGGTGTTTGTCTCTTCCTCTTTGCTTTCACTGGTGTGCTAAAAAACTACAAGGAAAAGACCCTCTAGCGGATGTTTTTGAGGAACCCCTTATAAAAAAACCCCAGACATCCGTTTGTAGTGGAGGTTACTAGAGGAAGTTGGTGGGTGGAGGTTTTTGCGGATTTGTTTCTTCCGGTGTGTTTGTCATACTAAAACGCACTGGGGCGTTCAACTAGAGAAAGCACCGGTGCGCACAAAACATTGTCACACCGGGACATCGTGCGCTCGGTACAAACACACATGGCACATCTTATTATTCTAGCACACCGTCCTAAAACCCTGCGCCAAAACTGAAACAACCCGATGTGGTTTTAAGAAACTGCACCGGTGCGCCTATAAAACCCGCGCACCGGAACAAGGTTAAATAAATAAATAAATAAAATTATGACCAAAAATCCACATTTTTCACTTTTCAGTGCTCCATAGCTCTCAAGCATCGGTGCAACTTTACCTTGTGTGAGGCACCCTACCATTGGTGCTTCCATTGCACACACTGCTGTTGTCCATTACCCACCATCTCCATTTTGAATTTTGCAAAACGATGGGAAAATTTAGTTTTCCAAATTCTACAATCAATATGCCTCCTCGACGGCCAAATGTACAGAAATTTTCCTTGTTTTTCCATAATTAAACCCTTTAGCGGATTATTTTTGTAAAATAGGTTAAAATTCACCTTCTTTAAAAAAAAAAAAATTTCCTGTGCGGTGGGCTCGAGCCATTCGGCTCGTACCGGTTCGGGGTGCTACCTGTAAATTTACAAGCCGCACCGTGATTGGTGCTAATGGTATCTGCACTGGTTCCAGGGCTGTACTGAAATGGCGCACTGTGATTTTTTAAAATTTTAAAAAAAGTGCGGTGTGGTCAGTTACCCGGTCGCACCGTTGACCTTGTCGAATAGTGGGAATGCAGTGCATTGACGGAAATATCCACCCCGGGACGGATAATTTTGTTAGCTCACCGCATTCTGGAAATTCGACATGGTCAACGGTGCGGCCTAGTAAAATATTGCACCGTTGACTATGTAGTGGTGTCAGGAGGGCGGTGCGCTAACCAAACTATATGCCCTGGGGCATATAGTTTGGTTAGCGCACGCCCTCCCGGCCACCGGTCCATGGGCCAACGGCGGCCTGTTATACCGCCGCACCGTTGAATTTGAACCCCTCCCTCCAAGAGGGCGTGCATTGCTTCCGTGCACCGCAAATTCTTCGGTGCACTACCCTATGCACGGCAAAAAAAAAAAAGAGATATTTCCTGCTACTCTGCATGCCCTCGTTTTTAAGTGACCGATTGTTTTTTTTTTTTTTTTTAAATTATATATGTATATTCCTAAATATATGTCTCATTTAATAAAAAAAATGTATTTAATATGTCAATCATTCAGGGACGTGAAAGGAGAGAAGAGAGGGAACAAAAACAACAAAAGGCGGACCAGTATAACATGGTTCGCCTGTGGGAGGCACGAGAGAGGGAGAGAGATGCGTACCCTCGCCCTATTACAACACCTACCTAGGGGCTCCTAAGGCAGGTAGGCCTCCTCAAGTTCTATGCTGAGGCTACATCCCTAAAGGGCCATGGTGTGTTTTTGTGACATCTTATCCGCAGGTGGAATACCCACCTACAGGCTTTCTGGGTTGGTCCTAACCAGTGTTACGCGCCCATTGAGGAGGACATTTATTTCATTACTGGCCTATCGAGGAGTGGGGTGGATTTTCCCTTGTTCACAGAGGTTCGAGTTGGCTATGCAACAGGGATTCAGTTGGTGTACTCCCATAGATACATTAGCGCGAATATACTGTCTCCTTCATATTTTCAGGTCTTCGGAGGTCAGTTAAGTATTTCTTCATTTGGTAGTGAGGAGGTGAGGTGCCTCTCACTTCTGATTTCGACCATTTCACACAACACTAGCAACAGACAACACATTAGTTGCCCGCTTCTATTTTATTTTGATTCTTTAGTACATGAGCCACGACTTGTGAGGTGGTCTGCCATTTTTTTGTGGCAGTTCTGTACAACTTTAGATAGATGTCATGCTCATGCATAAGGGAGGGTCAAATTCCTATTTATTTTTTGAGAGGTTTCCAGAGACGAGGCCTATTTTTGTTCGATAGCCTCGTAGGCCGATGCTGCATGTACGCATGCACATGTGGGGACAAATGATGTCCAAGAGGGGTGAGACTGAGTTTTCCATGAGGATATCGCATGATGCACTAGAGTTGCTAGCTAGTGTTGATGAGCATCCCTTCGTTATGGTCCCCTGTCCTTATGCTGGTTTGGATTGGCAAGGGTGTGCCAACATCCTCTTCACAGATGATGAGCGGCCAAATGATAGAGGTAATATTAATATTTTATTTAAATTTATTCTAACATGTTATTTAACTTGTTTTTATTAAACTGTTTAATGAAATTGTCTAATTATTGTTGTGTACATATATATATTTTGCAGACATTGGGTATTTTGATGGCGATGATATGCCAATGTCACCAAATGATCCAGGTGTGGATCCCGATGACGATCAGGATATGGCAGACGCCGAGGATCATGAGGCTAATGCAGACAGAGTTGCTCCTGCTAGTGCACTGGTACCGCCTTTTTCTAGGCGTAGGCTTGATAATAGATTGAGGATGGAGTTGCGCGACGAACTCTGTGCAATGTTTATTGAGGCGGGAGTCAGGCCCGCCACTATGAGAAATATACATGTCGATGCTAGGCTAGTACATATGTGGAGAGGCATTCAATGTGACATGTTCAGCCTGATGCGACATGTCGTAGGAGTTACAAGATTAGTTACGCGGTTGAGGAGGACCCTTCGACGTTATAGGCGTGGTCGAGACGCAACACATCGAAAGTCTGCGAGCAACGACGCATCATCTGATGATCATGATCAGGGGAGTGATCATCGTTCACCTCGCGCCGTGCCATATGAGTAGCCTGTAGCATCAACTAACAATCATGATGGAGAACAGGCTAGACCATCTGCCACGTCGAGTCAATAGCCTGCAGCATCCAGTAGTACTCATGATCATGAGTAGGCTGGACCATGAACCATGTCGAGTCATCACGATGAGTAGCCGACAGTTGATCCTGATTATTATGAGACACCAGTACCAGATCAGCAGGCAGGTGATGATCGACATGTATCTGAGATTGTCGAGGCTGTACCATTGACTGAGCAGGCCTCAACTAGTACTGCTATTGATGATGTACCACCAGCTGATATTTGAAATTTATATTATAGTTGTATATTTTTGACATTATATATATATATATGGTCCATGTATTTTATGTTCATGTTGCAGTTGTACTTAATTTACATGTTGGTGATCATCATGATGTGTATATTGTTAGGTCATGTTAGATATGTTCATTTAATGTGCAGCGTGTAGATAGATGTGTATGTGATAGCAGTTATTTTACATGAGATGTATATTTGATGTTTGTGTTGTGATGATGTTATACAATGCTAATTGTGTTTTGTTAGATGATCATGATCACGATGATGTTAGTGAATTTGAATGTGTTTTTTAGTCAAATATGATGTTTTTACGATGGTTACCATGATCGTGATGTTTATTTAATTTAATATCAAATAATCATGATATTTAGTAAATATTATGTCGTGATTGTAATTGAATTTTAATTTGAATTGTATGTAAAATTGTAAAATTGTATTTGTATTTGTAATTGTAATTGTATGTAAAATATTTGTAAAATTTTAATTGTAATAGTAATATTTAATTTATTGTGAAATTATTGTAATTGTAATTTTAATTGTAATTGTATATATGACAAATTGTAAAATTGTAATTGTAATTGTAATATAATTTATTGTGAAATGATTGTAATTGTAGTTTTAATTGTAATGTATATATGTAAAATTGTAAAATTGTAATTCTAATTCTAATTGTATGTAAAATTCTAAAATTGTAATTGTATTTGTATTTGTAATTTTAATTGTAATTGTAATGGTATATATGTACACTAGTAAAATTGTAATTGTAATTGTAAATTTTATGTAAAATTCTAAAATTTTGTATGTAAAATTCTAATTGTAATTGTAATTGTATGTAAAATATTTGTAAAATTTTAATTGTATTACTATGAAATGATTGTAATTGCAAAATTGTAATTGTAATTGTAATTGTATGTAAAATTCTAAAATTGTAATTGTATTTGTATGTGAAAATGTAATTGTAATTGTAATTTATTATTATTATTATTTTTTTAATTTTTTTAATTTTTTTTTGGTTCACGAACCCATGTGCCCAGCACACATGAACCCAGTTACATCCACGGTCTGAAAATCTCGAGTAGACCCTCTCGAGGAGATCTATCGTCAGCCTTACATGCGAGGCCTAACCCCGTGGGCGTCAAGGAGATTCGATCTCGTGACCTCCCAACCATTCTAATTGTATGTAAAATATTTGTAAAATTTAATTGTATTAATGTGAAAATTTTAATTGTATTAATGTGAAATGATTTTATTAAAATTTTAAAATTTGTAAATTTTAAATAATTGTAAAATAATAAATCTAGAATAATATGAATTTTTGTAACATAATAAAGTTTAGAAAATAATGCAAATAAATTCATGTACTTTAGAATTATCATTATTTTACTATGATCTTACATACAATTTTTTTTTAACTTTATACAGTACACCATTGTTTTTGAGATCAACATAATTGCAAATTATCAAGTGAAATATTGATTTTAACATTAAAACAATGCAAATTACCAATTAATTCAAAATACATATTATAATGTTTCGAAAAAAAGAGTCAGCTTATAAGTTATAAGGTAGTTAAGTCCTCTTCTTTATAAAAACCTATCTCAAAAAGTATAAATATTGATGAAATAACACATACCATATCACTCTCGGTTCTTATGATCACCCTCATTATCTTCCAACTCGCATGGCATGATAACACTATTTTTCTCAAAAATATGTTTTGATCTAGGGTCATGTCTCAATACGAACCACAAATCTCTATCCAACACATCTGGGTAAAAAAACACCTAATTGCAGTGTTTGGGGAAAACATAGGGCTCCTTAGCTTCATCCCACATCTTTCTAGAGTTGATACATATAAGCCTACTATCACCATCTTCCTTTACATTATTCCGATCAAATGTGTCCCACAACTTGCACCTAAAAATAACACATTGGAAAGAAGAGAAATCCACTTCAATGATCTCTTGTATCTTTCCGACGTAACCTAACGTCCCTCATACTAGGTTTTGATCACGGTGGCTAGATTGACTAGATTGATCAAACTCGACTTCCACTCCACAGTCTTGTGTGATGTGTCCATCATCGACATTTTTTGTGTGAAAATGATGTCCATATGCCCACATAGATGGGAAAAAATTCACCTATAAAAAAGTTAAAAAATCATAGTGTCATGTGTCTTATAATAACCCAACAGTTAAAATATGAAATATAGATGTAATTACATTTTAAAGGTGCATTATTAAGTTTCAAATGTACATATAAATTAAATATATTATTACCGAGTTGTTGCACCCAATCCCTGCATTTAACGTATCCTCTTCAGCACGCGGGTAACGACCGGTTGCACCGTATTTCTCTCTGACTTGGTCAGTAACCCAACTGTTGGGGCATATTTTATTTTAAATGATTGGGATAAGGCACACTTTTACCATTCAACCATCTGAATTATTTCCTGTCACTATCCCATTTCATCCTCTTTTGTTCGTACAATGCGACCCACGGTTGTGTCGCTTCAGAATTGTAAAGAATGAATTTATTGATTGCTTCAATTTCTGCATTTGCTGATGAAATAAAAATGACATTATATAGTACATAGAGACAAAATATACATTATATCGAAGTTCAACATGAATATTTACTTTGTGTAAATTTAAAAAATTATAAGTTGCTTACTCTTTATCAAGCTCTTTTTTCCATTCGTTTGGAGCAACTCCCCTTCTCTTTTGTCTTCATCCCTTTCATCGTGCCAAATCACCGCACCTGGTCTGTTGTCGATCTGCTTGATGTACTCACTGGAATAATATAAAGACTCATACAATATGTACCCCTCTGCCATAGACCCCTCGAGTTTTGCCTTTTGTCGAACAAAACCTTTCAATTTCTTCATGTACCTCTCTAAGAAGAACATCCAACGACAAGAAACCAACCCAACTAATTCAACCTCATCTACTAGGTGGATTAGAAGATGATCCCGCAAGTCCATGAAACTTGTCGAAAGTTCCTTCTCAAACATACAAACAATCTCAACTATCTCTTGACGCCACCGTGGAATTCTAGCCACATGAATCTCCTTTGATGTGATCCAACGTACAAATGAAAATAATTTAGATATGGCATGTCCTAGGTCTTGAGGGAATTCATGTTTCACACACCTACACACGAACAAAGGATAATATACATAAACTATAAGCATGCAATAATATACTGATAACACATGCACAGTCCACACGCAGGATAATAATTTATTAATATAAAAAATAATATAATCATACTTTTGACATATACGTACTCTTAGAAAAGATTAAAATGGTCATGCGATTTCAACCCCGACAAATGGTCATCCACGGTAGAAAAGCAATGCCATTGTAGAACCCATATGAAGATGACACCCTCACCTTCTGTGCAAAGAAAAGATCCTCCACCATAAAATCCATGGGACATCACAACTAAGGAAATACCATGAATTAGAGGACCAAACACTACCTATGATCCTGTATGCTTTCTAATAATCTTGGCCAATGTTTCTTTTTAGTTTTTGAAGTAATAAGATATTTCCTAACAACCAATGTGTCACTTTTTTTCGATCATATGTGCCTCCATAAAGAAGATGAAACATTTTTAAATATATGCATGGGATCTAATAAGTGGGTAATCTTAAGATGCTCCCAATATGGGAGGTTATAAAAGATAGATTTCATTTTCATCCCAATGGGAAATTTCTCAACATAGGTGTCGAAGAATTCTGGATCATCCAACATAGGCTCCCCATTTGAATCGAACATTTCTATGAACTCCTTCTCCTTCTCCCTCTCATATGCTCTAATCCATTCAACTAGTGTCGTTATCGGAGGCCTTTAGGTTCTCTGTCATTTACCATTGAAAGAGGATGTTGCTCTTTTGTAAGGGTGTTCTTCTGGGAGGAATACCCTGGAGCAATCATACACTAGATTTCGTAGGTCCTTGGACCATCTAGCTTTAGAGAAGGTCCTGACATTACCGCTCCAAAAATACCTTTTTTATGGAATATACGAGATTATTGTTATACAATAATATGCATGGCACGTTAAAGAATATCATGAAGATCAAAACAATTACAACGAATTAAATAACTAATATGTGAAGAATATTGTTACGTATATAAACAAATCAATAAATTAAACATGTAATTTACTAGAGAAAACTCATAATACTGGATAATCATGTGTCGTGCAAGCACATATGCCATACAACGTAAAACTCCTCTCTATTGCGATGGGTATTGATACATCGTATACATTTATCCCATAATTCCTTCAATTCATCTACTAGTGGTTGTAAGTACACATCCATATTCTTCACTTGTCTTATACCAAAGACTATGAGAGCCAACATAAGATGTTCATTATTCACAGAAAACCATGGGGGGATATTATTATTGATCACTACTACAGGCCAAATAGAATAGTTGGTGTTCACAAGGGAATATGAAGTTTAACGCCATCCATCACTTACGTGAGTCGTAGACTTCGTACTTCATCCTTGAATTTTGAACCATCTGCCTCCTCTATGTATGCCATGGTATGTTGAATCTGATTGGGATACACATAACTCCCAACTCACTTCATCATGGAACGTATAATCTGCAACATAGTGGTAACAGGGGATGCGAGCCTTTGTGAATCAACATAGGATTATGAGCCGATGCTTCTGTCTCTCTAAAAATGAGAACACATGGATTTACCCTCTTTTTATATTTATCATACCATCCTTTATTTTACATTTCGGACATATCTCTTTATGTATGTTCTTATTTATGTATATTCTCCTCTATATAGAATACAATCATTTGGACATGCATGATATGATATGTACTCAACACCCAACATTTTCAACAATTTCTTTGCCTTTTTGCAGCTACTGGGCAAGACATTATCACTCGGAAGAACCTTATCTTTGAATAGCTTGTATTTGGTGATCATGGAAAATATTAAATGTACATTAATGTTGATATAATTATTAACGTTCATAAAATTAACCATTTGTAATGTTCATTGTGTGATTATATTTCTCAAATTTATATAAGGGAGGACTTTATGGTAACTTACCTCAAAATTTCTGAGAAACATGCATTCAACAAGCCAAAATTTTCTTTCAAGTTGTACAGTAAAATATTTTTCCCCAACTGGGTATACTTTGACCGACCGTCAGGTCCAAAGAGAGGTGTGGTGGAAGCAAATTTAAGGCTTTCGAAAAAGGTGTCAGCGATATGAGCATCATACCCTAGTTGATCATCGATTTGGAATGCATCTAATAGCATTGTCTCCATGGCAGTCGTATCCCTTAAGTAATCATCCATACCAACCTCTATTTGATTGCCTCCATTTCCAGCTTGTGAAGAACTACTATTGCTATAGTCATTCCAAATTGGTGAATCTGGACGTAGCAGGAATTGAATCGGTGGTTGATTCAATCATTCTTGGTATCGTTCCTCTCCGATTTTTCCTCTTAATTCAACCTTCTCTTGATTTGACATTGTCGTGTGGTGCAATGGAAGACGGTAGGTAGGTCGCTCATCATCACTAGAATCCTAATAATTTCAAAAAATATATTTGAACATGATTAGTACAAAATATATGGTATCAATTAGTAAGAACATTGACAATGCATGATTAATTTATTTGACGTTGAAATAATTACATTAATATACCAAACACAATTATTATCACCATCATTGTTCTGGGATTGTGGCTAAAATATGCAATATTGTTACAATTGGTAGGGTGAAGCGGTTGTCCATTTTCATTTACCAAATGCGCCTTGCGGTATGTTTCTCCTGATAAGAGCTGCCGACGTTTTAGAGTTGTTTGATTATTTTGTGCATCTAAACTCGATTCTGAATCTGCATGAACTTGCAAATTTGTATATATCATAAATTTTATTAAGCTGATTGACATGGATTAAACATAAATTCAATTACATAATGAAAATATAAATAAAATATGAAGTAAATATTATGTCTCGAGATGGATAAGGAGAAATCTGCGATGGACTTTGAGAAATATTGTGGAACGAGCTGGATTTTGAAGAATTGTCCATTCGATATAATTATGATATTTTCTCCCTGCATTTGAGAAAATCAACAATAAATTTTAGCGCACACACCTAAAAGTAATTTCGGTGCCTTAAAAATGGACTTATTATTATCGGTGCTTATATACAGATAACTGCACCGGTGTTGTTTTAATTACTACATACAGGTGCTGTGTTATTAACTGACGCACCGGTGCAGTGTTATTAATTGATGCACCAGTGATGAAAAGCCGCAAATAAAAAAAAACACAACTTTATTTTTTTTTAAGTGAAAAAAAAATGGTAAATTGAAAAATGGGTGGCAAAATATTTTCGAAAATATAATTTCATAAAACAATTTTTTAAATACTAAACAATTTTCATTATTTCACTATTTTTGCAAAAAATTTCAGCCAAAGATTTGCACGAGACATACCTGGAGCAAGAGAGCATGTGAGCAGTGTGGAGCAGCGAAATTCTTTTGAACAAAATTATTCAGACAATCAGAATTCCAAACCTCTGGTGATTCAAACCCTGTAGCATAGAATTTCAAACGATCTCGTGATTAAATTTTATTGTTGTTTTTACATTTTCTGCAGTATTTTTTACACAGTAAGTAAAAAAATTCAATTTGTTCATTTTCAGAGAAAAAAAAATTAAAAATAAATAAATAAAATAAAATAAATCCATTTTTACCCTAAAACCTTCATTCTTTTTGTTTCTGCCCTTGCTTCTTTCTGTTTCTGTGATTTCAGAATTAGGGATTTTCATTTTAGATTTATAAGATTTGTATTGCTATATATATAGGCCTATGACATCCAACTGACGGGACGATTTGCATAGTCGGATCCCAATCCATGTCGGCCCTTGCGTGAATTTTTAAAAAACATTTTTTTTTAATCGGTGCGCCCTGCGTAACCTAGCGCACCGGTGCGCTAGCTTATCCCATCGCACCGCGCACGTACTGTTTGATAAAGAATTTAAAAACAATTTTTTTTTTCGTGCACCATATGTAAAATAGGGCATCGATGCGCTATTTCATTATGGCGCACCGCTCACGTACTGTTTGGAAAAAACAATTTCTTATTTTGTATTAATCGTTGCACCATGTAACATATAACGCACCAGGTCTCCTAGTTGACAGAGAGCACCGTACATTGGTCCCCTGTTTGCATGGGGTGTTTATTAGAATAGGCCGCACCGCCCCCTCCACGACACCATATGCTATAGAAACTAACACTAGCATTTTTTATTATTTTTTATATGTTAATCGGTGCAGTGGTTAACATGTAATGCACCAGTGATCCTTGTTGACATAGAGCACCATAAGGTGTTTTATACTATTTGGGTGGTGCGTTTATAAGACCACCACACACCGACATCGGTGTGTACACCATGAAAAGCGCACTGGTTTCTTAATATATTTTTTTTACCTGAAAAGTTGACAATTTATCTATAAAATATATTAATGAATGATATGGTACAGGTTCCATATTGATAAATAAATGGCTGACAAGAGATCAAGTAACAAAAATACTGATAACACATCAAGAAAAGAAAAAAAGGAGAGTTATTTGTAAATTCTTTACAAAAAATATTATTTTTGAACTATACGTAACTTTAACTAATATGTATTGTTTACTGTGTATCATGCAGAGCCACAAAATGAAGAAGCTCGATAAGATTATTTTTGATCTATGACCAGAAGAGCGTAAAAGCTTGATGGAAAAATTGCAAAAGGATGAATCAGGTGAATGAAAAAATACTATCGATCCAATATGAGTTTTTTTTTTTTCATTAATAATATACTTAAAATTATTAGATAACATGTTTCAAACAATCTATTAATTCACATCTGTTTAATGTTCTACAGGGACCAACAACTCATAAAATTAATTTTGTTCTAAGAAAAGAAAAAAATAGAACATGCAAATGAAAATGAATTGCTCCTTAGCTCATCTGGAGTGGTGCTGGGGGTTAACGAAAGGGGTAAAAACTTTTACAAAAGTTTGAAGGATCTAGTGGAACGAATGTATAGACGTTCTTTCCACTTACAATACAAAAATCAATTCAATGATCCCAAGAACCAAATTTAATCTAAACTACGGGAAGAGTTTCCAAAGAATTGGTCAATGAAACATGTCAAACTTTTAATAGCAAAAACGCACAACAACCAAAAGTAAGGAATGAAAATGTAATATTCCTTTAAATGTTTTTCTAAAATTATTTATAAATATCACTTTTCTTATATTTACTTTTCATATATCAATATAAAAATTAAATAGTTTATTGTCATGTTACATTTTTAAGAAGATTACACAAATCTCAAAAGATGAACGGGATGATAACAGAAATATGCCAGTAGGAATGTCCAAAAAGGTGTACAAGGAGATTATCAAAGAAATGGACAAAATTTTATCGCAGGAGGAGCCATCTCAATAACAACGTGCTTCAAATGTGATATGTAATCATTGAATTTTTTGATCATTAGGTACAATAAATAAACAATTTAGTATTAAATATTAATTTTCAAATATTTTCTTGCAGAAAAGAAAAGAAAATGGAACCCATTCAACACATAAAACAGGACGACAAAGAAGAAAAGGGTTGATATCTAAGTTTGTGAGTAATTGTTACTTCCTTATAACAACTTAACTAGATTTCATTTTTGTATATTTTATGTTTTTTTACAAAAATCATCATTGAATGTTTTCAAACAGGTGCTAACATACATAGAAGAACCATCAGAGGAATTGATTGACATTGGGTTAAATATGGGTTGTGAGTATATGTTGGCATATCAGAAATTAATTGTGGAATTTGTAAGCATATATCGATCTTGTTTTCCTTAGCTCCGTCTATAATTAATAGAACAAAAAATCTTTTATATTAAATATATGATTTGTTATGGGGTATAAAACTTGTAGGAAACAAAGTATGGAACTGTGCCAACAGATGAAATCGTGAAAGATGGCATGTTATATGGCTTTGAAAGAATGTGTATAGTTCATGAGTCAATTGTTGTTATGGTACGTCATTTCTTTTCGATTTACATTGATGTATATGATTTAATATTGCAATTTTCATTATTCTCACCATTGTATATACACTCATTATAGTTTATTTTTATGTTTGTAGATGGAAGGTGAAGAAGAAGAAAAAAATCAACACCGTGAACAAAACATTCTTGAAAATAACCCAAGTCATGGAAGTAGCTGATCGAGCAGTGACAATAGTTCAAGCGAAGAATGATGATCATTATTTTTGGATATCAAAGCAAGGCGTTGTATTTTTTGAAATATTTGTCTGTGAAATCAGACATTTTGTTCAATGTAATGGACATAGTGTCCCAATTGATAGACAAATGGATACCAATAATTGTCCCATTTTGTATGACAAAGACTGTCTTTTTCATATATATATATATATATATATATATATATATATAATATGTTTAATTTTTTTTTATTATGTTCTCCATTGTCGCTGTGAAATGTAACACCACTGATTAAATTTATGGATCATTAAATATTATAATGAAGAGATGTGAAATCTGATGATATGATATAAAAAATTAATCCAAACATCACATTCAAATGCACTAATAAAAATTTAATTGATATGAATAATGTTATAAGATATGTGTCGTCTTTTGATGAATAATGAATTTTAAAAAATCACAATAATTATTATATGATATAACAAATTAATCCAAACATCACATTCAAATGCATTAATAAAAATTTAATTAATATGAATACTGTTATAAGGTGTGTCGGCTTTTGATGAATAATGAATTTTAAAAAATCACAATAATTGCATTGTCACAGGTCGATGTTTCTAAAAATACAAAATGAACACCAGTGTGTTTCTACGACCTATGGGTACCGCACAAATACCAATACCAATTATAAATCTCGGTTTTTTTGTGCAATACTGTGCACTGGTGTGTTTATGTGAGACTACGCACCAGTGCGTTTGTACGACCTATGGGCACCGCACAAATACCAATACGAATTAGAACAATCGGTGTGTTTGTCTGATACTGCGCACTAGTGGGCTTCTATAAGACTACGGACCGATGCGTTGATACAAAATATGGGCACCACACAAATCCCAATACCAATTAGAAAAATCGGTGCGTTTGTCTGATACTATGCACCGGTGCACTTCTATAAGACTACGTACCGGTGCGTTGATACAACATATGGAAACCGCACAAATCCCAATACCAATTAGAATGGTCACGTGTGTTGTATCACCTGCAGTGCGCCCGGTGCGGTTTTATACCTTTACGACCCAATGCATTGTATCACCTACAGTGCCCCCGGTGCGGTTTTAGACCTTTACGGCCCGGTGCATGCACCTTCGACCGCCCCGGGCTGACCGTCTATATGACACACACCGGTGTGTTGACACCTTAGTAGCGCACTGATGAAAAAAACATCCGTAATAACCTCTGGCTGCCCAAGTTTTTTAGTTGTGTTGAAATTCCGTTAAAAGCTCTGACAAAACCTCCGTTACCAAAAACGGATGTTGTAGAAAATGTTTTTTTGACAATTTTGGCCTATTTTATAACACTAAAAAGCTCCTTTATAACCTTCGCTAGAGGGTCTTTTCCTTGTAGTGAAAGTGGCTAGGGTAGCAACCACTTCCTTATTTGTTATCTCTGGTGATATGGTGGTGTGTTGCGGAGAGGTATCATTGCCGAGCATAGGGTCAAATATTTCCTTCTCCTCTGTCTTTTATTCCTTCTTCCCCTCAGTATCTTCCTTCTCTGTTTCATTTCCCTCTTTTCCTTTTTCTTTCTCTGGTTCTAATATCTCTGTGTTTTATGTTTCAACCTCCATATCTTCTTCTTCTTCCTCATCTTCAACCTTCTCTTCTTCTTCTTCTTCTACCTCCCTCTCCCTAAGACTAGAGGAGGAGGTTTTTCCTGTTTGGGTGGCTATGAATTCTTCCCTATCCATGTATATGAATGAGGACCAAGACATAGAGAGGTTTAATCTGCTCAGATCATTAGTCTCTATAATTTTGATAAGGCCATGATGAGCCAAATTCTGGTATTTCCTTTCCCTCACCTTTTTTCTCATGTCTATTATTGAGTTCAAGAGGAAATGAGGGATGCTAAATCTTTGTTCTAGAGGGAGTTCTCCTTGAAATATAAGTTCATTCAACAACTTGAAATGGTACCCATAGACTACACTAATTCTTCCTTCACATGAAATGAATTTCATGATATGGAAGGCTACTTCATCCTAGGGGTATGGAAGGCTTTCTCTCCTCACTCCATTCTTGTCCTCAATGAACTCTTCTCATAATAGAAAGAAGCTTTTCTTGGCTGCAATTCTTGGCATCATTTCCTTAATCCAACTGATTCCTAAGGGAAAATTGGTGATTATGTTGATCAGTTCAAGTGAAAGTGTGATGGTTAAGCCCCTAACCACAGTGGTACCTCTCTCCTCTGAGTTTGATCGCAAAGCCATTGCAAAATCTTGAGCTATCTCCTCATCAAAATCCTTCAGAAGCTCGAAGAAACCTAGCCATTGGTGGTTCCTAAAAATCTCCATTACTTGAGGATGCAGTCTTATTATTTTATATCGGTGGGCTCCCTTCTGTTAAACCCCCCTCCCATTTTTATGCCTGTGATAAGAAGGTGGTAAGATGGTTTTTGTTTTAGATTTACTTGTGATGAGGCCTTGGATATTATGGTCTCAAACATCATATTACAACATTTAATTCCCAAATTATAACTGACTGTGTGTAAATTTCATGGAGAAATTGAAATTCTGGAGGGTGGCAACCACTTACCTCTATCCTCTGGTGTTTTTTCTTGGGATATGGTGGCATTATGAAGTATTTTTACCCAAAGGTGACTCTGTTTTGATTTCCTTATCCCTTTTGATCTTCCTGTGTTGTTTCCTGTAGCACTTCATTGTTTTCGGTAGCACGGGGGTGCATGCAAGCTCAGACTTAGTCTTCAACAATTATCTTCTCTCTGATGGATCCTCTGAATTCTTATGCTCCCGCTTCTCTCAAAATTCTCAACGGAGTGGGTATAATGAACAAGATCTTACCTTTATGGTATTTTAAACTGAATTTGGAGCGGGGTATTGACATGTACTTAGCACGGGTTTTCCTCTTTGGGACCATTGGTCCCACTCCAGTTAATCATTGCCCCACCCTCATAATCATCTCCTTGTCCTTGTACACTCCCCCTAAATGATTTGACTTGCCCAGGTGGCATGTACACTTAACTTTTTCCTTCAATTTAACTTGACTAAGGTGGCAAAGTTAACTCCCACCTTTTTTCCTTTTAAGTATCTGGACCTCGACATTAAATTATTTTGATCATTATGAGTGCATAGTGAGAAGTGAAGTGCCATACCTGAGCTTACCTAGTGTTGGTGTGTTGCAGACATGATCTTTCCCCGTCGTGTTTATATATATATATATATATATATATATATATATATATATATATATATATATATATATATATATATATATATATATATATATATATATATATATATATATATATATATTTATTTATTTATTTAGTTTCTAAGTGAGCAACTTGTTTTTTGAGTGAGTTGCTTGTTTTCTAAGTGAGATGCTTAACCTTTTATTTGTATTTTCTTCTTGCAGATGTTGCATGGAGGTCCTTAGGTGCCTTAGATGGTGTGTTCACTTTCCTAGAGTATTTTGGTGGTCCTCTGAATCCATCTTCTTCAACTTATCTTCAAATTTTGTCCTTGCTATTCCATACACATAATTTCTATAAGAAACTTTCCAACTTCCTGTAGCAACGTTCTTTCTGCTTCTTGGGACTCCAGATTTCTTAGAGATGAAGTTAAATGGGTTATGGAGGTCATGGATGGAGTGATGGAATGATTGGAGCGGTGGAGAAGTAAGGGGAGAGGTCTCATGCGAAGGTATAAATGATTTAGCTGCTACTAGCGCAACATAGGGTTTAGAGAGTGAATTCTTTTGCATGGAGTGAAGTGAGAGTTAGGAGTGGTAGGTATAGGAAAATAAATAAATTATCACGCTCGTTTTGAAGTTTAGAAACCTTTGAGAGAGCTTATTTCCTCATAAATATGTTTTCTATAGCATTTACAGGGTTTCCTATAGTGATACAAAATCCTGTAGCTGCTAGAATTTCCTGTAGCAATTACAATCAGGGAAAAAGTGGAATTTTATGCCTACTTGTGAGGTGAAATGAATGAATGGGTGCATGCTAGAGTGGTTCATGGAGTGTGTAAGCAGAGGAGAGGGAGAAGTGAGGAAAAATTGCTCCTTTGGATCCAAAAACCATCTTTGATCAATAACCTGCAAAACAAAAAACAAGTGAGTGCATAGGTATACTTTTTTATTTTTGTTTATTTTCTCTTTTCTCTTTTTTTTTTTTTAACGCTGGTGGGTTCCCACCACATAGGTTTTCAACCCAAAAGACTGACTTAGGCGCCTCCAGGAGGTTTTCACCCAAGGATATTTTATTCTTTGTTCTTTTCCTTTTTTTTTGCTCCAGGATTGCCTCATGGAGGTTTTCAACCCTGGAGTTGGCCTTGTGCGCCTCAGAGAGGTTTTCACCCATGCCTCTTTCTTATTTTTTATTTTTATTTTTAGGAGGGGGAGGTGATGGAAACTATGGAGTCTCCAATGACATACACCTCTCTCTTTATGGAATTTATAAATTCAGCCCTAGACAGGAGCTTTTTGTAACCTTTGAACCTATAACCATTGACAAGCAGGGGAATCCCCTCCTCATCTATGGTCCTGATCTGAACTGTGCCATTATCATAACATTTGTCCGCGATGTAGGGTCTTGACCACCTTGTCATCAGTTTTCCTTTGAAATCCTTGAACCTTGAGTCATACAACAACGCACAATCTCCTTCTTGAAAGGTCTTCTCCTTAATGTGCTTGTCATGCCAGACCTTCCTTTGCATCTGAATCAATTCTGTGTGAAGGAATGCTTGCATCAAGAACTCATCCAACTCATTTAATTGTTACAACCTTTCTTGTTGGGAATTTTTTATATCCAGGTCTAACTCAACGATCATCCTTAAGGTGTTGAACTCAAACTCAATTGAAAGCGGAGCTTTCTTCCCATAGACCAAGTCATAAGGAGTAGACCCTGTTGTTGTTTTCCAAGTAGTGTTATAGGCCCAAGTAGCTTCTACCAATATGTCCACCCAACATTTTCTGTTGCTTCTCACAACCTTGGTGAGGATATTCTCCAAGGTTCTTTTGGTCACTTCCACTTGGCCATTTTCTTGAGGGTGGTAGGTAGTGGAAGTCTTATGCTTTATCTTATGCCTCCTCATAATATTCTTAATGAGATGAGATGTGAATTGTGCCCCCTGGTCAGTGACTACCTCTATGGGGTATCCAAATTTGTAGAACAAATTCTCTGTCAGAAATTCTACTACCTTCTCCTCAATTTCTATCTGTATAGCTTTTGTTTCAGCCCACTTTGTCATGTAATTAGTGCAGACTATGATATACATTTTATGCCTATATGGTGGATTGATGGGTCCAATGAAGTCCATGCCCCACAGAGCCACCCGAGGGTGCAAATGCATCTCATCCCTCTGTGTAGGTTTCCCCATCCTTTGGCACTAGTCATACCTACTAGTGTATCTTCGGGCATCCTGGTGAAGGGTAGGCCAATAGTAACCTGCCTGCAAAGCTTTGAAGGTTGTCATTTTTGCAGAAAATTTGCCTCCACAAGGGCTATCATGACATGCAGAGAGGATGTCAAAAATTATTCCTCCATCATACATCTCCTGAGAATTTGGTTAGGGCCCAACTTAAAGATATTTCCCCTGATCCAGGTGAAAGGGGCGCTTTTTCTGATGATATTGCTCTTCTGCTTGGATGATAGGTTCAGAGGCAAGTTTCTAGCAACCAAGTAGTTAGCCATGTAAGAAAACCATGGAGAGAGTGTTGAGATAGCAAAGAGGTGTTCATTTGGGAGCTAGTCATCCATCACTCCTTCTTCATGTGTAGGTAGAGCTAACCTGGATAAAAAAATCTGCAACAACATTCTCCTTTCCAGGTTTATCAACCATGGTTAGGTAAAACTGATATAACAATAACAACCATCTAATTATTCTATCATTAACATTATATTTGTAAATTAAATATTTGATGGTTGTATGGTCAATGTGTACAAAGGTCTGATAACCAGTGATATAATGTCTAAATTTGTTTAAATCATGGACAATGGGTAACACTTCGTTCTCTGTGATAGTATAATTGAGTTCAGCCTTGGACAAGTTCTTACTCATGAAATATATTGCATAAGGTAATTTTTCTTCTAACTGCCCCAAGGCTACCCCCACAGCTTTGTCTGATGCATCTGTGTGGATGTGGAAAAGCAGAGTCCAATTTGGACCTTGAATAATGGGGGTAGTAGTTAACTTTTCCTTAATGATATCGAAATCTTCTTGACAGAGACTGAACCGGGTAAACTTAGAGTCTTTGGCCAACAAACCAAATAGTGGCGAAGCCAACTTGTTGAAATCTTTGATAAAACTTCTATAGTAGCCAACTAAACCTAAGAAACTCTTGACATCTCTCCGCTTTTGAGGAGCAGGTACCCTTTTGATGATGGTGACTTTGTTCAGGTCCACCTGTATTTCTACTTGGGAGATTGAGTGGCCCAATACTACTCATGCTCTTTTCAAGAATTCACACTTTTATGGGCTTAGAGAGAGATGCATCTCAATGCACCTTCTCAACACTTTTCACAAATTGGAGATATCTTCTTAGATGTCATCCCTATAGGGTGTGAAGCTATCCATGTATATTTCAACCGAGTCATGGACTAGCTCAGAGAAAATGCTCAAGACATCTCTTTGGAAGGTATTTGGGGCATTGCATAACCCAAAGGGTAGGACTCTGTAAGCGAAGGTACCCCAAGGACATGTGAAAGTAGTCTTGTCCTAGTCTTCAAGGTTAATTTGGATCTAATTATACCCACTGAACCCATCTAATAAAGAAAAGAACTTCTTTCCTACAAGGCCATCCAGGACTTGATCTATAAAGGGAAAAGGGAAATGGTCCTTCTTGGTGGCTTTGTTGAGCTCCCGATAATCAACACAGATTCATCATTTTCCATTCTTCTTAGGGACTAGGACAAGAGGAGATACACATTCAGTGTCTAATATAGGATAAATGAAACCTGCATCCAATAATTTCTACAGTTCTTCCTTGACTGTGTCTTTTAGAGTTGGGTTCATCCACCTTTGGTTTTGGCGCATATGCTTGCATCCTTCTTTAATGTAAATATGATGTGTGCACACCGAGGGATGCACCCCTTTCGTGTCCTTGTAGTCCCAAGAAAATGCATCTAGGTTTTCTTTCAAAAGCTGGCATAACTGCTCTTCTTCTCTTTCTGAGAGGTTTGAGTTAATTTTTAGCGATTTGGATGGGCCAAATTCCACAGCCTTGGTGGTTTCAGAGGTTGAATCAACTGAGTGCATTTCCATTGTTAGGCCCCTATATTACTAGTGTAGTCCCTTATTGTTGTTAGTGTAGCCCCCTTATTGTTATTTTTGTACCCTTGTAGTCCTCATATTGTTATTATTGTGCCACATAAAATCTCACTATTGTTATTGTTGTGCCCTTACATTATTATTGTTAGGTCAACTAGGATTATATTGTGACCCCATGGACTCGTATATATAGAAATGAGGTTTTTTCATTTGTACCATCCAAAAATTGTTAATTTATGTAATGTAAAGGAGGTTTCCCCCTCAAAGAGGTTGATTTATAAGGCGTTTATCTATCTTTTCTTCTATTTTGTGAGCTGGTTTCATAATATTTGGTATCAAAACTTTGGATTCTAGGATTTCGCTGCTTCAAACATACCATCATGGCATATTCACTATAACATTTTTTCTACGAAGTTTCAGAAGCTAAAAAAACCCATTTGTGCTGAAATCTGGAGGAACTTCGTGGAAAAATTTCAGATCTTGGTTCGCAATATTTTTGAAGATATGATTTGTGGAAATTAGGGTTTTTGTAGGCTCCCGAATTGCATCTCAAAGAGGTGACCTTGGGAAAATCGTCATAACTCTCTCTTTGAGAATCGGATTGGAATTCTGCAAAAATTTCCTGAAAGTACACAGATTTTAGTTTCACGCGTATCAATTTAAATTCCAAAGGAGGAAATAGTGACACGTGGCATGCCATAAAATTTCACACTACTGAACCAATTCATAATTAGGTCATTGTGGGAGATTGGGAAAAACTTTGCCTTAAAGAATCCAAATTAGGTCAAACTTGTAAGATTGGAAAGAAGATTCAAAGGGCTATTAAAGGAATGAAGATAAAATATTGGGGATCCAAAATTATATAGATACATCATTTTCAATATCGATCTCCTCAAAAGCAAGAAAAATGTGTGTATTTTTTTTTCAAATTGCATAAGTCTTGTTTGAAAAATCAGTTTGAAGTGATTCCAAGGGCATATTGAAGCATAGATATTAGTATTGGGTTCTAAAATCCCCCCTAAAAATAATTCAACACCCATTAAGCCTTCATAAGGATCTACTATGACTCATGAAGAGGAATAAGTGCAACATGATATATTAAAATCACAAGACTAAGTGCAACAATTTCGCTCTCGCAAAGAGTAACAAAAAATGAAATGGAAGTTTTGAAGAAAGGCATGGAAGCTAATATGGATGGTTTGAAGAATGGCATGGAAGCTAAGATAGATGACATGGAATCTAAGATCGATGAAAAATTAAAGACAACATGGAAGGCATGAAGAATGATCTAAAAGAAGACATTGAAGGTTTGAAGGAAGGTTTGACAAAGTTGATACAAGAAATGATTCCCAATGGCGAAAAGTTAGTAGAGGAAACTCATCATGAGAAAAAAATAAATGTTAATCATGATTTCATAAACTCTAATGTTGGATTGAAGACCCACCACATTCCAAAGATCTATATGAGGAAGTTTGATGGCAAGGATCCCGTAACATGGATACTATAGGTGGAGAAATATTTTAATCTCCATAATGTGTAAAACACACAAAAGGTACACATTGCAACTTTATATTTAGAAAAAAAAACATTTGTATGGTCTTGACGGATTTTCTCTCGTAAAAAAATTGTCACTTGGTCAATTTTTACAGAGGAAATGATAGCACATTATGAGGATACAAAGAGAAAAAATTTCTTTAGCCAATTGATAAATCTCAAACAAAAGGGTTCAATGGTGGAGCACATTGAGGACTTCCAAAAATTGAATATAAGGGTAACTGATATTCCAGAGGAACAAAAGATTGATGTCTTCATAGGGACTTTAAAGGATAACATCCAACATGAGGTTTTCCTTTGGGAACCTAATTCATTGGAGAAGGCATTCAGGTTGGCAAGAAAAATTGAAAGTAAATAATGGGGACAAGGAAGCCTACCACTCACATCTATAAGGATGGAAGTGTTTCTACTCCCAGAGTTCCACAACCTACAAGGTTGACACCACAACAATTGGAAGAAAAAAGAGCAAAAGGGCTTTGCTACAATTGTGATAGAAAATACACTAAAGGTCATAAGTGTGTTGAGAAGAAATTATTTTACATATATTGTGAAGAGGAGGAAGAAAATGAGAAATAAACTTCAAAATAAGAGGATATACATGAGGAACCAACCCTAGAGAAATAAGAAATGAGTCTGGCCATATCCTGTAATGCATTGGCAGGAATTACCACTCCCTACACTCTCAAGATAGAAGGACATATCAAGAAGAAAAATGTAACAGTGTTGATTGATTCGGGTAGTACCCATAATTTTATTCATTGTAAGGTAGCCAAGGAATTGAATTTCTTCCTATAACCAGCACCAGAGTGTCAAGTGATGGTTGAAAATGGAGTAATTATAGATTTCTATGGAAAATGCCATAATATAAAGCTAACCATGGGGTAACATGTATTGAATAGTCCAATGCTTTCCATTCCAATGGGAGGTGTTGATGTTGTACTAGGAGTACAATGGTTACAATCTTTGGGGATGGTAGCTTTTAATTTTCAAGGACTTTTCTTCAAAAAAATTTCAGAAGGAAAGGAAGTTGAATTACGGGGTATTGTAGGGAAGTCGGGAAAAATAATAAGCTCTAATGTCATGACAAAGCTTATGAAGAAATAACAGTGAGGCATAATTGCACAATTATGCTCACTAGAAGTTCCAACATCAAAATCATCTATTTCTCCAGATCTCCAAAAAGTTTTGGACAATCATTCCAAGGTGTTTGAAACTCCCAAAGGACTCCCACTTATTCGTGATCATGATCATGCTATTCATTTGATTCCAGTAAGTGTTCCTCCAAAGATCAGGCCTTACAGATATCCTTATGTCAAAAATAGCAAAATTGAACGTATGGTTGCAGAAATGTTAGAGGCTGGTATAATTCAACCTATTCAAAATTATTTCTTTGCTCCAGTAGTATTGGTGCACAATAAGGATGGATCATGGTGCATGTGTCCGGATTATAGGGAGCTCAATAAGCTCAATATTAAATATAAATTTCCCATTCATGTGATTGATGAATTACATGGAGCAAATTATTTTACCAAGTTGGATCTTTGTTCAGCATATCATCAAATTAGAATGAAGACTAAAGATATTCCCAAAACAACATTTCAAACTCATGACGGTCATTATGAATTTTTGGTCATGCCTTTTTTCCTTACTAATGCACCTTATACATTTCAAGGGTTAATGAATTCCATTTTCAAACCCTTCCTTAGAAAATTTGTGTTAGTATTTTTTGATGATATACAAATCCACAATAGGTATTGGAAGGATCATGTTCAACATGTTGACAGGGTGCTCAAACTATTGGAGGAGAAACAATTATATGCAAAAACCTCCAAATGTTTCTTTGGAGTACAAGAGGTGGAATATCTGGGTCATATTGTATCTCAGGAGGGTGTTAAGGTAGACCCTAACAAAATTAAATCCACTAAGGAATGGAAATTCCCCACAACCATAAAGTATTAGCGAGGATTTCTCAGGTTAACAGGGTAGATCACAATTTTGTTAAGAATTATGGGAGAATAGCAGCACCTCAAACAAAATTATTGAAGAAAGATGCATTTTCATGGACTCCTGAAGCAACTAAGGCCTTTGAACGTATTAAAGAGTAAATGTGCCTAGCACCGGTCTTAGCTACACCAAACTTCACAAAAACCTTTATTGTGGAATGTGATGCCTCAGTAAATGGAATTTGTGAAGGAAGAGACATTGCTTTTGAAATCTTTCCAATAAAACGAAAGTATTTACAAAAAGCTATTTATGAGAATTAAATGTTGGTAATACTGCATGCACTAAAGAAATGGCGACCTTACCTAATGGGAAGACACTTCAAGGTAAAAACTTATCATGATAGTCTTAAATAATTTTTGGAACAAAGTCTATCTTCAAAAGAGCAGAAAAAATGGGTCACAAAGATGTTGGGTTATGACTTTAAAATCATCTACAAAAAAGGGAAGACAAATGTTGTTGCAGACGCACTCTCAAGAAAGGATGAGGAGGTGGAAGCATTTCTTTGTGCCATTTATATTATCCAACCAGATTGGATAACCGAAGCAAGGGAGGAATGGAAGAATGATGAAGAAGTGTGGACACTCATTCAAAATTTGCAGCAAGATCCTAATACGTATGATATATTTAGTTGGAAAAATGATTCCTTATGGTAAAAATATTGCTTATATCTTTTTAAGAATTCCCAACTAAAACAAAATATTCTTTTGGAATTGCACACCTCTCCCTTAGGAGGAAAATCAAGATTTTTAAAAACTTACCATAGGGTGCTAAAAGATTTTTTTGGGGATGGCCTTAAATCTGATATTCAAAATTTTGTGGCAAAATGTTTGGTTTTCCAGCAAAATAAAATTGAGACAATTGATACCTCGGGTCTGCTACAACCTTTATCCATTTCAAGTCAATGTTGGGAGGAGGTTTCAATGGATTTTATCACAGGTCTACCTAAGTCCGAAGGAAAGAGTGTCATTATGGTGGTAGTTGATAGAATTACCATGTATGCACACTTTTGTGCATTATCTCATCCATTTAAAGCAAGTACAGTTGCTACTGCACTTATGGAAACAATTCAAAAGCTACATGGAAACCCAAAGATTATTGTAAGAAACAGAGATCCCATTTTCACTGGAAATTTTTGGATGGAATTATTTTCTTTTTTGGGTACTCAACTAGCTCATAGCTCATCTTATCATCCTCAATCTGAAGGATATCTTTGTTGTTTTGTATTTGATAAATAAACATAATGGGTCAAGTGGTTACCTCTGGCTGAATAGTGGTATAACACTTCCTTCCATACTGCAACAAAAATTACCCCATTTATGGCACTTTGTGGATATCATCCATCGTCCATCACATCATCTTCAAGAGAAAATTATAAGGTTCAAGTAGTGGAAGACCATATCGAGCATCAACAACAATTTATCCAACTCTTAAAGGATAACCTAAATTTGGGACAAAATCGAATGAAACAATAAGCAGATCAACATCGCAGCGAGAGAATATTTGATGTAGGAGACTAGGTATTTTTACAGCTACAACCATACAAAAAAATGTCCCTCAAGCAAGCTAAGAAGGATAATAAATTATCGCCAAAGCACTATGTTCCTTACAAGGTGTTTCAAAAGATTGGTACTATGGCATACAAATTGGAGCTTCCTGCTTCTTCTCTAGTGCACCCATTTTTCCATGTTTCATGCTTAAAGAAGGTTATAGGTGACAAAATTCCAATTCAAACAATATTTCCAGAACTTGATGAGGAAGGAAAAATCATATTGGAACTTGAAGAAGTCATGGAAACAAGAACTTGACAGCTACTAAATCGATCAATTTCAGAGTATCTCATCAAGTGGAAGAACTTACCCATATAAGATTCCACATGGGAGGATGAGAATTTTATACAGAAGCATCAAGAGCTACTCAAGCGTTGAGGACAACACTTTTTTTTAAGGATAGGGGCATATTAGGTCCCTATATTACTAGTATAGTCCATTATTGTTGTTAGCGTAGCCCCCTTATTATTTTTGTTGTACCCCTATAGTCCCCATATTGTTATTATTGTGCCCCATAAAAGCCCACTATTGTTATTGTTATGCCCTTAAATTATTATTTTTAGGTCAGCTAGGATTATATTGTGACCCCATGGACTCCTATATATAGAAAGGAGGCTTTGTCATTTGTATCAACTAAAAATCGTTCATTTATGTAATGTAAACGAGGTTTCCCCCTCGAAGAGGCTGATTTCTAAGGCATTGATCTATCTTTTCTTCTATTTTGTGAGTTGGTTTCATAACGTCCATCCAAGGGTGGCTTTCACATTCTTTGGCTAAGTTTTCAAGCGGGCTATCAGTGGTGGACTGGTTCTTAATTATTTGGTCAATTAATTCATCTTCATCAAGCTACCCCCCTTTAAGAACAATATCTATGGTACAAATGGGGTAGGGTGTAGTGTTGTATACTTCATCTTATTCTTATTCATCCTCCAACCATATAGGTAGGTCATGGTCAATGGAAGGTTGGGTTGGAGGATATAATACAAGTTGTTTAGACAAGGGCCCATTCTTAATAGTCATGTTTCCAGCCTGACAACTGATATAAGCATCAACAGTGGCTAACCAATGTCTCCTTAGAATGAGAGGATATCCATTAAACTTGGTTTCTGGTTGAAGAACCAGGAAATTTGTGGGATACTCCCAAGAGTCAATTGAAACCATAACATCCTCAACAATTCCTTCCGGAGTTATTGTGGACTGATTTTCAAGTTGCAAAACCATTGTGGTTTTCCTCAATGTCCCTTTGAGGTTGAGTTTAAGCATAGTTTCCCTGGTCATTACATTGATGGCAGCCCCGAGATCAATCAGAGTATTGGCGACTATGACACCATCTATGTGCACATCTACAACTGGCTTACCCAGGTCTAGGTACTTTGGGAAGATCACCCTTCCCAACACTAAGTCAAACAATTGTCCTACTAAATTGATGGTGGGGGTATCTTTTTTCTTTCTCATAGGTTTCTTGAATCACTTTTCCTTGATGAGCCTATTGTCAATAGGGACATCCTTAATGGCCTAGAGAAGGGGTATTTTTACACATAAAATTTTCAGTTCTCCCAGAAGCTCGGTCTCCTCTGGGGTGTGCTGACTAGAGTGGATCAAGCACTCAGGAAAAGGAGGTTGTTGGATCTGAGTGTTACTTTATTCCTTTTCCTCCTCAACCTCTACAGGTGGAGATGGAGGATAGTTGTCTGGGAGTACTCTTCCTGACCTGAGATTAATCCCTTGTATCTCCACAACATAAGTTGGAAATGACGTTTCTCCAATATAAACCTGTTGTGCCTATCTGTTGTTCATGTTCAGATTAGGTTTTGCAGGCATATGGGGTAGCATGGGTGCAGTAGAATGAGTAAGCTAAGGTTAATGTTGGGGTGGAGGAATTAGAGAAGGTGGTTGATTATGTTGAGGCTTCCACCCTTGTGATGGGTTGTTCCACTGAGGTGGTTGAGGAACATACTTTTGAAATGGTTGGTTCACTGGCTAAGAATGATATGGAGGGTTGTAAGGCAAAGTAGGAGGTGTAGGTCAGGATGGAGGAGTGGGGTTGTACCAAGATTGCATAGGTGGATTCTAATTGTTGGGATAATAGGAATAAGGTGCACCTTGCATACCCTGCTGATATGACCGATGGCTTTGAGGCCTTCTCTAGTTGATGAAACAGAGTTTCTCTGGTCCTACTTACCCACCTTGACATACAACTTTGAGTCCAGGTAAGGAGGTACACTTATATGTGGTATGATTATCCTCACAGACTAAGCAAACCTCTATGACATTTAATGGACATTAATTCCTAGGGTCTTTTCTAGTAAATCTAGGGAAAAATATAGCCAAGGCTCTTTCTGCTTCCTCTCACTTCCTCTTGATTTGCATTGTGTCCATTTGCAACGCAAAGGTGTGAAAAATATCACTATTTAATTCCTCCAACATATTTCCAATCTCGTGCTTGATGGAGGTGGAAGAGGAAGGGGTATTGGTCATACTTTGGCTAGCTCTACCTTTCTTCATAGCTACCCTAGAATAGTTCCTGAAGACAATTTTGATTGTCTCATAAGGCATCTGGTAGATATCTCCTCCTGATAACATATTGAGGGTTTCTATCACCTCCTTCCTGATCCCTTAGAGAAGTAATAGTTTAAGTGATCCGAGATCAAGGGTGCAGTTGGATCTTTTATAATTTAACTGGAACCTCTCTTCATAGTACTCAAGGGATTCATCAGGAACAAGAGCCATCCTGAATATTTCCTCTTTAGTTTCCTTGGACCTACAGTAGTCCCTATACTTGCTGTTGAAGGCCTCTTACATCTATGCCCAGGTAGTGATGTTGTTCCCAGGAAGACCCATGAACCAGCGCAAGGATGCATCCTTAAGGGTAGATGGGAATAGCTTCATCTTTTGATCATCTGAGGCATAGTCATAGGTGTTACAGACAACATCAAATTCAAACATGAATGTGTTAGAGTCCTTAGAGGTAAGTCCATGGAAATGTGGAAGGGTTGAGGGGCTGATGTTCTTCATTTTAATTTCCCCATCTATCTCTCTAATGGGAAAGACTCCATGGGATTTAGTCTTAGCCATGGCTTGAATAGGTGAAGCAGGTTCCTCTGGTGAAACAAGTTCTTCTTCTTCTCCAATAGGTTCTTCAAAATTTTCAAAAGTCTCACCTATGGTGTGTTCAACCTCACAGTCACTGAAGAAGAGTGAAGGGTGAATATCTGGGGCTGTGGGGGTTTTTGGTAAAAAAATTCTTTGAGTATCCCTACTCCTACAAGGCATGAAAGTCAGTTTTTTTTTTTTGTATTTTTTTCAATATTTTTGAAACATAATGTAAAAGTAAACCATAAAAGAATGCTAAAACAGAATCAAAGCATCTACTAGACACCTCCCTTGCAACGACGCCAAAAAGTGGTGAGCCCTGGTATTGCACCAAGAATGCTGCAACTCCCAGAGGCTAATCTACGTTAATTTATCAATCCGGGGTTCTCACAAACTTGGAGGTGGTAGTGCTATCTATATACACATCAGATGCATTCTACTCATGTCATCCTCTTCTGAGTCCTACGAAAGGATGTTATTTCTAGGGTTTCTAAGTGAAGTCTGTCAAGCTTTTGATTTAGACCTAGAACTACAAGTGACTCAAAACCATTACTCTATTAACCATCAAATGACTATTTTGAAGCAAGAAAATACATCTAGGTATTCTGGAAGGAAATAAATCTGCAATTTAAACTATGGCAAGAAATAGAAGCAAACTAGGTATCTTCATGAAGTAAATCGATGAATTGAAATTGCAAAAAGAAGGATAATCTATTCACACATTTTTGGGCCAAATATCTAAACACACTCTATCTACTTCATGCTTTTACTCATGCATCTAATTATGCTTGTAAATGCATTGTTTTGCGGCAAGGAGGAGAAGGCGCTAAGGTGGCATAGGAAGGTTTTGAACTAATGGATGCAGGGTTGAATGTGTCTTGATGGTTTTGAAAGGTCTAGATGAGGTTGATAATAGTTTATGGGTTTAAGGAGAGGCTCTCTGGTGCTACTATTGGTTCTGCTACAGGTTTCATGTAGTGCTACATGAAAGTACTGAATTTCTACAGGAAACAGTCTGAGGGAAATCCGATGCCAAAAATGATGGATAAAAGAATAGGGAAGGTGGAGTGAAGGTGCACTTGGATGAATGGAAGGTGGACAACCCCTTTTCCAAGCTCAAAAAATCTTTAGAATCTCGTCTTACACTTCTAGGGTTGCTTATGATGTGAAAGTGAAAATCTCAAAAAAAGGGATGAAGGCAATTTGATAAAAAGAAGGTCGTTTGATGGGTGAGAAATTAAGCTAAAGGTGTTGGTGAAGTCCTCATTTTTTGTGCTACTTGAACTTGCAAGAAAACTACCTATTCATGCAACAAACATTAGAAAATATATGATGAAGGAAATGGAAAATATGGGTTGAATTTGGAAAGCACGCCTATTTAAGCATTCAAACATAAATCTAATTCAGTATTATAGACATGTTCATGACACTACACCAACCTAACTATTCTTTCCAAGAAATCATAAACTAAAGATAAAATTTGGTCTGTGGTGAAGATCTGCCCTCCTCAAGCTCTGATGAAAGAGATGAGAGAGGGAGGCTTGACACACAACTTTCTGAGTTTATAATTTATTCTACCAACAATTATGCAAGCTTAAGCACAATAAAGACAAATGGAAGAAAACTAAAAACAGTGAATGGAAATGTAAGAAAACTAGCTAAAACTCATAAAGCAAACTAGCTACAATGACATAAAATTACACATGGATACACAAGGGAGACTAAGGCCAATGGATTGGGCTATAACCCACAAGCCTAGCCCTCTGAATCTAAATCAATGAAGGACAATCTTAATACTAATCTTATAGCAGAAAATAGTCTCATTACATAATCATAAAAATCTCAAAAACCTATTATAAGACCTAAGAGTCTATTATCTTCCTTCAAACTTAGAATCCTAATGAGATTTTTCTCAGCCCTATTTAACCTATAGGGTAGCTACCAACAACTCCCTAAAAAGTAGGTGATTTGTCCTCTTTGACTGCAAGAGAAGTGGAGCTTTGGTGTACTTTATCTCCCACTTGCTTGGTTGCCTTTGCTTTCGAGTTGTTGGAGGAAATATTGAGGATCCCTTGGCTGCCTTTGGGAGTTAAGGAGGTAGACAATCCCCCTAGAATTTCTCTTTGGTGTCTACTATGAGGTTTAATTGCAAAATATTCATCAAAAGTGAAATATCTTCGTGATTATCCTGCATTTAACGCATATTAGGCATTCGGAGTATGACAAGCCTTAATCACCATCTACGCTAGCAACATAAGACCATAATATAATTTAAATGTGATAAAGAGAGACTTAATAAGGCTAAAAAGGTGACAATTAACCCCTCCAATTATAACTAATGATGGATCTCATCACTAACCATTGGAAAAGCCAGCCAACTAATGGACAAATCGACCCATTCTATACCTTGAATGCACTATAAATAAGTGCAAGAAGGAGAATTTCAAGTTATTCACTCAAGTAATTTTGGATATATTCAAACAAGTGAAGAAAATAAGGAATTTTGGTTCATACCTCATGAACCAGAAGTGAAGAGGAGCTAATTTGGATAGACGTTGTGGGAAAGGGATTTTGGCACATTTTAGAAAGTTTTTTGGTTTATTTTAGAAAGGGTTTTTAGCTTATTTTGGAATGATTTTTGGCAGAATTTTTCATGGTTTTAATCCTAGTATGGGGCCTGTTTAAGGTAGTTTTTGTTGGTGAGGAAAAGTTTAAGGATCATTGGTTGAGGGAGCTTTTGTTGCTAAGAAGGTCATGTTTGGGAAACCCAGTCTTCTATGAAGGATAGAGGAGAAACTGCCAGGAAGGAAAATTTTCATTGAATAATATTGGCTCTTGATCTGTAAACTTCCATGGATATTCCACTCAATAATTCATCACAATAGATATGATAATATTATATTAAAATTATGTAATTCTACAATATTCTAATTTATTAAATTTCTAGATCTGTATATTTTACTGTAATTAGTGCATGCATGCGAGTGGAAATTATCCAGAAAATAGGTAACGAAAAAATAAAATATCACACACAAACACATGAGACACAAGATATGCTCTGGGAAACACGACTGGAAGGTGAAGCTGCTCCACTCTCTTTCTTTGTCTGAAAATATGGATGTCAGTATAAAGAAGTATGGCCTTTGGCCTATGGGCTACTACAGTGCACAAAACCTCTCTGTATGCTCTACCTCCTATCCCTATTGGCTATTTTTTCTCAGTTATGGAGCAAATGCACTCGAAATAATGGAATGCCTCTTCCTCCTAGTGGTCTGATTATAACACAGTTGGATATCCTACTAGTGGTTAAGTTTGACTACCTTAACTCTTAACTGGAGTTATAATATAGGCTCTTCTAGATTATTTTACATCACAACCATGTGGCTAGCCCCTTTTCCATGAATAATGGGGGTTGGCATAGCATCCTCTCGAACCATGTTAGTGAAAGCAATAAGGTCAACTTCTGAGTGGCATACCTTCCACATCCATACTCTGATTGACATGCTTCTTCCGCCACTAGAAATATATTTGTGTGTAGAATACCATGAGAAGGTGCATCACCAAGGGGAAAAAGACTTACCCATAAAAAACGTCATTTGATGCCTCAAAACACTCTCGAAATGTTTCAGACCGTGTTTTTCCAAACTAGGTCCTGCCAGTAAAAACAATGCTGAGAGTTTATTCCTCCACTTTTTCCACTGTGAATGAATCAAGATGGATGAAAAAAATATAATGATCCAATCTGGATAAGCCATTGTATAAGCTTTGGTGTTGACAAATAAGAGAGTTGGTGCTTCCTTTCAAGTGTTGCTGATAAACTAGAAAAATCGTGCTGATAAATCAGGTAGTTTGTGCTTCATTTGAGTTGGTGCTAATAAACAAGGGAATTAGTGCTTCCTTTCAATTGGTTTTCATAAACTAGGGAGTTGGTGTTGATAAATTTGAATGTACTTTTTATATATATTAAGAAAATAATTTGGTGGTTTTCTCCTGCTTTGGGCTTCCATATTAAAAACTTTGTGCTATGTATATTTATGTGCTTTACTTCATATCTATGGATGTATTTACACATTTTTGAAGTTAAAAATTGTCAATATTAATTCACCCCCACCCTCCGAGTAATGTTGAATACTCCAACAAGGTCACAGGAAAAACCCGACTATATCAAAAAATGTACCCTACTAAGTGAGGGAGAAGACAAAAACTTGCCTAGGAGTTCAAAATACAACATACATATAATGGGCCTTCGAGGCCATGAGAGGAAAACAAATATACAGGAAATTGTGAAACCAAATACATGATACGAATAAAGAAACTAGGAAGAAGGATTTGAATATGTTGCTACAACTTGGATCAACTCATTGTTGTGGCCCAATGAGCTGCCGATAGTATGAGGAATGCCCCAAGTGCTTCTTGATGTGCTCCAATCATTGATCGAGGTCTGTCATGTTTTGATTAATATGCTCCACTGTGAGGAGGAGGTCGTCTCTCTTCTCATGTTGACCCAGGAGAACCCTACCTAGTAGGAATTTCATGTGCCAGTATAGGTCCACCATGTGCATATATTGATTGAAACATACACATGTGTGCTTTAGTCAGGAACCCAATTAGGAAACTCTGCTAAGACCTCATTGCTAGAGAGGAGGTGCCTTTGATTTGTGACTTCTCTCTTAGCACGAGTGAGTTCTTCTTGAATGGGCGATGGGGTAAGATCTTGAAAACAAGTTGTTTCTTCCATCACTCTGTGATTAGTTCATGTGTTGTCGCGATTGGCCTTTTATTGATATTACGTTGCGCCCCTACAGACCCAATCATCCTAGCATGGCATGGGAGCTACATGGGGATGCAAAGAAGGCCAAGGCACAAGTAAATGTGTGTTGGGAGAGATATAGACATGGATAGGCATAAGGGTATTGATGGCGTGATAGAGCCACGATCACACCCCAAATAGAGGTGTGTACTAACAAAATGGAGGGTGCCAAGGCAGATGGTAATGCCAACATAAAGTAACACTGAAAAGAGATGGGAGACGCAAAGGGGGGAGAGCATCCTCGAAGTGAAGATGGTTGACAATCGAACAAAGTGGAAATGTGACCAAGCTACTGTAAGGAGTGACTATCCATGCAATAGCACTGAGAAAATAATACTTAAGAAAAAAATAGGGGGGATAATGTTTAACATGCCTAAGGAAAGAGCCACCCTACTGATGTGATGGATGTTCATTACTAAAGAGTGTGTTGGCTTGTTGCAGGGCTCTATATAAGTTGTTGTGTAGAGAACCCTATTATCGAGCTTAGAAAAGTGCCAGTTGAGATAGAGAAGGGAATTTGTTAGCTTTGTGGAGAAAATCATGTTGATGGTTTGGCTTTCCCTTCTCTTTTTCTGCTTGGAGGGCTAGAAACGATGAGTATTTGCAAGCATGGTTCATAGAATAGAGCGAATGTAGGTTTCCCTTCATTAACTAAATTATTGCATTGAGGTGGGAACTAAACCAACAATGCAATTTCATGGGAATTTGTGTTTACTCTTTCATGATTGTAATCATTTTGGATAAGTTGGTTGACCTTGGTGTAGCCTTGAATTGTTGAGACTAGGGCATTGAATTCCATTTTTGGTGGCAACAAAGTGTGTTCAGTCTCACAAGATGAAGAGCACACACAATCGAGCAGGGAAATTGGGAGCAAGCAAGGAAGATATGATAGGAGTGGATATGATTGGAAGGAGTTCAAAATACATGGAACCATACTTCATGTGTAAGACAATCCCTATGTCAATCTGTTGAGTGCACTAACTAGCCAAGGGGCATGCTGCCACGTCCCCCCGCCAAATGGCCAGGTGGAATGGCGGCAACCCACCCACCACCCTCTTGCATGCAAAACACCCCAACTAGGGACTACATATCCTTTTGAATTTGTTGCCAACATTCCTTCTTGAGAGGAGATTTCACCGAGAGATGCCAAGTGGAATATATTTTGGATGGGGATCCCAGGCAAAATTGATTAACAAGTGTGTTGGCTACCTTATTCCCCAATATACAGATGTGGTTGGGAATGATAACAGGGATATTAGGAATTCGAGAGAATATTCAATGTAACAATTCTTTCAATTGTGTTGGACACCTAATCATTCAAGGGTTGGTGTGGAAGTTGAATAGTCAAAGTGAGTCCAAGAGACGACTTGGAATATGAAACCAAGGGTCACTAGACTTGTATAAATATTTATCATTGTGAATAATATATGCATTCAAGGATGATCTTTCATATATATTGTATTTTCCATTGTTTTGTTTAACATGGTATCATTCAAATCTTTCATATCTATTGTATTTTCCATTGTTTTGTTTAACATGGTATCAGAGCAGGCGTACTCCTGCCCTGCCCAAATTTGAGCCACTTGTGTTGTGGCCTTTCTTGCCTATTAGTTCGGCTTCATATTTCATTATTTCGCTACCATCTAAGTTTTTTTCTACGCTACCATCTTTGTATTTTCTACGTTCCCTGACTTCCTAGCACTGCATTCACTGCCCTGGATATATACGTTGTTGGATGTTTCTCTATGTAAATGATAGACCCATTTATTAGATTGAGTGTTTCTCTGTATTTTGAAATCTGCAGGGTTTAGTCGGTAGGGTTTGAGGGTTTCATTATGGTCGAATTTAATCTCAGAAAGCGTGTGATTTATGGAAGATCTCTGTTGGGTGGACGACCACCTTTGTAATTTGCGCAATATCTATAAAAGCCTTACTGATTTCCTCCCATTGCGGTTTTGAAGGACTGTTTGAGGGTTTGATAGAAACTCGAAGAAGACTAGTTATTTTATTAAAGTCTAATGCTTTCTGTGTGCCATTGCCACATATCATTAGAATTACAAATTGTGAAGTTCTATCATGTTTGGTAATCGAGTTTCGGGAAGGGTTCACCTGTAACCAAGATGATTTCCAATTAAAGGCCTTTTCATTAGCAGAATTTTGTAGTCATTGGACGATCAAGGGGTGTGCTAGCCGCTACGGAATATGATCCCACTCAATGATGCATCTCTTGTGATAAATGGCAAATGAACATCAGTCTATGAAGAGGATGTCACTTCCACCTTCACCTTCTCTATAGCAGGGTATGAAGCCGAAATTGTTGGTTGAGTGATATCTAGCATGCGCACGTTATGCGTGGAAAGGATTTCATAATCTCACCTTATCTTGCATCTAAATGGAGATCAATTAATTTTTTTTAATTTAAAGTTGATATTGATTGCTTTCGACTTCTCTAATTGAAGTAGTAACCATTGCAATAGTATTCCAGTAACGAAGAGTTGTTTGAGTTTTATGCAACAGACAATAATTAGTCTTTGTGCACTCTTGATTTCATTGTTAGTTGATTCACTAGGAAACTACTGCATCAAGGTCTAATGCCTGATACGAGGCTAAGAACCGAGTCCTAGATTGCCTCCGCTGGGTTTTCTGAGTTGAATTGTCGTTTGAGACAGAATTGACATGCGCACAATCTAAAACCTTGTTGACTTGCCATCAAATGTGAAGCTAATCCATCACTAGCAGAGAGGTACTTGCTTTGAAATCAATATCTGAGTTATACATTCACTGCATTGTATTAGTATACCAGTTAGTTTATGTCAAAATTTGTTGCATGTTGAGTTGTATACTCCGTTGACAAGAATACTTCATGGAATGTTGCGTTCAAAACCTAGTACATACACTGGTCGTTCCTGCTAGTGGCTCGTATGCGTTTGATTGGTGATTTATTGGATAAATTTTGGTGATTTGTGGTACCGGAGTTGTGAATTGTAGGGTGATATACATCATATGGTTCATATATGCTTTGTTCTTTATATATGCGATGATTGGAGTTAAGGTCTCACAATTTGACTTATACGCCGGGCGGTCACTCCAATATAATGACTATATTGAAAAATGAACTAGAGTCGTTTTTTAAACATTTATATATGCACATTAAACCATTGAGGCTTATTTGAGTTGGAGTATGGGCTTTAAGTTATATAAATATTGTTTTTTGAGATAACGATTTTTAAGTCATATTCCAGCATCATTTATATTCATATATCTTGAGAACGAGAGCCAATATTCCTTCGATCGAGAGCCAATACTGTTTTTTTTGAGTTGTTTTGAAAACAATTGCAAACTGTTGTATGATTTATCCCTTGAGCCAAGACTTGGTGCAGATTGGAACTCGAGCAACTTCTAATTTAATTTAAATAGGTGCATTTACAGAGTTTGATTTGTTAATAAAATGACTTTATGGAGTATTAGAGTTACTAAATACTCTAATACATTCTAGTGTGGACAATACAATTATTATTGACAAATCCACTCTCACAAACATTCAAACTTGTTGCAAAATGCAAATGAAAATATAGGGTTTTTGAAGTTGGAATCTCAACTTCAACAAGAATCATTATAGTGGAGTCATTATTCTGAACCTGTTTTTGTTCATAACATTGAGAAAGACTCCCATCAGAAGCAATAATGTAAAGTTGAGGTTGATTCATATTCAATGCCTAGTTCAAGAGAAGATTTTCATGCAGATTTAGAAGTTCTATCTGCACTTCCCAAGCTCATCATTACACCTTAAGAAGAGTTTGTACATAACAAGCACAAAACTGGTCTTAGATATGAAAAGGATGTGTCATTTCATATTCCAGATTACTCTAAGCCCATCCAGTTTTAGATTACTCGATTCCTTCATAACAATTCACCTTTAGATATTTCAGATTCTACTCTTTCACAACAGCCACAACATAATGTGAGATGCCAACATTGTGATAGAGTTGGCCATATGAAATATCATTGTTTTTATCTTCATCCATGTGAGCATTGTCATAAAACCACTCATTCTTCACATAGATGCTTCAAAAACAAGCCTCCTACAAGAATGAAGATTCACCTTGGATGGATCGCTTCTTGGCAATGGGATTCAACAACCAAGAAGATATTTCAATCATATGTCAGAAATTTTTCTAGAGTATTTAAAATTCTTGCAGTTAAGTTTTATCCATCTTCTCAACTTGTATTTTATAGGGGGGGAAGTGTTGGTCATCTACAAGCTTCAAATCCAAATTAAGCAAGCCTAAGCCACAACCTACCATATTAGATTCAGAGTTGTAGATAGAGATAAAGATTCTTGTGAGCATGCCTTTGGTTGGTGGTCAGCCTTAAGCCAACTATGCGGGGTTGAGACCTCCCTTTTCAGGTTGAGCTTCTCCCTCTTCAAAGAATTGGGGACACTTCCACTGGTAGAACACTTCATCTTCTTTCCAGTTTTGGAAGAGTTCCAGGAATTACATTAAGCATTCCAGAGTTGTTGGTAATCCTTAAACCACCGCAGGTTGCGACCTCTCTTTTCAGGTTGAGGTTCTCCCTTTTTACGCATGTTTCATATCTCCTTTTTCCAGGTTGATGGTCTCCCTCATCAAAGCATTAGGAGCATGTTGTGGATGGGATCCCCTCGAAGGAAGCAACAAGGAAAGACTTCGCAGATCGAGGAGCGGAAAGTGCAATGCAGAGTCTACTTTGAGTCATAGGGGCTTTGGGGTGGTTCAAATCCCCTTATTATGTAATTGGATGGGGTATTTTGTGAACGTTGGAATTTTCCCATGGTTTTGGACCATGGTATTGTAAATTCCAAATATATATAAGGAATCTAGATAAAGTCATATGGAGTCAAGTAGAAGTGGATGAAATGCATTTGGATGTAAGACTGTTTTGAGTCAAAGTCTATTTTTTTGGTTAGAGAAAAGGCTTCTACAGCTGTGTGCGCGGAGACCTTAGGAAGTCTGCATTTGTGTTCGCAGACCCCTACAGCTGTGTACACACGGTGAAATGTATGAGAAAGATCTCGCTATGGATGAAAGAACTATTGAGAAGATCTTAGTTATATTGATGTGTTTCTTTTTTTCTTACTACTTATGATTGTCTAAGCTGAATAAGGGTTTTGATATGTAATTGAATAGCTCCGTCTTATTTATGGTTATTTACTTTATTTAATGCATAACTAAGTAAGATCACGCAGTTTGTAGTAAGTTCAACCAATGTGTTGAACATCACGTATAGTATTGATAGATATGATCTGCGAAGAGCTGATAAGAAGGAAAATCCCTAAGGCCACAATCCTCTATCCCTCTAGATGAAGAAGCCTAGTTCTAACATCCCCCTATATTTTCTCAGGTGAGACTTCGGTCTACGCAAGAAGATAGTTCCGAAAGGGTCGGTAATAGTGGGTTTTATTGGACTGCACAGTCACTTTGGACCTGGGTCTAGGCCCCATTAATGGGTGAAGGGTATCCAGGAGGCAGAGATACTCAATATGTTTTATGTACCACACTTCGGGTGCAGTACTATCAACACTATTTGTGTGCGCAAATTGTTGGCCTTGGTACATGATGATTGTCTGTGGCTGGGGAAGAAGATCCCCATTACTGATATGATCATCAGAAGCATTACAACCCTTCCTTGCCTTGGGTCAGACCCCACGAAGGCTTTTGTGGGTAAAATCCAAGATAGCCAGCTCGCGAACAAGATGAAGAATGACTATGAGTTGACTAAGGGGACCCAAGATTATCTAATTAAATCCATTTCGAATAGAATTGTGCGCTTCTCCGTGCACATTCTTGCGGGGAAGATTATGAGAAAATGTCGCAGAGAGGAGGCTTCAATGCCTATAATATCCTTAGTTGTGGAGTGAGCCAAGAGTGTTTTATAAAAATGGGCTAACTACTTATGTACGGAGTTCCTTGCGGATTGTCGAGAAGCGCAGGAAGAAGGCAAGCAGTTCCACTACGTGTGGCTCTTGCTTCTTATTGCCTTGATGGAATGGAGGAAACCTGATGGGTCACAGTTCAATGTTGCGGACCCCGATCTATGTGAAGCAGCTAGATACACCTCGCTATGAAATTTTACAGAGCCATCAAGGGTTATGTCCAATAAATTATTTTGGGTCAGAGTTGAGATGAGCTTACAGACAATGATTACCCAAAAGCCTCGACTGTCACCAAGTATTGTGGAGAAATATAGATAGGTCGCAGAGTTCAAAGCGGACTTCTATCACATCCACATTCAAGTGAAAAAGGACCTCTCTGGGGTCTGGTACGAGCTACTGTACCTAGTCGAAGAAGAAGACGTAGAAGCCATCATCCACCAATGTTTGGGTGATTGGTTAACTTCGCTTTCTAAAGGTGTGGAGCAGGCAGGAATGAGTGGGGCGAAGACCACTACGCCAACAGGGAAGAAGGACACTAAAGCGAAGACTCCGGAAACTGGAGGGGATGATATTCTTGGTGGTGATCTGGGAACAGATCCATTTGGTCCATCCTCCTTGTTTATCACTAAGATAAGCCAACCACAGAAAGGTGGCGCCAGAAAGAAGGTCAAGTTCGACAGGTCTGTTGGTTTGACAGAAATGGTTCTCACTAAGGGGGACATTGACGAGATAGGAGACGTTGTGTGAAAACTCAATGAGTATTTCTGGGGAAACATAGAAGAATAATACAACAAAGTGTTGGACAATGTTCACAAGGGTTTGCAGGACTTGCAGATGTAGATGCACACAGTCCAAGCGAGCGCGAGCCAGGTGAGCAGATTGCAGGCGAGCATGGTTCCACCCGATGGGGCACAAACAGGTGTAAGCATTGAATCGCATGAATTGGAATTGACCTCCAACATCCGCACAATGCCTATCCCTGCAGGCACATTGTGTTTTGATAAAACATAACAAAGGAAGTTGACGATCCTCTAGCAGAACACAACGTTGAATCTTGTTGCGATGCCTCTGCAGGCCTTGCATGAATTCCACTAGGGCATCGCCGAGGAATTAAATATGAGATAACATTGTGATCTTCTTATTATTTAGGATGAAAAAAATGAAAGACAAAGCATGGCTACGGAAAACAGATGGTTGTTTAAGAGCGTGGGGCTAAGGCAACACAATGGTAGAAGCTGGAGGACATATAATATAAGGTGTGTAGTGAGCTCCCAGAGCTCAAAATTACGGTTTGAGCTGTGCTTGAGGAAAAAGTGGCCAAGCTAGCCATAGTTGTCAAGGACTCTAAGGCTATATTTGATGAATTACTGAGAGAATTGGAGATGAAAATTGTCGAGTTGCACATGCAATTGCAACCTGCCACCCCGTCGGAAATTCGAGAGCAGTGCGTCGTAGAGCTGAAAGCGGCCACATAACAGATTGAGTCCCACATCCAGGAGTGAGAAAATATATTTGGAGAGGTTCTGGATGTATGGTCCTCACTGCAGGAGGACCCTCAGGTGCAGAAGATCTAAGCTGAAGTACATGAGAAGCTTGAACAACTGAATCAAATTAAAGACATTGTGACAACCTTAACACCAATGTAGCAGATTAACTGTCTCAAAGAAGGTAAAAATTTGCAAGATAAAGTTGTTGCGCTACGCAAGGAGGATCTAATTGCAGCCAGGATAAAGCCATGGGAATTTGAGGCCAGTCAGCTCTCCCAAACTACAGAGAAAAAACTGAAAACCCTGTGTGAGGCGGAGAGAGGACTGGAGCAGAATAAAACCAAGAAGGTCACAGAGACGTTGCTCAGAGAGATAGACGAATTTGAGAAACAGTGAGCCTAAGCAGTGTCGTTGTTGAAGGATTCCTTGAGCAACATCAAAGCAAATATCGATGGCGCACCTCCGCTTTGACTCGAGACAGGTCACAATTTTGTGTTTGGGGCCTATTGGAGATGGGATACCCTCGAAGGAAGCAGCAAGGAAAGACTTCGCAGATCGAGGAGCAGAGCAAACAACACAGAGTCTATTTTGAGTCACAGGGGCTTTGGCATGGGTCAAAGCCCCTTAATATGTAATGGGATGGGGTATTTTGTAAACGTTGGACTCCGCCCATGGTTTTGGACCATGGTATTGTAAATGCCAAATCTATATAAGGATTCTAGATAAAAGTCATAGGCAGTCAAGTAGAAGTGGATGAAATGCATTTGGATGTAAGACTATTTTGAGTAGAGTCTATGTTTTGGGTTAGAGAAAAGGCTCCTGCAGCTGTGTGCATAGACCCCTACAGCTGCGTTTGCAGGGTGAAACTGAATGTATGAGAAATATCTGGCTATGAATGAAAGAACTGTTGAGAAGATCTGAGTTACATTGATGTGTTTATTTTTTTCTTATTATTTGTGACTGTCTATGTTGAATAAGGTTTTTGATCTGTAATTGAATAACGCAGTCTTGTTTATGGTTATATACTTTATGTAATGCATAACTAAGTAATATCGCATAGTTTGTAGTAAGTTCAACTAATGTGTTTAACAACGCCTATAGTATTGATAGATATGATCCACGAAGAGCTAATAAGAAGGAAAAGCCCCAAGGCCATAATCATATATCACTTTGGATGCAGAAATATAGTTCTAGCATCCCCCTATATTGCCTCAGATGATACTTCGGTCTGCACAAGCATATCATTGCCAAAAGGACCAGTAATAGTGGGTTTTTTTGGACTATGCAGTCACTTTGAACCTAGGTCTAGGCCCCATTGATCCAACATAACACTTCCTCTAGCAGAGGATTTCAACTTCTTGCCAGATTTGGAAGAGTTCTGGGTACCGCACTTAGCGTACAAGTGTTGGGTTCATCCTTAAACCACCACCTTTTACCAACATCTCATAGACCACATTCAACCTAGTGTTGCCATCCATGTTTGCACGTTTTGTATTACAACTCTCTTCTTGGGCTCATACATACCCCTTTGGATTAAGGGGGGGAATTTTTGACACCTAATCCTCTAAGGGTTGGTGTGGAAGTTGAATAGTCAAAGGGAGTCTAAGAGACCACTTGGAATATGAAACCAAGGGTCACTAGACTTGTATAAATTTTTATCTTTGTGAATATTGTATGCATTCAAGGTTGATCTTTCATATCCCCTATCTTCGTCACTGTTGTGTTTAAAAATTGGGAAGCTATTGTAAACTTGTTCACATTATTGTTATTTTGAATTTTTCATAGAATCCTAATTATGAGTTGTGAGTCTCCTTCCATGAAGATCTTAAAGTATCATTGCTTTTATGTTATGTCAAGTCTTTCGATGAGGGCAATTATTTTCATGACATTGCTGCTAGTGATACGAGCCTGCCATAGTATATGAAAAGCAGAAGGAAAAGATGGTTTTTGAAGATTCCTCCATAGCCAATAGGGACAAGATTTCATTTTGAGGCTCTGTCAATTTAAGAAAAGGGAGGGGAGTGTTGATTTTTCAAGTACTATAGATACAAGCACTAATTTATGAAAATTGATAATTACTTCTAATTATGTAGATATTCTTTTAGCACTTCCATTTTATCAGTAAGAAATTACACTTTATAAATGCATAAGGACAATAGAGATCACAATACACAAAGATAACACAAGATCTACATTGGGAAAAACCACATGGGGGAAAATCCGAAAACCATTTTCCTTAGAGAAATTCTTCATTTCAAAAAGAGACACATCTAATTATTCTATTCAAATACAAGGTCAAATTGACCAATAATACAACCTCAGTCAAGCCTGGTGTTACCAGGATTAATCCCTCTTGCGGACAAGAGCGATCTCCCTAGTACTCCAACGAGTAACTAGAAACAAAGATCCATTGAATATATTTTTTCTAGATTATTTGTATTTTATATTATTACAATCATGAAATAAAGAGGACATGCTCCTACCTTTTAATCCATATGTCTGATGTAGTCCTTTTCCTTTCGCTCCAAAGTAGTTCTTCAATTATGAGTAGAACCTGTAATCACAGACAAGACAAATGATCAAAGCACTTGTAGCATATAATAATCATAAATACTAATCAAACTTAGTGATCAAGGAATCTAAGTATTGACATCATTCCCATGAATTCAGAAATAAGACAATGAGAAAAAGATATCCATATGTATTATCATAAATTAGAAAGAGAAATCTTACAATCGGATGCCTTGATGTTGTACAGATTCCTCCCTTGTGTCTGAGAAATCATTTTCCTTCAGTATGATAAGCCTTCCTCTCTAGAATGACCAATATGAAGTCATGGGCACAAATATGTGATCTTCAATGTGTCAACAACAACTCACTAGAATAGAAAATATGAACTCTATGAACTCTCTCCAGCCTAGAAACTATACAAATCAGTCTCTATTCACATTGGCATCTACCCTTCAACTTGAAACTTGGGCTCAATTTATAGAGAGATTAAGGTAGTTTCATATCCGTTAAGAGAGGGATGGATTCCTCCCATGAAGGGATTTGAGTTCCTTAGACCAAGGGATAAGCTCCATGAGTGGAGGGATAAATCTCGAACTAACGCGACTCTAGAGGCTTCTAGTTGGGAGAATATTTGACCAACTAGGCTTCTAGAATTACTTTTTATTTTTACTTTCTTTTCACAGGGGTGTGCAGGTTTTAGTGGTGAACAAGAGAAGAAATCGCCGTAGCTAATGGAAGAAGCATCAACGCATGCACAAGAAAAGGCTATAAAAAATGCGCAAGTAATATTTTAAGGGTTTTACTGAGCTTTTCTCCAATTTCCAAGACTTGATTCAAGAACATGAGTGCTTTTTACCTCTAAGGGAACATGATATGGTTGGTGATAGACCCATATGAACAGTAAAATGTCATGGTGCAAAAATGACATGTAACAGATTTCCCCCTCAAGTGCGAAGTCTAAGAAAGTTTTTTTGAAGAGTGAAGTGCTTAATCATTCTAAGGATTGGATTGGAGACACCGATCAAAAACCTATAAAACATTCAATGCAAATATATATCATCGTTGAGGTAGGCATTCCCATACTTAGAGAAAAACTAACTAAGTGTTCTAGTACATATATGATTTCAGTATTACATCAAAAGTAGACACAGTATGGGCTCAACCATCTATCATAAGAAGTCTACTTTATTATGAATATAAAACTCCTCGTAGCCTAGATGGTGGAAACTAGATCCAGGGTCTTGATTTCCTCTTCTTGAACTAGTACGAATCTATCTATGTGATTTATTGTGTTGGAGTCAAACATGATAGAAACCACTTTATTACCGGTCAATGATGAGAACCATTAACAAGTGTGAGAGAAACCATCAATAATGACAATGGCTCTCAAATTACATCAACAAAATCTATGAAGTGTGAATGAATGAATTGCAGTCAAACACTCATAGAATCATTTGATCGAAGGTCAATGATGAGAACCTGTCGTCAAAGGCGAGAAACCTGCCATTAGGGCATGCAGATTCCAATGTACTGATAGGATTCTAAATCAACTTTCTAGATAATGAGCTGACGTCAATAGAAAGATATCTATCACAGGAAAGCCTATGATACGAAACCATTAGATCAAGTTTTGAAGAAATGTTTTGTAAGGATTGACCTAGGGATGGTCAACGCAAATGGCGACAAATGTTTGCAATGAATTGTAAATTGAACTTTTTCTTGAACACATAACAACACTGTAAATGTCTTGGCAGCATTTGACCTAAAGATAATACCCAGAAACCGGCTAAATACTTTCAATGTGGTTTGATTAACTGTAAGACAAAGGATTTCCCAACCCATGTACAAGTGTAACAAAGTGTCGTGTTCAAGAGCGACATGTTGTTTTCTAAACAAGGACAATGAATGGATTATTTTTCTCACTTTTCCCCCCACCATTACTGGAAAGTACCTCTTTATCTTTGTCATTCTTGAGGGGGATATCATTTGCTTTTTTTGTAAGCTCATACTTCGGATGAGTCCATATTAGTATTAAAAACGAACCCTAAGTAGGAGTGGTTTGGTCTTGTTGTGATCGACAGGTCCTGTACTGTTTAATTTTAACGAGTTTAGTATAGGATTAACTCAGTGTTTTTCAGTTTTAGGGAGTCAGAAGAAAAACATAAGTAAACTCCATGGTGTTATTTTTCGTAAATTTAGTCTCTCAAGCTCGAAAAAGTATAAAATAATTGAGGAGAGAACTCTATTGACCATGATTAGTCAACATATACATTTTTTGTAAATAGTCCAATTCAGTCCGGAAAAGGGGTAAACTTATACTGAATGGATGTCTGTTCATTTATTTTAACAAGTTCGAATAGAAAAGTGCTCGACGATATTTTCATGTTTAGAGAGTATAAAAAGGGCTTAAAATTGGACTCTAGGGTTTAGATTTTTCGTATTTTAATAGAGCACGAAAAAGTGATAGTTTGTTATCATGATCATCATCATGGATAGCTGATGGTAGATTTAGATTGAAATTTTTTTTTTTTTGTATCGGTGTATTTTAGATCATAAGGTGTTTGATACCTATGATCACGGACGATGTAATATTTTTCGACACAAAACTATTTAATCTAATGATATTACTACCTTCGTTCTTTAAGTATCTTGTCCAACATGGATTGAATTTTGTTTTGTTTTAATTTTTAATGTTGCAGATGTCTATTTAAAACTCGATTAGCTAATGCATCAGCAATGTGTTTAAATTTATTGAAATGTGTTGATATTCGATATAATCAAATTGTCTTTCCAAGAGATGAAACCTCAAAAACATTCTTAACAAGGTTGGATTTCTGATAGCATAAACACCATTTAAATGTAATACAACAAGTTGTGAATCTAACCTAACGATAAAACTTCAAATACCAAATGTGATGGCATCAGATAATAACTCAATGACTGTGTTATATTCTACAATATTATTTGTTGTTTGACCAAGGCATATCCCATGAATAAAGACTAACTCATCGGTGGGTGAATAGATAACCCAAGCCGCGGAAGAGATATTTTGTGTACTACGACAAGTGTTGTCAACAAAACCAATGTAAGTTTGAAGGAATGTCGACATCTGCAATATAAAGAGTAATCAATATAAGCAGCAAAAGTAGCAAAAGTTGTAAGACAAAAATAACTAATCCTAAGGCACACTTGTCTAATCTAAGGCACACAGTTCTAAACTATAACTAATGTACACAGGAGATCTTCACACGAAAATTCATGCATAATATCTCTTGAGATAAAGACCATTTATGGGTTTATCTAAAGAGACATCGTCATAATCAATTAATTCATAGGCTGCTTTTGCAAGCACACGATTAACAATATAGAGACCATGCCACATTGGTTCGAATTTACCAGCGCCTAGCTTGTCGTGAGCTTGGTAATATAATATAACTAGGTCACCTTCTGAATATATGTGATGGTTAACACTTTTATCATACTGAGCTTTAACACATTTTTTATGAGCTTTGGCAGCTAATGCAGTGGTGCGACGAGTCTCATCTAACTGTGCTAGGTATAGAAAGTGTTTCTCCTCTTAAGAGGTAGCTGGTAATAATTCAATGGCTAATTTTAGTGACGATATTTCACATTCAATGGGTAACACAACTTATAAACCATAAACAAGTTGAAAAGGAGTGAACCCTGTGGTTGTTTTTGGAGAGGTACGGTATGCCCATAATGCCCAAAAAAGCATGGTATGCCAATTAGATTTATGAGTTCCCATAATTCATTTAATCATGGTGGTTAAAACCTTGTTGACGGCCTCAACTTGACCATTAGCTTTTGGGTAATATGGTGTAGAACTATCATGTCATAGGCCAAGTTGATCATAAATTTTGGTCATCTAAATATTTTGAAAATGGCTTCCATGGTCCGTAACGATAGCTTGAGGGACACCAAACCGAGAAATCACATGATTGAATATCAAAATTGTTGCAGTTTCACGATTATCCGCGAATGTAGGCATCGCCTCGGCCCATTTGGTAAATTAATCTACGGTGAAAATAATATATCCATGCCCCCCGACCCAGTGAGGGTTATATGTAATAAAATTGATGCCCCATTTAGCGGAAGGACCGACAGTAATGATTGGGTGAAGAGGAGCTGGAGGTGCACACATCTTTCGATAAAAAATATGGAAATTGTGGCATTTTCTAACCACTAGAATATAGTATTTGAATAAAGACAACCAAAAATAACCAGCACGCAATATATTTTGGGTTGTGACAAACCCAGACATATGACCACCACACGCTCCAGAATGGAAATCATTCAAAACCCGTTCGGCCTCTTCATGAGTTATACTACGTGGAAACACATAATCAGCACCACGACAATAAAGAGTGTCACCAACAATATTATATTGCTGAGATTGGTATCAAATTCTTCGTCGATATGATCATGAAATCTCTGGTCGAAAGGTTTGGGTATGGAGATATATAATGATATCTCCAAACCAGGGATCTAAAGTATTGATTAGAAACAAATATTCACTGGCGAGAATATTTTTTGCCATCGTTTCAGATTCAGTATTGGGAAAATCACACATAAGTAATTTGGAGTATTTTACCTCGAGTAATTTCTTCGTCAAAATATATATCATCGAGTTGCAATTAGGTATCACTGTGGTTTTGCATAGTAATATGTAATGACGAAAACATTGGACAGCTTGAACAGCTGCTAAGGCCAATTTCTCCACATGTGAATACTTGATTTTTGTGGGCTCAAATTCTGACTTAGATAATAAATCACACGTTCATTGGTAGATTCATCCTCTTGAACTAAAACCATTCCAATTATGGAATCAGATGTAGCTAAGTACAAAAATTAATCCCGATGGTAATTAGGTGCATGCAATAATGGTGCATGGGTCAACATGTTTTTAAGTGCATCAAAATATTTATCGGCAATCTCGTCCCAAATGAATGGAACGTATTGTTTTAACAACTGGGTAAACCCTTTCGTTAACTCTGCATAGTTCGAGATAAAACGACATAAAAATTTCGCTTTCCCCTGCAAACTTTGGACTTGGCGAAGAGTGGAAGGAGGAGGTAGATTAATGATAGCCTCGACCTTCGATGGATCAACACGAATGCCCTCTTTTGAAACGACGAACCCAAGTAAACATCCTAATTGTACACAAAAAACACATTTGTGTGGATTCAAACGAAGGTTGCAATGCCTACATCTCATAAAGATAGCATGTAAGTGCGTAGGATGATCTTGTCTGCTTAAATAATGAGAAGGTAAGTCATCCAGGTAAGGCTGTACAATATGTTTGATATCGTGAAATGCATAAGACATAGCTCTTTGAAAATTTTCACCAGCATTTTTCAGTCCAAAAGGTAATTTACAATATGCAAATGTGCCCCAATGACATATAAATGTTGTTTTAGGTTAATCAACACGGAGTATGTTGATTTGATTGTAACCAGAAAAACCATCCATAAGCGAGAATATTTCGTTTCTAGCACAATCATCAACAATTTGATCGATATAGGGGGTAGGATAATTGTCTTTGGGATAAGCTTTGTTAATATGCCGATAATCGACACATACTGTGACAGTCCCTTATTTTTTCATTACAGGAACTATATTAGATACCCAATTCGTCAAAGGAATAGGATAAATAAATCATGCTCGTAGTAATTTTTCAACTTCAGCTTTTATTACAGCAGCTTTCCGCAGAAGTATTGGACGTAATCTCTGTCTAATAGCCTTAGAATCCAGGTATGTCTTAATCTCATGAATAACAATCTTAGGATCAATACCTCACATTTCTTCGTAAGACCAGGAAAAAATGTCTCAGGATTCTTGAAATAGGGCTTTGTGATTTTTGATCTCTTAAATCAAACAATAAGCACCTATATGAATGTTCTCAATTATTCCAAGTTTAATGGATATGTCAATAGGAATTTTTGTAGAAATATTTCCCAATTTTTTCTCAGAATCTGAGTGTATAATTGATGTGGGGTTTTGAGGTTCCTTGACATAATCAATCATAAAGATAGATGAAACATAAATTTCAAGTTTATCAAGGTCGGGAAAAAAATAAGATCGATCATGTAGATCGTCCCATGGAAATTCGTCTGATGACAAGATTTTTCGAATATTTTCATCAGTTACAAATACATGTTGAAAGGGATCCGGAAATGATGTCAAAGTTGAGCTTGATATAGAAGATGATTATTCACTGACCACATTCATTTGATCAGTAGAAGTTGATGTAGTGTCAGAACACGATTGTACTGCTACATATGTCGATTCAAAAGGACTTAAAGGCATCTCACCATCATAAGAGTCCAATTATGATTCTAAAGGCACAGTCCATGTGTCATCAAATGGAATTGTGCTTGATGTGATCATATTGATATTGGAAATAGTTCGTGGTGCGTTGGGAGAAGGCATAGCAAATGTTCCCATGTGTTGTGTACGTAAATCCCCTCTGCAGACAGAGGTGAACCCTCTAGCCCTAGGGTGGGTCTAGCAGCAAGAGGACATGCTAATGTGTTGGTTCCTAGTTAACGAATGAAACGAATTAGGATATATTTTCCTACCTGTGATCCAACACGGTTGTTGTAGCCGCAACAGAAGTCTCCCGATCCTTGTCTTGACACGTCGTGATCCTTTAGCAATGGTACTCGGACGCCTGCACAAAGATCAAAGGACAAAATTAGCATACATAACAATAATTGCATTCATAGTTAGCTAATCAGTCAAGGAATATTAAACATATTGCGTAAGATAAATCACATCAACACAAGACGGGAACCAAAACATCAGTCATGTATATATTAAGAGAAAGAAAGAGATTACAACAGGAGCCTTGACGTCATAGCCTCCTTCAGCAGGTCTAGTCAAAGCGCGTCTCGAGCATTCATCAGGGAATTTGGATGTGGCGAGGAAAAACTTAAGCTCTCTCTCGACAAGGGTCTCTCTCTCTGCTCTATCTCACCAGCTATATTAGATTGTTTCAGCAAAATGTTCAACAATTCCTCTTCAACTAGTTGCATCAATGTGAGAGAGGTTTATTTATAGAGGGAGAGGAGGAGGTTGGGATCCCTCAAATGGTGGAAGGGAGGCCTTATCCTTTGGGAAGTTCCCCCAAAAGGTGGAAACAAGAGGCCAAATGAAGGTGCTCGACGTTATTTAGTCGAACAACCCAAGCTAACTCGCCCACGAAGTAGTTAGCATGGAAATTTCTCCTCTTTATTTAAAAAACATTCTAAAAACAGTTAGGTGCGGGCAGCTCACTCGGACAGAGCACCAATGGGCATGGGGCCTAGTGTTAATTTCCTTCATCAACGTGAGGCCATAATGGTCTACCAGCACCAACCCAAAATCGTGTGTTTTTTATGGTCTTCTCATGGAAAAGTAAACAAAGGAAATGTTCTCCTCATGGAAAGGGATGCAATGACAATTTTTGCAAGGCATGACACTTCATATAAGTCACAGAAACGGTCCTCCAATGTGCGGGATGGGGATTGTAGGGACGGTGACAAAATGCTGTGTAACAGATGCCCCCTAAAGCATGAGGTCCGAGAGAGAGGGAGGGGTGAAATTATTTACGAGAGCACGTTCGAACCAAACACCGCTGTCAAAAGTCTTGCAAGTACAAATACAATCGATATCTCTGACATGTGGCATGTGCGCATCCATCCATAATAGAGTACATAAAAACTGAGATTCGAGGTATGGACGCAACCATCCAGCAATAAGGATCAACAAATAGACTCAGGTATGGTCGCAGCCATCCATTTAAAAGAGTCATGCATATAGTCATGATAAACCAAAATATCCTGTAACCTGGATCTTATCAGAAAAAACCCGGGGTCTTGCACTCCATCTCGACCCGAACAAGTACAAATTCAAGCATGTGAATATGTGAGCTAAAGTCTAACATGCAAGAAAGTCACCTGATTACCAGCCAATGATGAAAGTTGTTAACAGGCACGAGAGAAACCACCAATAATGACAATGGCTCTCAAGGTACGACTAGTACAATCCACGGAATGTGAACAGTGATATGCCATCGAACACCCGCAGAATCACTCGATCGAAGGCCAATGATGTGGACCTGTCGTCGAATGCGAAGAAATTTCCATTGAGGCATGCAAGCTCCAAGGTACTGAAAGGGAGTCTCTAGATCAACTTCCTGGATAATGAGCTGAAGTCGACAGGAAGTGACCCGGTTGAAGGAGGGTCATAATGTTTCCCACATCATCGACACGAGACAGAGGAACATGATGATAGTGAATCAAGACTAAACAAAGGATTAGAGGAAGGTTGAAAACTGTAATCGGAAACTTCTCTTGAACATATCAGTGACACGACTCTAGATTTGGCAGTATTTGACATCAAGGGATCTGAGGTCATGATGACGTGGAAAAGAGAAGATGAGAGGTCAAAATGGATTACCCAAACCCATGGAGGAAAAAAATTACAAAATGATATGTCCCCAACCTAACATGAATGTAGATGAGTGTCATGTTCAAGAGTGACATATTGCTAACATGACTGAGAACTAGTTCCATTTTCCCCCACCATTGCAAGCGAGTACCCCAGTTATTTTTGAAAAATAAGATTGAAGGGGATATCATATGCTTATCATGTAAGTTTTTCCTTCATACAAATCCATCCTAGTACATTTTACGAGCCCTAGGAAGGAGGAACTCGGTTATGTCATGGTGACAATTTCCGATGTCATTTCAGGTTTAACGAGTCTGACAAAGGAAGAACTCGGCATATTTTCATGTTTAGAGATTTTGAAAAGAAGCGGAAAAGAAAAATCCATCGGTCCCTTTTCGTAGATAGTCTCACAGACCCGAAAAGGTAGAAAATTGTGTCTGAGAGAACCTCTTAGTCATGATAGGCTAAGGTATTCCTTTTTCGTAAATAATCTATCCCAGCCCAAAAAAGGGGTAAACGTATACTGGGTAGATATCGTTTCGCAACCATTTAACGAGTTCAAAAAGACAAGAGTCTTGGTAATATTTTCACGTTTAAAGAGTCAGAAAAGAGCTGAAAGATGACTCCAATAGTGACTTTTTCGTGTTTTTACCGATTTTGAAAAAGTATAAAATACAACTCGTTACTTCATCGGCATTACGTTAAAAACCTGTCGTTGCACAAGAGATGCACATAAAAACCATTTCTCGAAATAACATAATGAAATAATCGAAAAAATATATATGTTTTAAAACCTAATTAGGGTTCTAAAAAGTTATAAAATTCCAAATATGGTAAAAAATAAATTACTTTTCACTTTTACCTCTTGTGAGAAATTTATTACCTTTTTTCATTGCGATTTTGCGACGGCGACAGTGGGCAATCCGAAAGACCAATCTTGAATCCGTCAGTTCTAGGTAGGAGCTAACAGTAGTTTCATTACCTGAAACCCCACATTTGTAAATCTATGGGGGGGGATTGCAAAAACTAGGGTGCGGCGATTGGTGCGGGTATCGGGCACAGACCCGCGCCAATTGTCCTAAAATTTGAACTAGGGAGCGCCAACCGCGACAATTAATTTTAGCATGTCACTGTGGACAAGGAGGCCCAAATTAATGTTTCAAAAGCTTAGGATTTGGCTAATGATAGTCATATGAATGTTTTTGCAGGTGTGAAGCGGAAAAATGGTGATTGAATAGAAATAACGAGAACACAGTGAAGAAGATGAACTTGCCATGGAAAATGAAAGATGCATGGAAGCTCTTAGAGATTGCGGGCTCAAGAAATTATTTATGACACCATGTCTCATAGCTCAACTGGAGCTGTTGCAGTACTTGATCATTGCCTGGGATGTTGATCAGGAAAAATTCATCATTCATGACCAGGAACTCGAGATTGAAGTCTTAGACGTTTATTTCATAACCAGACTGTCACGGAGGGGGGAAGTACCAATCCTGACCGGCACCCCGCCCTCAATGGAGAACATGAGTATGGTTATCAACAGGGTGTGCCTAGGGGCAAGGAAATGATCGTGAAGCGGAAAAGTGGACATCTAAACTATTCCGAATTTGGCACTAAAAGTAGTGCTTCACACCATTCCACGAGCTACAGGATCACAGGCACCGCACGAGGCCAAAAAGACACAACTACTTCTTGCTGTAGATTGCATGGCACTGACCCTCTACAACTAGGCAGAGGCAGTGACAATCAACATGAAGCGTCAACTTAAAAAGTGCAAGAAAACCAAGCTGAAGCAGTTCAGTTACGGGTCCATTCTAGTATCGTTCATCTTGGAACGACTACCAATCTTTCAACGTCAGGAGGTGATAGTTCCGACACCACCAGCCCAGGAGCCATAGATGGCTCATTGGGCAGCTCTGATGCCAAGGTCAGGGGGTGGTCAGCAGATGTCCTAGAGATCGAATTTCTTTGAGTGGCTCCACCGACAGTTGATTGTCATGGAGGATTGGCCCTACTCTGGCACAGATTTCACCGGTGATGCAGATCTCCCGCTCCTAGAAGGAGAGGATTGGGATGAAGTGTTGGGTAAGGCTCATTTTTATTTTTTGTGAGTATTATGAATTTTTTTGTTATGCATGTTCTGACATTAATCCATGTAATTGTAGATGTTTGCCTAGAGAGACCTGTAGTTATGTCTCTGATAGCGCGGCGAGTTCCTTGCGACTTCAATGTGGCCCTTGAGGAAGGCGAGGAGGAGGAAATCATACGCAAATTGGATGGAATCTCCCGTGGGATCCCAGAATATGCGCAATTCGATGATGTTCCTCACGCGTACAAGAGACACACTACAGGGGTGTCAAACCGTGTCCACCACTTGTTGAGGTGGCTTGTACGGGCCGTGACGTGTTACCAGGAGCGTCACGCTGAGTAGACACCTCAGTTTTATTTCCGTATATTTTTTGGGAGACATGATGTCTCAGTATGTAACCGAAACATACATATTTTTTAAACTTATGATGCTCACAGATGCAAACATTCGATATATATATATATCTATTTTCCTGTATGGATCTTGTCATGTGATGATGATTTTTACAAATTACGCAAATGTTTATCTAATAAAATGTTAGCTATTGTATCAGTTAAGGCATTCATTAGCCTAGGAATATGTTGATATGTAATGTAATCAAAATGTCTTTCCAATAAATGAACACGCAAATACAACCTTAAGATGTGAGGTTTTCTAACTGAATAATGTCCATTAAATTGAAGAACAACAAGCTGTGAGTCTAGGTTAAAAATCAATTCATGAATGTCAATGGTAATCACCTTGGTTAATAGTTCAATAACAACACTATATTTAGCGACATTGTTTGTAGTTTGTCCTAGACAGATACCTTGAAGTTCTATCAACTCACCAGCAGGATCATAACTCACCCAGGCTGCTGAAGACAGGTTCCGGGTATTGCGGGAAGCACCATCTGCGAAATGAACATAAGGGGTAATAGACATCTGCACAATAAGCAATGATCCAATAAGCAGGAAAACGCTCGCAAAGCACACCAAGCCAAAATGTACAAAAATGAAAAATAACATCTATGCACATAAAACATGCACGAATGACTCATGCATAGTATTTTTTAAGATACAACCCATTTATGGGTTGATCTAGAGGATGACCTTCATAATCAATAAGCTCATAGGCTCCATTCCGCAAAACACGTGTAACAATGTAGGGCCCATGCCACATGGGTTGAAATTTTCTTGCCCCCAGCTTATCGTGAGCTTGGTCGTACATGAGGATGAGGTCTTCTTCTATGAAGGAATGAGGGGAAACTAACTGGTCAAAATGAGCTTTGACTCACTTTTTCTGTGCTTTAATGACCCGAGAAACAAAGCGGCGAGTTTCATCTAGCCTTTCTAAGTAGAGAAGACGCTCTTCTTCTGGTGAAGTATTCGGCAACAATTCAAAAGCTAGCTTGAGTGAAGGTATTTCACATTCAATCGGAAGGGTAGCTTCCAAACCGTAAACAAGCTGAAATGGAGGAATCCATTCACATCCTTAACTGAGGTTTGGTATGCCCAAAGAGTCGAAAATAACATGAGATGCTAGTTTGATTTGTGCATCCCAATTGCACGTTGAAGCATAGTGACAAGAACTTTATTCATAGCTTCAAACTGGCCATTGGCTTGAGGATAGTACGACGTTGAGCTGTCGTGACGCAGACCCAACTTGGAAGTCAACTCCGCCACCATGTAATGTCGAAAATGGGAACCATGATCAGTAAAAATGGCTTGAGGTACACCAAACCTAGTAATGACATGATTCAATAAATACTAATTGTTGTCTTACCGTCAACCGTAAGTGTAGGCATTGCTTCGGCCCATTTGGTGAAGTAGTCAATGGCTATGATGATATAAGCATGCCCCTCAGCCGAGTGAGGGTTACACGTCATAAAATCGATGCCCCACTTCACAAAGGGACCAACGGTAATGAAATGGTGGATATGGGAAGGCGGCACACGCATCTTGCGTTGATAGATCTGGAAATCATGGCACTTACAGACAACAACAATGTAGTCTTTAAAGATGGTGGGCCAGAAATACCCAACACAAAGAATTTTCTGTGCAGTAGCATAACCAGACATGTGACCGCCACAGGTGCCACTGTGAAAATCATTCAAGGATTTCTCATCTTCCTCAAGAGTCAAACACCGGCAGAGAATGGAATCAACTCCGATGCGGTAGAGTGTATCTCCGACTATACGATAGGGTTGTGATTGATGATGGATGTGTTGACGAGCATCCTTCATCAACTCAGATCGGAAGGTATAAGTCTAAAGATATACGATGATATCACCATACCAAGGATTGAGGGTGCTAATCAGAAAAAGCGTGTCGTCCGGAATGCGTTCCTCGGAACTAGACGGAGCGGAGTCGGAAGGGAGAGAGCAGATTAAAATGGCGAAGACTAATGAGTTCTTTGAATTGGCAGTAGTGAACTCTGAATCGAAGTCTTGGAGGATGACAATCCACTTCGAGTACTTTCCCCCTGGAAATTGACGAGATAATATGTAGGTCATATGGTTGCAGTCATAAATCACAGTCACTGTACGTAATTGAATGTAGTGATGAAAACGTTGAACAACTTGAAAAACAGCCAATGATAACTTCTCGACATGTGCATATCATGTTTCAATATCAAGAAGGTTACGAGACAGATAGTAAATAACATGCTCGTCACCATCATCATCATCTTGTATCAAAACCATGGCAATAGTGGTGAAAGCGGCGGCCAAATAGATGGAATAATCGCGATGATAATTCAAAGGATGCAATAGAGGAACGTTGACAAGCAACGTCTTGAGTGCATCAAAGGACTTTTGGGTGATCTCATCCCAGAGGAATGGGAAGCCTTGCTTCAGTAACCGCGTAAATCCTTTAGCCACTCCGGCATAGTTAGGTATAAAATGACGTAAGAAGTTAGCTTTCCCCTATAGACTCTGCAGCTGATGTAATGAGGATGGGGAGGGGAGATTAATGATAGCTTCAACTTTGAGCAGATTGAGACGAATCCCATCTTTGGAAACGATAAACCCTAAGATTCTACCAGAGTCAACACAGCAGACGCACTTAGGCAGATTCAGCCGAATGTTATAGCATCGATAGCGAAGAAAAATCTGACGAAGATGGTCAGGATGGTGTTTACGTTTTGCTGAATGAGCCAACAGGTCATTCAGATAAGGTTGAACAATGTGCTTGATATCGTGGAAAGCATATGACATTGCTCATTGAAATGTATCCCCAACATTTTTCAGACCAAAAGGGAGATTTTTATAAGCGAAAGTACCCCAAGGATAGATAAAGGTGGTCTTATGTTGATCATTCGAGAGGATGTTAATCCAGTTGTACCCAGAAAATCCATCCATAAGAGAAAAAATCTCACTCCCAGCACAGTCATCAATGATTTGATCGATAAAGGGAGTAAGATAATTATCCTTAGGGCAAGCATGGTTAATGTCACGGTAATCAACACAGACACAAATGGTACCATGTTTCTTATCTACAAGAATAATATTGGAAACCCATTCTATCAAGGGAATCAGATAGATAAAACCAACTTCAAGAAGTTTTTCAACTTCTCCCTTAATAGCGGTAGCCTTTCTAGGGTGCACAGGATGAAGACGTTGGTGAACAGGCTTCGCACTAGGATAGGTACGAATTTCATGCACCACTATACTTGGATCGATGACAGGCATCTCTTTGCAAGACCATGCAAAGACATCATAAAACTCACAGAAAAGGTTAGTATAGACCTGAACCTCATCGATAAAGCAGGTCACCCCAATATGGATGTTCTCGACAATTCCCAGTTTGACGGAAATGTCGATAGGCATCATTTGTGTGATATTACTCAAGTTACCTTCTGTAAAAACTTCATGTGTCAGAATAGGCATTTGAAGTGGAGGATAAGAAACCATAGAAGCAAACCTTTCAAGACATGTAGACATGGCTCTAGGGCTAGGCATGAATGAGGAACGATGATGACTATCGTCTGAAGGAGGATCCTCGAGAGACATAGTTTCCATGATGGCTTCATCAAAGGGAAATATCCCTTTCAAGGGATCGGGCGAATCTGAATCGTCGAGCTAAGGGGATTGAGAATAAGTATCAAGAGACATGCCCAAAGGAACATGATCAGGAGGTGGAGGATCTGAAGCCAAAATAAGTTCACAATAATCAATCTCGATTGGACTTAACAACATCGAATCTCCAAATGAATCAATCTGCTCGGGTGAAGGGATATCCATGGATCATCATACCTAGAGATCATATTAACCTAAACATTGTTGGGTCGAGGAAGAGTAAAAATACCCATGAGGGCAGGATCTTTAAAGATACCCGGCCCTGTGCTCTAGTAAGGCGTAGGAATTTGATCTACGTATGGAACATTGTTCTCGGAAGAAGAAGTGAATAATGACAACTGATCAATGGTAACGATATTTCCTTCATGTAGAAATCACAAAACACGAAAGAGAGTGGACGAAATGCACAGCGTGGCATGGGTCCAACTGCGACCGAGGAGAACATTGTAATTGAGCTTGGCGTCAACTACTTCAACCTCGAAGTTGACTGCCTTCCCTTCTAGAGTAATCGATAAACTAGCGAGAACACCAAGAGGATTAGATTCCCTTCCATCAAACACTTCTAGAGCATTTGGAGATTAATTTAAAGCTGGAGAACCAATAGACTTTCAGCAGGCAGATGACATGAAGCATGTAGACGCACCCTCGTCCACGACGACTCGATGGATATTCAGTCCATTAATTCCAACTTGTATGATGAGCGCAAACTGGTGAGGGAGACGTGGGACGAAATTCTCCAAGTCGAAAGTGATAAGGCTCGAATCAGTAGGATCAACCCTACCGATCACAGATAGAAAAGCGTTCCGTTGAGACAGACAACTCTGAAGCACTTCTAATGCAGACATTGCAAATGGTGCCTGGGCCAAATCCTCAACAATAGTGTAATGTTGAGCAGCACAGGCGTTAGGATTATAAGAATACTTACAAAGTACACCTTTGGAAGGTGGTCGTACAACGGGATCAGTACTGGGCCTTTCAATCTGAAGAGGGCTAGAAGGAGGCGGAGGAGGAGGACCATTAGAGATCTCTTTCCCTGCTGCTTGATGCGGTTCGTTATAATCTTTCGACCGGGTAGCTATGGAAATGGATGCAGAACCGTTCATCATGAAAACCTGAGAGCCAAATGGGGCAGAAGACTGAGGTTTATCTACCAACTGAGTGTGTTGTGATGGAAACGGTTCTTTAATAACGGTCGGAGTTCCTTGGGTGACTTTGAGCAATCGATTCACTTCAGCCCATCAAGGACAATCCTTGGTGTAGTGCTCTTCGTCACAAATCAAGCAAGGATACTTCGGTTTATGCTGTGAACCGTCATCAGCACAAGATTTTTGAGAATCCTATTTCGGGGTATCGGCTTTGGCCTTACCTTTACCCTTATTTTTACCCTTGGAAGTTTTATCCGCTGGATTGGCCTGAACGACATTCACTTCCGCAGTTTTACCAGAATTCGAGGTTGGTTGAGAAGCAGTATCATTGGAAGGAGTATATTTTTTCTTCCCAGGATTCAGAGGAGAAGACTTCCGAGAAGTCTAAGACATAGAACTGATAATAACTTCGACAAATGGCGTTGTCGATACTTTGGAATTTCTAGGTCTAGGAGCATCAGGCAAGAGATCGTACAACGTGCTGGACTGAGAGTACACAATATCAAGGTACGGGGCACGAGCAATGGCTTGTTCCTCAGTGACGCATGCCCCCATAGCAATGTCCTTAGCAATAGGACTAATGAAAGAGGTAGTAAACCAATAATTTAGGAGTTGATCAGGTGTCTCAAACTTGATCAGGCAACAACGACGCCTCCATTCATGAATATGATTTGAGATATGAGTAGCTCGATCTTGCTTCAAGGATGTGAGGAGGAGCGTCTCAGTTTCGTACCGAATCGGTAACTGAAAGTGCGTGAGAAACGCCATGGCTAAAGAATTGAAATCCTGAAAGATGCCATGAGATAACTTGATGTACCACTTGGTAGCGACACTAGTAAGAGTCCGTTGGAAAAGACAGAGTTGGATAGAATCGTCAACCTAAGAGTTAGAGGAACACCAAAGATGGTATGTCATAACGTGCACTTGGGGGTCTTCTCTGGACTTTCCCTCAAACTTGGGACAATCACCAGGAATTTTTGTTGGAATTGGAGGCCAATACGAGTTATGAAGGATTGGATCGTTTGTCAACTTTGACACATTAGGCAGTTCCAGCGTAGCAAGAAACGACAATTAAGGATTAAAAGGCATTGGAGGTCGTTGATAAGGACCAGTGTTAGCATTCCACCCAGGTTGAGAGAAATTCTACCCCCATATGTTTTGTCCCAAAGGATTATGTCCATAGGGGTTATAAGCCTGATAGTTCTACCTATACTGGAGTTGAGGATCTGGATACTGATTCTGAGCATACCATTGAGGTCCTTACTAAGCAACATATCGATTCTGCTACGGAATGTAAACATTGCCTTGAGGTGGATTATACACCATCTGGGATTGACTTTGAGGGTAATAAGTGAAACCTTGGGGTGCACTATATAATGCCTGAAATTCACCTTGAGGAGGGTAAGTAGCACCTTCAGGTTGAGCAGGTTGTCCTTGCAGAGCAGGTTGTCCCTACAGTGTAGGTTGAATGGGCTGCTGAGCTGGTTGAATAGGTTGAACTGGCTGTTGAGCTAGCTGCTGAGCGGGTTGAGGCAGTTTGGATCGACTGTTGAGGTTGGGAAGGATTTCCTTGTGGAGCAAGTTGGCCTGGATACTAAGGGCCAACAGATTTCCCTTGTGGAGGAGGTTGGCTCGATGGTTGAGATGGACCAAGTTGACCCGGAGCAGGACCGTAGGGTTGTCCTTGTTGTACAAAAGCTTGGCCTTGAGGAAGGTAAGGTTGTTGTTGTTGCACAAAATTTTGTCCATGTGGTGGATACATTTTCCCCCCAGTAACATAAGACGCTCCTGGTTGAAACTGAGGTTGACCAAACGGACCATACGGTTGTCCTTGTTAACCAAAGGTTGTCCCTGTAAGGGTTGTCCTTGTGGACCATAAGGTTATCTTTGAGGACCAAAGGGTTGTCCCTGCTGGACCAAAGGTTTTCCCTATAAGGGTTGTCCTTGTAGACCCGAGGGTTTTCCTAGTAATAATGGCCCTTGATGAGCAACAGTCTGATAGGGATTTTTTGGAGGCATATAAATAGCTTTATTAGGATCAATGGGAGGCAAATATACGGGATTACCATGGACATCATAATGATGGGGAGGATTTCCAGGAGCTTGCGGCTGCTGAGAACCCTGAGGTGTGGAATTCTATGGCTGAGAATCAGGAGAGGGAGTTGTCTGCTCAACTTAGTGTTCCTAAATTGATGTCATAAATTTTCAACCAGGGCTAGTAAACTGTTGAAGTGAAGTGCACCATATGTGCCTAGGTATCTGTTTCTTAATTCGTTGTGTTTAGTGTTTTTCAAATGTTTTTGGTTTTTTGTTTTTATTCTAAAAGGAACTAAGTGTTGGTAAAGAGAAGTTGTTGGTCACACTAAAACAGAGAAAAACCAATTCTAAACTGTGTATGACACTTGAGAACAGAAAATGCAAAACTTAACAAGAAAAATAACTCATAGCATGAACTCAATAACTCATAACATGAAGTCAGTCCAATTCATTCATTAGAAATATGTTGGAATAACTTGAGAAAAGGATAAGTTTAATGCAATGAGGTTCTTCTAAGTAAACAACAATCTACAATGTCACAGAGAAAATCTCATCCATGGCTAGAAATTTGTTGGAACACGTTTGGAAAAGATAGTCTGCAACATAGTGAGGAACTCTACTCTAAATTAACCTATGACACTGAAATTAATCCATTCTAAAACTCAAAATATCACTGTTAAGCCTCATTCAAGAGTTAGAAATCTTTTGGAATAGATTTGAAAAGAGGCAGTTTGTGAAATTATGAGAAATTGCAGAACAATCAAGACTTCAAAATGACATCACCAATTCTTGTTTCTATGATGATGATGTATTAGTAGAAATTAAGAACAAGAGTGGTTTGTAAATAATGAAGGCCGTTAAGTCTAATTTAAAAAAACTAGAATACAACTAACTAATAAAACTAGAAATACAATGGATAGAACTGAACTAGAATGCAATCATTCAAATTTGAAATACAGTGAACAGAATTGAACTAGAGTGCCATTAACCTCCGGAGTTTTACAACTAAAATAAAATGAAACTAATCACTGAAATACTACAACTCTATCTCATTCAGTGTTAGTGATATTTTGGAACAATTCATAAGAACAAGACTGGCTGTAACATTTGATGTCAGTGAGCATAAAAACATAAAGTTCAAAAAAAATGCAACTAAGCTCTAAAACACTACAGCTATGTCTTATTCAGTGTTAGTGATATTTTGGAATAATTCATAAGAACAATACTGACTGTAAAATTTGATGTAAATGAGCATAAAACGTAAATTTTCAGAGAACTACTTAAATTAGGAATGAAACAAGGCTAAAGTTACTTATCTAAACAGTATGCACAGAGCTTATCGGGTAGTAGGGGCCCTCTACCACCGGATTAGCACACAAATCTACTCAATATTGCTTCAGATATGGTATTAAAGCTGCTCTTCTTTCATTAAAGGAAAAATACTTCAAAAACGGATTATTACGGTCTTTTGAGATCTAACCACAAAACATCAATCTAGCTAACTGTCTCTCGGTCTCCCGAGTCATTCTTATAAGAGAAATACATAACTACCCTTGAGAAGAAACAGGAACAAGTGTCTTTTTTAATCAAAATCAAATTAGAACTCTTGGGGAGGCCTCGTACTTTGCTGGAGACATCTGTAGAGTCCCTGTCCTGGTAGGAATCTGCTTCTTAGTTTTGATCTCTTCCACGTGCATAACCACCTGTAGATTCTTGCTCAGACTTCGTAGAGAGCAAAAAATTATGGGGGAGTGTTGTGGAATTCAACCATATGTGTTTTTCCTTGAAATGACACCTGTAACCTGTGAGAACATGAAGATAGCTGCGGAATAGGCGACTAGCTACAGAATGGCTGCATTCTGTAGCTGAGTCTAGTAAAAAATTACTACAACAAAAAAACCACAAAAATATAGCAATTCAGTCACTGTATGCATTCCTAAAGTGACTTTAATTAATCCTATTGATTATTTAAGCCTGTAAATGATAAGGGACAAAGGAAATGAAGTGAAATTTGGTGAAATAAAAGGACATCTTTGGGGCTCAACAGGAGCATGCTGTCGTTGAATATCCAATAGATAATCATCAAATATATAATTAGAAATCATAGGTGTGGTAGAAGTAGACGGGGTTTCCACAATGCGAGGTTGTGATCCACTCACGGCAGGTCTAACGGGCAATGTGGCATTGATAAATATAGACCTGCGAACAACAGCAGACCCTGATGACAGAGTCGTGCTAACAACCGGTGCAGATGAAGCCACACAAATGGTAGGTCAGATCAGGACAGATGTAACAGTGGCCGACGAGATGGGTGTCAAGGGAAACATTCCTAATGTAGGAAAAACTGAGCTTCCAATGGGATCCACTATACTGGACTATGCCACGGATGCCACACCAGAAATGATCTGACCCAAAGTATGATAATCGAGCGAAAGAGACACCGTTTGGGGGAGGGTTGACTGAAGACATACGATAATTTTTCTAGGAAAATATGATATTCCCCTGTAGAAACATGCAGCTCTTCACTACCAATAGGACTGGCAGAATCCATATCTGACGAGGTCGTAAGATCATCGAAAACACGATGAGGAATATGAGGTAAAGCAGCAGCTAATAAGGGCGATCCCGAAGTGAGAGGAGGGATTTCTTCCTCGCTCCCAAAACCAAACCAAGCACCCTGAGGTGGCCAATTGAAATCAACTGACCCTTCAGGAGGAGACCAGGTAGCGAGAGGTAAGAAAATCGGGAGAATAGGATTCGAAAACTCAACAGACCTAGTGGACTGAGGTGTTTCCAAAGAAACGTCACGAAAAGGACTACCACTAGGAGGTAGTGAAGAAGACGATGAAACTGGTGGTTCTGCCACTGTGACAATATTTCAACATAGGAAGAAAAACAAGATAGCCTATTCACGGCTTCAAGATCAAACTCTAAGGAACTACAAGAACAAGCCAAGCATAAAACTTTTAACGGGCGCGTGATCGTAGGCAATTAATTTTATGACATTGAAACGAAACTTTGTTGTTTCTATTGGTGTCCCGTGTTTTGATAGTTTGGAAAATCAAAAGAAAAGGCAACATTAGAACCAATCTTTAGAGTTCCAGGATCTAGTCCTCCTATTCTCAGAGAGGGATCTCTCAAATGTTTGTTTGCAAAGGTTTATCTTGTGTGCTTAAAATATGGATTTTAGACTAGTTATTGAGTGCAGGTGTTTGTTTGTTTGGTTGGGTTGATATAGCAGAAGATGAAAGGTCTAGGAAAGATAGATAGAAAGAGGAAGTTGTAGCTTCATTGGGAAATGGAGTCAAAAAGAGGTCATGACAAACTTATCAATGGATATGGGATATCAGAGGGAAAATCTAACTTGGCCACAAGATCCTTTGGTTTTTGGAATGAGATGGACATCAATGATTTGGAAAGAGAACTTTAATTCTCAACAAAGGGAATTTGAAAACACAATTTGAACCATAAAGAGCTTTTTGATAGACAAGGCTAACAATGAATTCTACAAATCACGCCTTTAAGAAAACAATGATTTCAAAACAACTTTCAAATTGAAACCTAAGATTCGGGGAACACCCTATTTCCTCAAAGATTTTATTTCAAATGACCTAGAAAACATAAAAGATTCACTGATAATTGCAGTCATAGAAGAGGGAACACCTAACTCATCTATGATTACAACTATAAAGACCTTTAAGACAACTGTCTAAGAAAGGACAAAGGGTAAGATTAGAACAAACCTCCTTGACTCACTGTAAACAGAAAAATTCAAAGGGAGACTTCAATAACAATTTTTTAGTGGCAGCAGACAAGCAGGGAAAACCATAAATCATGTTGAAACCAACAATTCGAACTATTAAGGAAATAAACAAGCATGAAGACTAAAGAGAGAGATTAAAGACTCTAAAGTACTTTAGCAGAAGAAAACATGAAACAGTGAAGGATGAACAGGTGTAAGGTGCTTCCAGGAGTCATTTCTTAGCCTAAAACTTTCAACCTACTATATTAAGAAATTATGGAACATAATTAAAACAGGGGAAAAACATTTCAACAGTTTAGAATAATTCACCAACAACCAAGCCCATGGATCCAATGATAGAGCCTTCTCAGTAACAAGCATGCAACAACATCATCAGGGCTTCCAAGACTTCAATTTGTTCTTCAACTTCAACAGACTATGTATTATTTCAGAGAGTTCCAATATTACAACTAGTGATCCACCAACCCACTTCTCTTCTTCTGTAGTAGTATTTATAGAAGAAAGAGGAGGTGGACTCTGATAAAAGATCTCTAAAGATAATTAATACAGACTTAAATGGCTTCTCATCCTTTGGGGGCTCAATGAAGAAGCTTACATAGGTGTCCTCTATATTAAATCATTTGTATTAACTATTAGGCTTGCTGGAAAGAATTTGTTGACTTCAAGGCTCCTCGTTATCCTTGTAATAACTTATGCTGACAGTTTATAATAAGTTCTTTTGGTTGACATAATTGTTCAGCTGCATTGATGCAAAATACCTCCTGGTCTGGTAATAACTTTGACCTTCTTTTGATTGCTTTGAGGCTGTAGGTGGCTATGCGGTGGCTGGGGATTTAATTAGCCCCTGAGGTGGTAGTGGAGGCTTCTTGTCTGATAAAACACTCATGATTTTCTTTAAACTGTGTTTTAGGCTTCTGATAATCCAATTTAGCCGTAATCCCCATAGATCTGTCTTCAATTTTCTGTCCTGATATATTTTGTCTTCGGCACTGATACTCTTTGACTGTACTTGATTTACTGTGTTTTGCTGGTATGCAGGGTTGCGCAGGGGTGATATGGCATCAATGCTTCATGAAACATTGACAAAACGTGGAATTTTTAACCCTGCGAAGGATTTTCTTGGACGAATCGAAGGGGGGAGGATCGTCACCCTCTGCCTTCAAATTTTCTTCAGACATAGCGGAAAAACCATTAAACCCTGCAAAATACAAACAACTATTATAAAATCCTACATGTATAGGTTAACTGCTTCAGAAGGCACGTGGAGGGAGCATGGTCGTTGGATGGCATCATCCAACGGTTGAGATTGATTAGAGGGGTCAAAGGGAAACGGAGGAGGAAATTAAATTAGAGTCGTCGATCGCGCAAAGATCGACGGTCGGGATCGAGGGTGACTAAAAAACGTGAAGGGATCACGTTATTTAGAAAAAATAATAAAAAACAGAAAAAAGGTTTAAAACCTTAGTTTCGACGAAAAATGGTTGAAAATCATGTTCGGGGTTCGGGACAAACGTGGGCTGTCGGATGAGATCGGCCCACGCGATCAACGGTGGAAAAACAGGCACCAATAAACCTGAGAAAAGCGTCCGGACATCAAACATGTAATAAAACTTCGCTGAATAAAGCTCCCGGGTCCGGATTTGCTGACTGGGTGGAGAAAACAGAGCGATCAAGTTTAGGCCGTCGATCTGCAGATCAAATCGACGGCAGAGATGCTTTAACGAAAACGCATCGTACTTGGTTATTGCATGAGCATCATTGGAGAGTGATCACCGTCCTATGAGCGGCCTCAGATCGGATGGTGGACGTCAATATCGCGTCGAGTCCATGTCCGATATTTACCGCACGATGAGGGCGGTTTTTGAAAATGGGCCCAAGACATGTGGCGACCGATGTATGGAATCACTGCGGAAAAAAAAAAAAAAAAAAAAAAAAAAAAAAAAAAAAAAAAACTGCCCCACGCTCAAAAGTGGTGCGATGGATTCCGCCCGGTTTTTCAATCGGCGAGTGGCTGGCGGGGACCACGGGGGCGATGGACTGCGCGTCGTCGATCTGCAGATCAGATCGACGGTGGAGAACCTTAGGACATAATAAAAACCGATAGATTAATGTAAACCAAGGTTTATACTCTGGAGGCAACATATTAATTTTTTAATTCGGCTTGGCGCCCGTCTGCTGGGCCATGGTCTATATGGAAAGTCATATGACCGGGGTTTTATGGAGGAAGGGCTAATCGCAATCGGGGGATGTGATAAGCGCTTGGGAGGCTGGCGCTCGATTCCAGCACTAGGGCGTATGGAGGGGGAGGGTTAAAGACCTAGCCCAAAGGGGCTTAAGTCTATAATATATAGAAAATAAGATTTTTATAGATTTTTAATGGTTTTCAAAGGAATTTGAGGATTTGATAAGGCAAGAAGGAGTTTTAGACCTTATCAAAGGGGTTTTTGATGAAGGAAAAAGGGGAAAAACATGGAAATGATGGATTTATGGGAAAAGAAAAGGCAAATATGAGGTTAGTTTTGGAAGAAGGGGGAAAAGGAAAATGGTGCTTGCAGCAGTATTCTTTCTTGGGAATCAACAGGATTTTTGAGTTGAAAAGGGGAAAAGCAGTGACGATTATCCAAAGGATAGGATATTGTTAAAAGACTTTAAGCACCAACAATTTTAGCAATGAAATTGTTTCTTGAAGGCTATCCAAAATCATTTAGCCACCACTTGATATGACAGAATTTATGGGTGGCTAACAGTGGCTCCACTTGGGGATGGTGCCTTCTTAAAGGCATCAAGAACTTCAGACTTGCATTTTCTGGGAGGCTGACCTATGCCTCATCCATTGGGCTGCCCTTCCTTTGCTGGGATTATCTTCTTTTGCTCTGAAACATATTAGCATTCATAAAAACATTAGATCTTCATCAATACAATCTTTTTATCTACCCAATCCTACTGATCTAACATTTTTTCTTCATTAGAATGCACTTGGATTGGAAAACTCTTTCACAACATTTTATTCTTTTGAAAGCAGTAAATCTAATCTATTTCTACTCCTTATTTCTCCATGGACTCAGATTAAATAGTTGAGCCCATATGATTCTCTACCTACTCTACTTTCTGTTGGGATTAAACTGTCCAACAGACTTTCATTCTCTAAATTCTACAACAGAAATTTAAAAGCGTTCAAGTCAGGATTGAACAGTCTAAATTGATGCTGGTCTATGGCATAAAAACAAATTGCACATAGACATTATTTTGCACAAAATTCAGAACAAAAATGGAAGGCTTAAGATCTGAAATTTGAAAGCATTTCCTTCCTCTTTTCCGCAGCTCTGTTTTGACTCTTACTTGAGTTGTCTTTCCTTTGCTAACTGGTTCAGATTTTGAGCTGATTAGAACCAGATTTTACATCTTATGACTCAGAATTTGAAACAGATTTGATTCATTCTCTTTTGGAAACTTAGGTTCAGGTTTCGAGCATGTTTGAACCTTTAATTTCTATCTTAAACTATCTACTGATAAGCCAAGATTAAACAGTTTGGCAAATCGAATTCACTATCCTATCAGCAGAAAATTTAAAGCTAATTAGTCAAGATTAGACAGTTTGACTAACTAGAAGTGTGTTCTTCAGGAGTAGCATTTGAGCTTGCACACTTTCAGATTTGTTTCTCTTTTTTGGTATGGGGCTATACCTTTCTTGTTTTCACAGTCTGCACTCTTTTCTTTCTTTTCTTTGTTTTTGTATCTCTGATTTTTTATAACTTTGAATGCAATGTTCAGAATATGATATTTACAATGAAAAAATAAAATGCTTTGAAACTCATGACTCTTGGTAGAAGTAATGCTTGAGCATCCTACCATTGACAAGACCTCCATATAGGTCTTCTCCATTCAATTCTTTCAAGAAAAATGCATTGTGACCCCTTTCAGCATGAATAATATAGGGACCTTTCCACAAGTTCTCAAACTTGCCATGTTTTCCCTTCTCTTCTCTCCTTGAATCCCACTTAAGAACAATATTTCCAACTTGGAAATTTTCTGCCTTAGTCTTCTTATCAAATAGCTTCTTCATATTTTCTTGGACTAACTGAGTTCTTTCATAAACTTCTTCTCTGGTCTGCTGTAAATGGATGGTTTGATTGATTCTCCTTTGCATATCATTCTCTTCAACCTGCACTTCTTGAAGGAGCTTCATGACTGGCACTCCCAACGAGGTGGGAAAAACTGCGTCCATGCCATAAACTAGCTGATAGGGGGACATATTTATTGATTTCTTTGTAGTTAACCTATCAGCCCATAAGGCATGAACCAGTTTACTGTGTCATGATCTCTGATTTTGTTCCAACAGTTTTTTAATGATATTGATGAGGCTCTTGTTGGAAGACTCGGCTAATCTATTTCCTTGGGGATAGTAAGCAGTGGAATGGCCCAAGGTTATGTGGTATTTGTAACAGAAGTCAACCATCTTTTTAGATTTAAAAGCAGCAGCGTTGTCTGTTATGATTTTTCGGGGACAACCAAATCTGGATAGGATATTAGTTTCAAGAAACTTGACAATGATAGAGTCATTGGAATTTCTGAAGGGTATAGCTTCTATCCACTTGGTAAAGAAGTCAGTGGCCATGAGGACCCACTTATGTTGAGCTGAGGAGGATGGGTGGATTTCACCAATGAATTCCAGCCCCCATTGTTGAAAAGGTGCCTCAACTCTGATAGGATGTAAGGGTAAGGGAAGGAGTTTTCTCTTGCCATCAAAGATTTGGCACTTATGGCAAGACATGACCAACTTCTGAGTGTCTGGGAAAAGGGTAGGCCAATAGTAACCTGATCTAAGAATTTTGTTCGCTGTGGCCTTCCAGTAGAGGTGTCCTCCACATTCTCCATCATGCAATTCATGCATGATTTTCTTTACATCATCTTCAAGTAAACATTTAAGAAAAATTCCAACAGCATTTTTCCAAGACAACACCCCATCTAAGATGCAAAAACTCGAAGCCTTTTGTTTCAAAAATCTAGCTTTAGTTTTATACAAAGAAGAAGGGGCATTTAAATATAAAAGCACATAAATAATGTCAGCATACCAAGCAGAATTTAGAAATGTTTTTTCAATAAAAGGAGTAGCAGATTCTTCTATTTCTTCCAACACATCTACCATATTCATGTCTAGTGCTTGGAAGTTAGACTCAGCCATAAGTTTTGCTAATCCTTGCCCTTTGAATAGTTTGGTGGGCTTGATTTCTAAGTCATACTCAAGAATAGTTGCAATCCATTTTCCCCTTTTACCATCAGGGTCTTGACTTAGAATGTCCTTGACAACAGTATGTGGAACAAAAGCAATTATGTGAGAGTGTAAAATATAGACCCTAAAGTCTTTTAAAGCTTTCACCAATGTTAAGGCTTGCTTCTCCATGATGTTATATTTGAGAGGAGCATCTCTTAAGGCCCTACGAAAGAAAGATATTGGTTGTTCCTGCCCCAAATCATTCTTTTGAAGTAAAACTGTAGCTATTGTATGTTCAGATGCAAAAGAAAAGATATAAAAGTCTTTGGTGAAATCTGGGCTAATCAGGACTGGTGTTTGAGTAAGAGCTTGTTTGACCAGTTCGAATGATTGTTTAGCTGGTAAGGTCCATTTTACACCGACATCTTTCTTAAGCATGTTTGTAATGTTTTTTAATAGCTCAGCAAGATTAGGAATAAACCTCCTTAGAAAATTAATCTTTCCGATGAAAGATTGCAACTCTTTGAGGCTTCTAGGATGACTGATCTGCAATATGCCATCTATCCTTGTAGGGTCTATCTTGATTCCTTCTTCCGAAATTATATGGCCAAGAATTTTACCTTCTTGGAGACCAAAGAGTGTCTTCTTTGGATTCAATGACAAGCCAAATTTCCTACACTTCTCAAAAAAAATTCTTAGGTGAATTAAATGTTCTTCATCAGTTTTTGAGAAAATGGTTATGTCATCAAGGTAAATGATTATGAAATAGCCAATGTCTTCAGAAAAGGCTATGTCCATGGCCCTTTGGAAGGTAGCCCCTGCATTCATTAATCCGAAAGGATTTTTGACATAAATAAAGGTGCCCCAAGGTGTGGTAAAAGCAGTTTTGATTTGATCACTTGGGAGAACTAACACCTGGTTGTAACCCGAGAACCCATCTAAGAGGGATATCCTTCTTGACCCAAATACCCTTTGAAGTATATGGTCCATCTTGGGTAAGGGGTAGTTATCTTTTAAAGAGGCTCTGTTTAAATTTCTGAAGTCAATACAGAGCCTGATTTCCCCTGTCTTCTTTCTAACAGAAACTAAGATTGATACCCACTATGAAAATCTAATGGGTACTATGATCCCAGCAGCATGCATCTTTTCAATCTCCACCTTAACTAAAGGTAGTAAGAGAGGGTTTATTCTTCTTATTTTTTGTTTAAAAGGATTTTTATTTTCCTTCAGGGGAATCTTGTGCTGGATGATGTTGGTATCATATGATTTTAAATCTTTGTATCCCCAAGAAAACACATCTTTAAACTCTTTGAACAACTCTATTTATTGCAATTTTATGTGAGCTGGGAGGGTGCTGGATAGTTTAATCATCTTGGGTTCTGCTATACTGCCTATGTTATGTTCTTCTACATTTGTTTCCACAGGCTCCATTCTCGATTCTTTGGCTACATCGTTAAAATCAAACAGGTGTTCTAAAGGTGTGAGACCTCTTGGAATTTTATCATTTTTGCATTGTAAGACTTCCGAGTCTTCTTGGTCTGCGTTATCAATTATCTCTGCTTCAAAAGGATTCTCATAATGATTTATATTAGTAGTATATGTCATTTCAACTTCTGGGATTTGTTCAATATACAAACAATTTTCTTTATGGTTGGTTTCTGGTGTTGGTATACTGAAATCATTTTCTGACTTCAAGAAATCATCTATGTGTTTGTCAGATTCAAACACTTGCCAGTGATCTTCGTTATCAGGCACAGCAGGCCTGTGTCTTACTTTTACGCTAAGTTGTTCATTTATTTCAGGCACTTGGCAGTTGCTGGCATTGAAGGCGAGTTCATTTGCTAGATGATTCAGTGCTCTAGGGATGAAAATGAGTTCATATTTTTCAAAGGTTTTCAATAAATCAAGGGAAGCGTTCCGATATTCCCTAAGCCTTGGATTTCTAGCTGAGTATTCTCCTTTGATTTGTTTTATGATAAGTTCAGAATCTCCTAAGATCGATATCTTATGGGCTTCTAATTGTTTAAGCAATCGTAAGCCTAGGAGAAGGGCTTCATACTCAGCTATATTGTTAGTGCATGGGAAATCCAATTTGTATGAAAAACTTTGATTCGTATTTTGAATCCAAACACCTGCCCCTGCACTTGTTTTGTTACAGGATCCATCAAAGTTTATTGTCCAAAGTATATTTGCCTCATTTTCATTTTCTTGTTGTTGTTGATTGTCAATGTTTTGAATTTGATTGAAGGGAAGATTAGATTGTTCTGGTGAACTGATTGGATACATGTTTTCCTTATCTTGTTGGGTGATTTCATCTTCGTTACATAAGATAAAGGAATCTAAACTTGATTGAATAGAATAGATTGGAGTTTTGTTTGGTTTGTCTATGTTGATTACCATGTACTTCATGTGACATTCCCTGTATAGTCTTCTGTTTTGGTTGAAAACATGGATGGTGGCATAAGACATGTCCATTTGAAGGCTTCTCTGAAGTTTGGCTCCCCATGATCTTGATAAGAGCATGCCATACTTAGGGGGAATGTCAGCTACAACTATGTCCATGACTAAACTCTTAGCAGGGATTTGGGATAAGTTGACATACAAATCTTTGATTAAACCCAAACATTTGACTCTGCTTGAGTCAAAGGAATACAAATATTTGTATGTTTTAATAATTTCTAAGCCTAAGCTTTCCATTACCACCTTGGGCATTAGATTGTGTGAAGCTCCTGAATCTAACATGGCATTGTGTAAAATTTTCTCATGTATGTTCAAGCTAACATAAAAGGGAGGGACAACCCCTTCTTGGTATTTTCCTTCAACTTCTGGAAGAAACAACAACTCAGGTTAGTCATCTGTCAAGTTTAAGGTGCCAGTATCACTTCCTAAGTTCAAAGCTTTCAAAAATTGGTTCTTGTACACTTCTTGGGTTACTAGTTCAGCTAAGGGAATGGTAATTTTTATCTTAGCAATCTCTCCCTCAAGACTGAAAGGAACAATTGACTTGTTAATATTTACATCTGTTTTTTCAATTGAATTCTTTTCAGCGATTTTGATTTGCTGAACCTTGTTGGGACTGGTAATTGCGACAATTTTATTAGGACTACTAGCTGAAGTGCTAGGGGTATACTGTTCAACATTTGGCTAGACACCTTTGTCTTTGTTTAAGTCTGGTTTCTTGGCTAAAATGTTGATTTTCTCTGTTGTCCTTTTGGGCTAACTTTCTGCGTTTTTCTTGACAGCAGTGCTAGTCTTTTTATCTTTTGAATTATCTACGCTCCCCTTGCTCCTAAGATCATATTGTTTATGCACCTCCATGATTGAATTTTCAAAACCCAATCTATAGTCATCATAATCTTCATAGGTGTTTATATTTTGATCATAAGAGGAAAAACCTTGTTCTTCCTCAATGAGGAAAACATCATCCCCACTGTCTGATCCAATCAAGTTTACATGAGATTCTTCCAACCTTTCCAACTCCCTATCTTCCTCATATTGATCTACATAGTTCTGTTGGAAGGGAGGTCTAATCTGTTGGTCGCTTTCCTTTTGCTTGTCTTGATTGTTTTCTCTTCTATAATTCTGATTTCTATTTCTGTTTTGGTTATTTTGAGGTTCTCTTGGTGGCAATCTCTCGTTCAAATTAATCTTTTCAAGCATCCTCTCCATCACCTTCACCAGGTTGTCAATTTTTGTGTCAGAAGTTGAGGCTGAGGGTAGTAGGTCATCATTATAAGTTACCCTCTTCTCTAATCTCAACCTATTTCTTTTCTCGATTATGTTTGCTTCTACACTCAAAGCTCCTTTCTACATGTCTTCTAAGGTTAAGTAATCTCTACCCCTTAACTCATAATTCATTTCAGCATCAAGGCCTTCGGGATACCTTACCAAGGACATGCCTTGAGGAGGTTTCATGTGAGGTGGAAGAGCGTTGTAAACTCTATTGAACCTAATGGAGTAATCATGGACACTCTCCCCTTTATTTCTCTTGAGGCTGCTATACTCTGCTAGTATTTGGAGAGGGTTCCTTTTGAGTTCCCATTTGTTGATAAATGTTTGATGCAAGGCAGGGAGATCATTTATGCTGTTAGGAGGTAAGTTTTTAAACCATTTCTTTACATCTCCTCCTAAACTTTAGGCGAAGATCCTCATCTTCACAGTGTCTTCTTCTATCTCCATGTAATCAAATGCATCTTCAATCCTATCTACGTGATGTTGGGCTGTTGTAGACTCTTTTCCAGTGCAGTGAGGGATTTTGGATTGGTAATCGTTTGGTAAGGGAAGTAGAGGTTGTGGTAACACTAATGGGGCATACCATGTTGCTATGGCTGGAAATAAGGGTGGATTTATAAGAGGTGGATTTACAAAAGTGAAAGAGGGTTGAAATGAAGTGTTTTGAACAGTGTTAGTATGGATTGGAGTGGAAGAAATACTTGGGCCAGCAAACTGATTTTGAGCAGACTTGTTATGGAAAAGACTAAAGTGATGAAGAAGCTGGGAGTCAGGAGGAGTGGAAGGTGAAGCTTCTCTACTAAAGCTCTATTGCAAATCTGCAAAGTTAAGATCAGTCTTATTTAAATCACCTTGAGATCTGGTTCTAAATATGTTCTGTGTATGATGTAAATCGAAGTGTGAATCCTCTAAGACAACAAGGTTTTTAGGGACGGAATTTGTTCTTAAGAGGCTCCTATTAGTAGCTGATTTTCCAGAGCTAGAAGTCTGCCACAGAATTCTCTCAGGATTGTCAACGATTAAAGGATGATTTGGGTCTGGATGGGATCTAGTGTTGATCCTATGTGAAGCCAGACTGTTTTTCAAAAATGAGAGAGGTTGAGGTTTTAGGGACTGTTTTTGGGAATTTTACCTCTCACGATGTCTTATCTAGTATCGGACTAGGCTTCTAAACTTCTTCCAGGTTGGTTAACACAGTCCTAAATAGATCTAGAGACCTAGATGAGTAATAGGCCTACTGGGGCTAGTGGAGTCGCCAGGTGGAAACTTTTTAGCTTTATGAAGATAAAATATTGGATGGTTCCACCATCATGCTTATTATGAAGCCAAACTGAAATGTTTTTGGGTTTTTCTGATTTTCTTGATCTTATAGGTTATGAGAGTGTCCTAAATCTGATTTAACACTTAGCTAAGGTGTTTAAACATCCAGAGTTCATTCTTATGGCTTGGTAACTGAAACCTTCAAGGTTTGATAAGGTTCTATGAGAATCCTAAGGGTTACTTAGTTTGTCACTAATTCAAACAAGTTTTATCATAATTACCATTGCTTGGCAGTGCTTGAAGACGGTTACTTATGTTATACCGGACAGTGAGTGTTTTGTTTTAAATATTTTACTCAAGGTCCCACCGTGATCGCCATTATGTTGGTGTGAGCGGTGGGATAAGTCCAGAAGGTTCTCTTTATCAATTTTAAGGGCCTAAAGAGTTTTGAGAAGTGTTTTCAAACCATTGTATTCTCAGTAGGTCCCACCGTGATCGCCATTATGTTGGTGTCCCGTGTTTTGATAGTTTGGAAAATCAAAAGACAAGGCAACCTCAGAACCAATCTTTAGAGTTCCGGGATCTAGTCCTCCTGTTCTCAGAGAGGGATCTCTCAAAAAAAAAAAAATCAAAGGTTTATCTTGTGTGCTTATAATATGGATTTTAGACTACTTATTGAGTGCAGGTGTTTGTTTGTTTGGTTGGGTTGATATAGCAGAAGATGAAAGGTCTAGGAAAGATAGATAGAAAGAGGAAGTAGTAGCTTCATTGGGCAATGGAGTCAAAAAGAGGTCCTGACAAACTTATCAATGGATATGGGATATCAGAGGGCAAGTCTAACTTGGCCACAGGATCCTTTGGTTTTTGGAATAAGATGGACATCAATGATTTGGAAAGAGAAGTTTAATTATCAACAAAGGGAATTTGAAAACACAATTTGAACAATAAAGATCTTTTTGATAGACAGGGCTAACCATGAATTCTACAAATAACACCTTTAAGCAAACAATGATTTCAAAACAACTTTCAAAATGAAACCTAAGGTTCGGAGAACACCCTATTTCCTCAAAGATTTTATTTCAAATGACTTAGAAAACATAAAAGATTCACTGATAATTGCAGTCATAGAAGAGGGAACACCTAACACATCTATGATTACATCTATAAAGACCTTTAAGACAACTGTCTAAGCAAGGACAAAGGGAAAGATCAGAACAGACCTCCTTGACTCACTATAAACAAAAAACTTCAAAGGGAGACTTCAATAACGGTTTTTGAGTGGCAGCAGACAAGCAGGGAAAACCATAAATCATGCTGAAACCAACAATTCGAACTATTAAGGAAATAAACAAGCATGAAGACTAAAGAGAGAGATTAAAGACTCTAAAGTACTTCAGCAGAAGAAAACATGAAACAGTGAAGGATGAACAGGTGTAAGGTGCTTCCAGGAGTCATTTCTTAGCCTAAAATTTTCAACCTACTGTAGTAAGAAATTATGGAACATAATGAAAACAGGGGAAAAACATTTCAACAGTTTAGAATACTTCACCAACAGCCAAGCCCATGGATCCAATGATAGAGCCTTCTCAGTAACAAGCATGCAACAACATCATCAGGGCTTCCAAGACTTCAATTTGTTCTTCAACTTCAACAGACTATGTATTATTTCAGAGAGTTCCAATATTACAACTAGTGATCAACCAACCCACTTCTCTTCTTCTGTAGTAGTATTTATAGAAGAAAGAGGAGGTGGACTCTGATAAAAGATTTCTAAAGATAATTAATACAGACTTAAATGGCTTATTGGCCTTTGGGGGCTCAATGAAGAAGCTTACATAGGTGTCCTCTGTATTAAATCATTTATATTAACTATTAGGCTTACTGGAAAGAATTTGTTGACTTCAAGGCTCCTCGTTATCCTTGTAATAAATTTTGCTGACAGTTTATAATAGGTTCTTTTGGTTGACATAACTGTTCAGCTGCATTGATGCAAAATACCTCTTGGTCTGGTAATAACTTCGACCTTCTTTTGATTGCTTTGAGGTTGTAGGTGGATCTGCGGTGGCTGGGGATTTAATTAGCCCCTGAGGTGGCAGTGGAGGCTTCTTGTCTGATAAAACACTCATGATTTTCTTTAAACTATGTTTTAGGCTTCTGATAATCCATTTTAGCCGTAATCCCCATAAATCTGTCTTCAATTTTCTGTCCTGATATATTTTGTCTTCGGCACTGATACTCTTTGATTGTACTTGATTTAATGTGTTTTGCTGGTATGCAGGGTTGTGCAGGGGTGATATGGCATCAATGCTTCATGAAACATTGACGAAACGTGGATTTTTTAACCCTGCGAAGGATTTTCTTGGATGAATCGAAGGGGGGAGGATCGTCACCCTCTGCCTTCAAATTTTCTTCAGATATAGCGGAAAAACCATTAAACCCTGCAAAATACAAACAACTATTATAAAATCCAGCATGTATAGGTTAACTGATTCAGAAGGCACGTGGAGGGAGTGTGGCCGTTGGATAGCATCATCCAACGGTCGAGATTCATTAGAGGGGTCAAAGGGAAATGGAGGAGGAAATTAAATCAGAGTCGTCGATCGCACAGAGATCGACGGTCAGGATCGAGGGTGATTGAACAACGTGAAGGGGTCACGTTATTTAGAAAAAATAATAAAAAATAGAAAAAAGGTTCAAAACCTTAGTTTTGGCGAAAAATGGTTGAAAATCATGTTCAGGGTTCGGGACAAACGTGGGCCGTCGGATGAGATCGGCCCACGCAATCAACGGTGGAAAAACAGGCGCCAATAAGCCTTAGAAATGCATTCGAACATCAAGCATGTAATAAAACTTCGCTGAATAAAGCTCCCAGGTCCGGATTTGCTGACTGGGCAGAGAAAACAGAGCGATCGAGTTTGGGCCGTCGATCTGCAGATCAGATCGACGGCGGAGACTCTTTAACGAAAACGCGCCGTACTTGGTTATTACACAAGCATCTTTGAAGAGCGATCACCGTCCGATGAGAGGCCTCAGATCAGACGGTGGATGTCAATATCGCGCCGGGTCCATGTCTGATCTTTACCGTGCAATCAGGGCGGTTTTTGAAAATGGGCCCAAGACACGTGGCGGCCAGTGTATGGAATCACTGTGAAATTATTAAAAAAAAAAAAAAAAAACCCCCGCGCTCAAAAGCGGTGCGATGGATTCCACCCGGTTTTGCAATCGGCGAGTGGCTGGTGGAGACCACGGGGGCGATGGACTGCGCGCCATCGATCTGCAGATCAGATCGATGGTGGAGAACCTTAGGACATAATAAAAACCGACAGATTAATGTAAACCAAGGTTTATACTCTGGAGGCAACATATTAATTTTTTAATTCGGCTTGGCGCCCGTCTGCTGGGCCATGGTCTATATGGAAAGTCATATGACCGGGGTTTTATGGAGGAAGGGCTAATCGTGATCGGGGGATGCGATAAACGCTTGGGAGGCTAGCGCTCGGTTCCAGCACCAGGGCGTATGGAGGGGAAGGGTTAAAGACTTAGCCCAAAGGGGCTGAAGTCTATAATATATAGAAAATAAGATTTTTATAGATTTTCAATGGTTTTCAAAGGAATTTTAGGATTTTGATAAGGCAAGAAGGAGTTTTAGACCTTATCAAAGGGGTTTTTGATGAAGGAAAAAGGGGAAAAACATGGAAATGAGGGATTTATGGAAAAGAAAAGGCAAAGATGAGGTTAGTTTTGGAAGACGGGGGAAAAGGAAAATGGTGCTTGCAGCAGTATTCTTTCTTGGGAATCAGCAGATTTCTGAGTTGAAAAGGGGAAAAGCAGTGACGATTATCCAAAGGATAGGATATTGTTAAAATACTTTAAGCACCAACAATTTTAGCAATGAAATTGTTTCTTGAAGGCTATCCAAAATCATTTAGGCACCACTTTATATGACAGAATTTAAGGGTGGCTAATAGTTTCATGTTTTAAGAGTCGAGAAACAGGAAAAATATGACTCTAGTCACTTTCAGATTGAACGAGCGTGAAAGGACAAGTGATCGATGATCTTTTCACTTTTTAAGGAGTCATGAAAATATCAAAATGACTAATTTGGTAATCTAAGCAAGAGGGTGTACCAAGTTTCTGTGAACTGCCATATACACCTTGGTGATCAAATGAAATAGAAATGACCAAGGAATTGACGTATGCGCAGGTAGTCTCCCCGAATGTTGTGTTTGGTGTATCATGGTTACAGGGCGGAAGACTTAGCTTCCTATGGATAAAGGATTTGAACCTATGAGGGTCTCCCTTTATATACGTGACGGTATGGGGAGCACAAGTCCATGCTAGCGCTGTCTAAAGCTAGTTGGGGAATGATAGCTACTAGGTTTAACGACGTCGGAACACGTCACTAGCCTAGACCTCTAAAATGTATACGTTAAGTTTCAATTCTTCCTTAGATTGATTGAATTGATTTTAAGGCTGATCTTGAATTAATGTTTCAGTTTCAAGGCCCTACCTAATCTGATCTTGAATTCCTAAGTGCACACTACATGCCAAGGAACATCATTTCCGTTCGATGAATGCTAACTAAGAGAAGGATAGGAATCTTTAACAAAGTATCGATCAATGAAAATATAAGAATAATTTCACTAATGCATTTAATACAACCAAATGAAAAACAAAAAACTCTTTCCAAGGTCACTAAGAGCTAGTTATGCCAAAGAAATTTTCATTTTCAATTCAAGCGAAAGAATGCAATTTTTTGTTTTTTAGATGAATGAAGCACACAATGCACTATTGCACTAAAAAGCAAAGCAAACACTAGTTTTGAGCACTACGAATGTAAATATCTAAAATGAATAAATCAAATGCAATACAAACATAAAACACACTCAAAACAATGATGCACTCTTTCAAGAAAACAAAACGCTTTCAAGACGATCCCATGAGCAATGTGATCTATGCTTGAAGTGACGAATGGAGAGTTAAACGAAAACAAAATTGATCATCCAAAAAACCAAAGACACGAAGAATCGAGAAAGACTAATGCAATCGACTAGCAAATTGAAATGACAGACATCAAAGTGACTCGAATTTAGCTCAGAAGGCTCAGTGAGGAGAAGGCTGAACAAACAGCACAAAACACCTAGAAACCTTAGGGCTACAAAACTTCACTTATGAGATAATGGAAAAATAGCTTAGAAGACCGAGGCTACAGAGTCAAAACAACTTCAAAAGACCAATTTCAATTCAAAGAACCAATCCATAGCTAAGGACTTCTGAAAAAACTCAGGAAGAAGGTCAAACGAAATCCTACAAGATTCGGCGTGACTGTCAAGCTGTAATCTGCACCTAACAGGGGTTGGCGCACATGTGACAAAAGTAACAAGTGCCAATTTGCATGACTGTTCAAGGAAAAAACTGCGCCAAGCTAGAAAACTATGGGAAAAGGATAAAACCATTGAGCAGAGGTCAGTCTTGACACTTTGGAACTGAACAGGAGGATTCAAAATAGTCAAACAAGTCAAGTAATGCAGAAAAACAATCAAACTAACAAAGTCGACTCGACAAGTCAAACTATCAACAAACAACAAGACGAAAAACACACACTAATACCCAGTGAAGTCGCCAACTTGTTATGTAGGTAAATCCCCTCTGCGGATAGAGGTGGTCCCTCTATCCCTAGGGTGGGTCTAGCAGCAAGAGGACATGCTAATGTGTTGGTTCTTGGCTAACGAATGAAACGAGTTGGGATAGATTTTCCTACCTGTGATCCAACGTGGTTGTTGTAGCCACAGCAGAGGTCTCCCGATCCTTGTCCCGACACATCGCGATCATTCAGTAATGGTACTCGGACGCCTACAAAAATTTCAAAGGACAAAAGCAGCATACATAACAATAATTGCATTCATAGTTAGCTAATCAGTCAAGGAATATTACACGTATTTCATAAGATAAATCACATCAACATAAGATGGGAATCAAAATATCAGTCATGTATATATTAAGAGAAAGAAAGAGATTACAACCGGAGCCTTGACGTCACAACCTCCTTCAACGGGTTCATTCGGAGCGCATCTCGAGCATTCATCAGGGAATTTTGACGTGGCGAGGAAAAACTTAAGCTCTCTCTCGACAAGTCTCTCTCTCTCTCTGCTCTATCTCACCAGCTATATCAGACTGTTTCAGCAAAAAAATTAGCAACTCCTCTTCAGCTAGCTGCATCAATGTGAGAGAGGTTTATTTATAGAGGGAGAGGAGGAGGTTGGGATCCCTCAAATGGTAGAAGGGAGGCCTTATCCTTTGGTAGTTTCTCCCAAAAGGTGGAAACAAGAGGCCAAAGGAAGGTTCTCAACGTTATTCTGTTGAACAACCCAAGTTGACTCGCCCACGAAGTAGTTAGCATGGAAACCTCACCTCTATATTTAAAAAACATTCCAAAAACAGCTCGGCGCGAGCAGCTCACTGGGACAGAGCGCCAATGGGCACGAGGCCTAGTGTTAATTTCCTTCATCGGTGCATGGTCATAACGGTCTACCAGTGCCAACCCAAAAGCATGTGTTTTTTATGGTCTGCTCATGGAAAAGTCAACAGAGGAAATGTTCTCCTCATGGCAAGGGATGCAATGACACTTTTTGCAAGGCATGACACTTCATATAAGTCACAAAAATGGTGCTCCAATGTGCAGGATGGGGATTGCAGGGATGGTGACAAAATGTTGTGTAACGCCATGAGAGTGGAATCCTTAACTATCCCTATGCCAACATCTTCGTAAGGGATAACCATTTTTCCGACATGTTGGATACTATCTGTAGAAGTAGGGTCTGAAGCGAAGTAAGACAACTGATAGATTTTAACATTATTTCCTTTATGAGGAAACATTATAATTCAAAAGACTAATGAAACAACAACAGTCATAGCATAAGACTAACTACGACCCAGAAGAAAGTTGTAATCAAGAGGGGCATCAACAACTTTTACCTCTAGCGTTACCTCTATAGGCAGATCCTGGAGTTTTCCGGATGGGCGAAAACATCTTCCATAAAAGGCTTTAAAGATCGTCGGTTATTGGTTGATTGTCGGAGAACCAAGAGTTTTCCAACAAGCTAATTAAATTATACATATAGATGCTCGCTCATCAATTATAGTGCGAAAAACTTGCCTTGATTTGAATAATACTGGAATTTGAAAAGCCATTTGATGTGGGAGTCTAGGTACAAAATTTTTGAGATCAAAGACCATTAGATTAGAGTCTTGAGGACCAATAGCTCCTATTGTTGATAATAGTAATTTACTTTGAGCTGGACAGGATTGCAGCACCTCGTGGGCTGACATTGCTGAAGGGGATATGGCCAAATCTTCAACAATGTTGTAATTCTAATTAGCTCTCGCATGTGGATTGAAAGTTGATTGTCGAAGTACACCTTTGGCAAATTATTTAATCACTAAATCAAGGTTAGGTTTCTCGATTTGCAATGCTTCAGAAATTGAAGGAGATGTTGATGGTGTTTGACTGGATGATTCAGTCTCTTTACTAGTTACAGGACTCTTAGATCCATAGTCTTGAGATCGTGCCGCAACCATGACCTGAGATATTATCAAAATATTTTCTGATGAATTGGAAGAAGATCTGATCATTTTTCTATCTTAAGATAGAAAAGGATATTTCAAGACAACACGTATGGATGAACCTTTGAAAAATTTTGATACCTCGGCTCGATGTGGACACTCATTGGTGTAGTGATCCTTATCACAGATAAGACAAGGACAAAGATGTCTCCATTTTTCATCTGATGGTTTAGTATTTTCAGATTTCTCTTTGAAAGAAGTGTTTTATTTATTTTTACCCTTCTTTTTCTTCTTATTACCGAATTTAGCTTTATTTTTGGGAAAGTCTACAATGTGAATTTCGGCAGAAGTTTCGAGGGAAGAGTCTCCTTTAGGTGAATCTAGTAGAGTTAGAATTAGAGAAGTAGATTTAGATGACTTAATTTTACGCTTTGTAGTATTAACCGTACCAATTACACCATCTGCAAAATGAAAAACAAAAGAAGTTGCAGTAAGTTGACCTGGGCATGGTAAATCAAGAATTTTTCATATAGAGTACCAGACCGTGTTTATACAAGGTCTAGGTACTGTTCTTGGGCTATGAATTTTTCTTCTGTGACAACGCCTCCCTTAGCTACATCTTCAACGTTCTTTGGAAGTAATTATTTAATAAACCATTCTACCAAAATTTGTTCTGGAATAAAAAATTTCACTAAACGTCGTCTACGTCGCCATTCGTGTATGTGTTTTGAAATGTATGTAGACGTACTTTGTTTTAATGAAGTTAAAAGTTCCTTGCCATTGTCATAACGTACTAGCAACTGAAAGTGAGTTAGGAAGGTTGTTGCTAAAGCATTGAAATAATATAAAGAGTCGCATAGTAACTTGGTGTACCACTTGGCAGCTAAATTGATCAACGTGCTCTGAAAAAGTCTTAATTGAATGGAATGATCAATAAGGAGATGGATGCACACCAAAGATGATAAGTAATCACATGATTTGAGGGGTCTTCTCTTGATTTTCCTTCAAACTTTGGTATATCACTGGGCAACTTATTTGGCATTTCTAGTCAAAACGAAAGATAATAAATTGGATCATTCATTAGCCGAGACAAATATGGTAAGTCTAAAGTTGCAACGAATGGTAATCGACAGTTAGGGTCTTGTTGTGCAAACTGACAACCTTGAGGAACAATACCAGTACCTGGAGGAGGATATCCAGGATAACCTGGAATAGCCTGAGCAGATGGGATTGGAATACCTCTGGGGTATCTAGAGTTAGCCATACCAAATTGAGTTTGAGCTAGTATTTTACTCTGTTAGATTGGATTTTGTCCCATTTTTCCATATTGAAATTGCCCTTGAAATGGTTGACTCTGTGCAAACTGACCTATAAGAGGTTGGCTTGTTTGAACTGTTGTTGCACCAAGTTTTCATACAGAGGTTTGAATAGTATACTAAAGTGTAGGTCTAGTTTGATGAGCAGTAACCTGAGGGATTTCCTGTGTAACATTTGATACAGTCATTTGAAGGGTTGTAGCAACAGGGGTTCGAGAAAATCCGAGGATAGGTGTACTCGGTTGTTGAACAGAATTTTGCATGACAGATTGGATGGGATTACTTGGAGTACTCGAACCAACTTGCTGACTAATAGGTATAGATACCTGAGGGGTAATTTGAAGTGCAGTCTAAACAGGCTATTGGACTTGGGTATAACCAAATTGTCCAGCTGGCTAAGCAGGTTGATTATAAGGTACTTGTAAAGTAGGTTGCAAATATTGTTGATTCAACAACGGATTCCACACAGTATTAATGCCTAGGTAAGAAGCACCCATCAAAGGTTGCGATGCATAAGGTTGACCATAACCAGTTTGAGATATTGGAACATAAGTTTGATAATTACCTAGATAAGTTCCAATAAAAGGTTTTCCTCCTTGAAAGGATAGTTTAGCTTGATAAAATTGTTGCCCTTGAAGAGGTTTGTGTCCTTGAAGGGGTTGTTTCTCTTGGAGAAATTTCTTTCCTTGAGGAGTTTGCTACCCCCTAGGCGCTATATAGCTACCTTGAGAGCTAGCTTGAGGAATATTTCCGGAAAACATATAGACATGTTCCGTTGTCAAAGATTCAGTGGTAGATTCATAAAAACCAGTTGATTGTGTAAAATTTTCAGAAGAGGGAGATACTCCTCAGAAAGTGACAGGGAGCGACTGGTACCCAGCAGGAACTGTTGGACCGTGTTGTGGATCATTTGCATTTACCTTTGAAATATTTTTCAAAACACCAAAAAAATATCATATATGTTAGAAAATGTATAATTTTGTATGTCGAAGAAGAATTTTTATTTATATGTTGGTACAATAACATTACATGATGAGATGTGAAGGTGGGTCGAGTCAGGCTCATTCACATGCAGAACAGTTCAAGATCCAGACTAATGGGCACGTTTAGAACATTGCACACCAGTCAGTGTCGAGTCAGGCTCATTCACAAGCTCAAGAGAGACTAGTGCGGCGGAACACAGGATAAGCTCAGGAGGGTTACACTGTGGAGGAAAACAAACTAGTTTCCTGAAGGCGGAGAAATGGCGCATTTCCCTTTAAAACTTAAGAATTTTGGAGGAGACGCAAAGGGAAAAATAGACGGTCAGGATCAAAGCACAAAACTGAAATGGAGAGAAGGACGACAGAGATCATATTTCATATTGCATTTGGTAAAGGATACAAGTTTGAAATATGGTTAAACTTGTGATATTGCGATGCGATGTGATCGCATATCGCACATCGCAAGGTCAGGAAGAAAGGTACTAAAGGAATATGTTATGATCGCCGAAGTCTGAAGTGCGGTAAAGTTTCATATTGCCAATTTCGATTTGCTATTGGCCCCACCTTCGCTTGCCACATCACCTTCCTCCCGTCGCACTTCGTACATCGCAATGTTTAACACTTACCCCCGTCTTTTGTAACAAGACCCTCGACTTGCAATTTGCGGGTGGATACGATGTGGTTTCAAAAGCGAACTCCAAAGGTTTTCAAATCTGGAGGTAAGGAATTTCTTATGTTAAATCGCATCAGAGGAAGAAAAGAGGATTATAACGTAAAGCTAGTGAAATGAAAAAATGCGATATAAAGCGGACACGGTGTGTTCCCCAAGGGTGAGTAGAATATAGTTTAAGTCAAAGTCTTGCGGCGGTTTACAAAGAGAAGGTGGAACACTGCAGGCACGAACAGAAGGGGACAAGATAACATTGTTTGAAGCACAAAGGCATAGGCAGAGTTGGGCAGAAGAACGTATAGTGGCACTGTTGGAAGCACGAAAGCTGGGTCAAGTAGGGCACTGAGGCGTTGTTACAAAACTATGCAGCTATCATATCATAACCATAAAGGACACCTCATCACTTCGGGGGGGCGCATCAACAACATTCAGATTCAGCAAAACGAATGATATTTCCAGTTTCAATTTGTTTTCTTGGTATGATTGCATAATTAATTTTAACAATTTAGGTAGTCGAAGTAGTTTCAAGAAGTTCAGCAGTTACGAACTATTTTGATGTATTTAAGTAGATATAAATAAAGAAAAGAGGTTATGAGTTTTGGACCTCTCGATGACTGTTAATTTGGTACTAAATTTTCTGAGAAATTAATGAAAGAAGATCAAGTTTCCTACACCTATTGATGTTGGTACGTCTTTCCAGTTCCGCTCTGTGTTTACTCCTCTTTGAATGTAGTGAAGTAATGTAGTTGCGGGTCTATTTTTACATCTGTAAGTAAGAGTTAAACAATCCTTAATGTGTGCTCCTTCACCCATCTCTTCTCCCTTCAAAAATTCTCTCTGAAACTTAAAAGTAATAGATTTTTTGTTTACAACATATTATTTTGAGTTTCCCCTCTCTTCACAAACTCCTGATGAAACTTTAAAGTAATAGATTATGTGTTTACAACATATTATTTCGATTTTCCTCTCTCTCCATGAATTTCCTCTGAAACTTAAAAGTGGTAGATTCTGTGTTTTCAGCATATCATTTTGAGTTACCCTTACAGTTCTTATTTTCATTTAATTCAAATATCAGTAGTTTATGGCATTATGAAGGCTTTCATTATATCAGATTATTGAGGGTATTAAGTAATCAAATTCCAAAGGAGCTAAATAGAGGCCATTTGATATTGTAATTTTGACATACATTTACAAAATGTCTTAAGCACTGATTCCTTACCACAGCCAAGGGATCATCTCTTAAGATACAACAGTTTTTGGTGTCGTTGCCGAACATGAAGAAACGAAGTGTATTTTTCGTGGGTTTTTCACATTATTTCCTCTGGTTGTTCAGTGAGGAGGAAATATTTGGCTATGTTTGTTATTTTTAAAATTTTGGCTTTCAAAAGACCTCACACGAGGTCAGATACCTCACAGCAGATAGTCCCTACTTTGCCAGATCCAGAAATATTGGTTTCTAAAAAAGCTCAGAAACCTGAAACTCCTTCAACCCCTGACCCTACATTTTCTTCTATTGACAGTACTTTTAGTAATCCTTTGTTTGAAGATATTTCTGAAATACTTCCTTCCTTGGAACAAGACTCACTTGTCACACCACTTTATTTTCAAGGGCGTAAGGTGGAAGAACACTCCTTTGATTCATTTTATTTTACTTTTCCTCAAGCTCAACAAACTCTAGTTGCTGGTCCCTCTGTTATTTTCCATCAGCCTATCCCCATATCATTTTTTCCTCCACCTTTGGTCATTTTCACAACAGGTCCAATGACTACATTGAACCAAGGAACAATCAATCAAGGTGCAAACATGGCAGCACCAGCCTTTTTTTTGAACAGATATGCTCCACTTAATCTTCCTCAACTAATTAATGCAATGCCTCAAGAGTATCTTAAATTACTCCCACGTTTTACGAGAGAAGATGAAATAACTGTAGAACAACACTTGCCTATGTTTTGTAATTTTGCATAAAATGTGAATGTAGAAAATCTCAAAGTTGTAATGAGGCTCTTTGTTCAATCTCTGGATGGAGAGGCTAGGAAGTGGTTTAAGGGATTGCCAGATGATTCTATTAATACATGGGACGAACTAGAAAATTGATTCACTGAGATATGGGGTGAAAAAAGGGATCATGGATATTCACTAATGCAATTCAATGCAATCAAAAGAAAAATTAGATGAAAATATATTAGATTTTATCAAAATATTCAATAAGTTGTATAACAGTTTGCCTGTAGAAATCAACCCCCCCCCCCTCGTTTGGAGAAAAGGTGGTTTTTGTTGGGATTTTTGAAGCCGATTTTAGTTTCACGCTTAGAGAAAGGAGGTACGCTACTCTAGAGCAGATACATATAGATGCTTTAGAGATTGAAGCTAATATGACTACAGCTGGAAAGGCGAAAGGGAAACAACCAGTCCAAGAGAAGGGGAAAGACAAAGAAGAATCATCACAAGATCTAAGAATTGAATATATGACAAAGGTGATAAATTTTTTTTAAAATAAGCTATTTAATATGGAATTGGAAAATAAAAACTCCCAAATACAAGTACAACAAAACTGATGGGGGTTTAACCCTCAATTCAGAAGACATCCCCTTCAAGTTTTACAGAGGGAAAGAAGAGATCAAGACTAGGTTCAAGCACCATTGTATATAGAAGCAGAACCCGGAGAGCCACCAGAAGATGACCAAAGGGAGGCCGAGGATCAAGTATTTTCTATTTATATAATAGAAGAGGATGAAGAGGAAGACTGTAAGGGAGAATATGTAGAATATTAAGTATCTTTTGATCAAGATGAAATGGATAAATAAAGTAGGAAATTCACATATTTCATCCAAGTTGAGTTACATAAAAAGTATGATTTAAGGTCTAGAAAGAGATCTAGAGTGTAGGATAATGACGGTGAACAACAAGGTTCCATTCCTCCTCCAATGGCGACTCCATAGCAAAAGGACCCTATGAAACAGGTCAGTAATGGGAATCAACCTGTAAATTCACTTAATAGAAAAAATGTGCACCAGGGTGAATCTTCCTAGAACAAATCAGTTGACCCTAATATTTTGGAGAGAGTTGTTCCTGTACCCAAACAAGCGGCAAATTATAGAAAGAGTGAAGAAGAACCTAAAAATAATTTTAAGCAAACTCATGCTTTCAGTTTGGAAAAAGAGTTGGAGAAGGTTAAAATTCAGGTACCTCTTCTAGAATTAGCTAAAATACCAGGTTACAAGAAAGAAATTTCAGAATTTATTAATCTCACACAGATGGAAGATATAAGTGACACTTTGAACTTACAAGAAGAAAAGCTAGTGGTAACCTTTGGTCCTCATGTAGAAGAAGTAGATCCTTCTGTTCCACCCTTCTATATTTCTTTGTTGCTTCATGATTTTACTCTACATAATTCCATGTTGGACTCAGGAGCATCCCATAATCTCATGCCATTGTCTGTTATGAAGGAACTAAACTTGAAAATTACCAAACCTTATAGGTATCTGTATTCTTTTGATTCCAAAAGGATGAAATGTGTTGGGTCAATTAAAGATGTAGAAATTTCGTTGGCACAAATCCCAGCAAAGAGTATAGTCATGGATGTAGTGGTCGCTGAAATTCCAGCCAGGTTTAGAATGCTCCTATCGAGATCTTGGGGAGAAAAGTTGGGAAGTGTTATAAAATTAGATTTCACTTATGCGATCATTCCTGTTTTTAATGGGGAAGAAAGGATATTGTACAGGGAAACAAGGTTTGTGAAGACCACTTCCAAGAAAGATGCAGGAAATTCCCCCATTTATAGTCAAGAAACAAAAGATCTTTCTTGTTTCATGTTGCATGAAGATGTAGAATTTGCTAAAGACACAGGGAAGAAGCTCTCTTCAATAGTTGTAAATAATGAGCTGCACTCAAGGAAGATTTGGAAATCCTACTTTGATGGTGCCTACTCCAAGGAAGGCACAGGTACTAGATTCTTGTTGATATCACCAAAAGGTAAGCTCATGCCTTTCTCTTTTAAACTAGAATTTGATTCAACAAACAATGTGGTTGAGTATGAGGCCTTAATCTCAAGCCTTCAAGTTGCTAAAAAGATGGGAGTTCAATGTATTTCAATTTTTGGTGACTCTGAATTGATAATAGGGCAGATTAAAAATCATTGTCAAACCAAGCATCCGAGATTAAGGTCATATAGGAATGAAGTTTGGGATCTGATAGAAAACTATTTTGAAGCCTTCAATCTTTAGTTTTTTCCGAGGGAGGAGAATAGATTGGAAATTTATTTAGCAGTTTCAGCCAGCACCTTCAAACCTCCAATAAATCCAAGGCTAAGGTATGAAATGTAAATTAGATATAGACCTTCTATCCCTTTCAATGTGAAATATTGGAAAGTGTTTGAAGATGATGAACAGATAAATAAGTTCCTGAAAATGATTGGAAACTTAGAAAATGCTGAGATAGACCAAGAGGAAGAACAAACAGAGCAGAAAGTAGAAATAAGAAACCTTAAGCAATCAATAGGTGAACAAAAGATTATCCAATTGAAATATAATGTGCTCCCTAAAGGGTTGGTTCCCCTTGAAAGTTTATTTGATTCTAATGATGTTGTTGTTGATTCAAAGAAAACACATCAAGAAGAAGAGATGGAAGATTGTAATTTGGGAACTCAACAAGAACCAAAAATAGTGAAATTGTTCAAAGGTGTTCCCAAGAACTACAAAGAAAGATACATTGATCTTTTTAAGAAATATATGGATGTGTTTGCGTGGTCATATGAATACCTGAAAACATATGACAAAATCATAATTCAGCATAATATTCCATTGAACGAAGGACTCAAACCACAGAGATAGAAGCTTAGACAGATCAATCCATTGTTGCTAGCTCCAATCGAAAAAGAAGTGAAGAAATTGTTGCAGGCGAAAAGTATAGTCCCTCTCAGATATTCAAACTGGGTTTCTAATTTGGTCCCTATAAGAAAGAAGAATTGAGAGATAAGATTGTGTGTAGACTTCAGGAATTTGAAAAAAGCATCTTTAAAATATAATTATCCTTTGCTGAAAATGGATTATGTCTTACAGAAGGTGACAGGAGCTTACAAGTTGTCTATGGTTGACGGATTTTCTGGGTATAATCAGGTAGCAGTAGAAAAAGAAGATTAGAAGAAGACTGCTTTCATGACGCCCTAGGGCACCTTCATGTATGCAAGGATTTCAATAGGCCTTATGAACGCAAGTGCAACATTTCAAAGGGCCATGGAAATAGCCTTCGTTGGTGACATGTTTGTAGTTATATATCTGGATGATGTAACTCTTTTCTCAGGGTCATATTATAAACACTTGGAGAATTTGCAAAAAACTTTTCAAAAGTGCAGAAAGTTTGGTTTGTCATTAAATCCCAAGAAATCTTTATTTGCCTTAGAAGAAGGTAAATTATTGGGTCACATAGTTTCTAAACAAGGAGTAAAGATTGACCCAGAAAGGGTGGAAGCCATTCAGATGATTCTCGTACCCAGAAGCAAGAAATATATCTAGAGATTCCTGGGAAAAATAAATTTTCTAAGGAGATTTGTGCCCAATTATGCTAAGATCGAGAGAATTATAACAGATATGTTGAAGAAAAATGTAGAAGTGAAATGGGATAAGGAAGAAAGAGATGCATTTTCTAGAATAAAGGAAGCCCTGCAGGAAGCTCCAATTCAAAAAGCCTTTCAGGTATTCTCATTTTCATCCCCCACTACTATTGCTATTGTGTTATTGAAGAAAAATGAAGATAGTAAGGAGCAGCCAGTTGCATTTTTCAGTAAAGTTCTCAGAGATGTTTATATCAAATACAATATTCTGGAGAAACAAGTATATGCTTTGGCCAAAGCATTGAAAGCCTTCAGGACTTATGTGTTACAGTCCCAAATAACAGCTTATGTTCCTAATTCTGTTGTGAAAGATGTACTGGTCCAAAGTGATGTTGAAGGAAAAAGGGGGAAGTGGATAGAAAAAATCCAAGAGTATGATTTGGACACCAAACCAACCAAGTTGATGGGTTAGCGAAGTTGTTGACAAAGACAAATTTTCAGGCCTTGGGAATTAATCTGTTGGAAACAGTGGATGGAGCTGTTAATGAAGAAGGTCAAAGCAAGTCCAAAATAGGTAATCAATACAAATTTTTGTGCCCTGATTGGTATAAATATATTGTGCATTACCTGTGTTTCTTTTCTTGTCCAAGTTCACTAAATAGAACAAAATACAGAGCTCTCAAGCTAAAATCTTAGCCATATGTTATAGTAGAATCAAAGCTATACTGGAAATATTCTGCTGGTATTTTTTTGTTATGTCTAATCGAAGGAGAATCTATTGAAGTCACCAAAGAATATCATGAAAGTTTGTGTGGAGGTCATTATAGCTCGAAGGTCACTGCTCATAAAATTCTCAAGTCAGGCTTCTATTGGCCAACCCTGTTTGCAGATGTTTATAGACTTGTCAGAAGTTGTCAGAAGTGTCAGCTGTTTGCTGAAAATAAAAAACTTGCTCCATTAGCTCTCATCCCAGTATTTATTGAAGAACCTTTCAGCCAATGGGGATTGGATTTTATTGGAGAGATCAATCCACCATCAAGTGGACAGTTCAAGTGAATTCTAACTGCCACTGATTACTTTAAAAAATGGATTGAGGCAATACCCATTAAGAAGGAAAATGACCAAGTAGTGATGGAGTTTCTGGAGGAAAACATTTTCAGCAGATTCAGATGTCCAGTCAAAATTGTGACTGATAACGCTCAGGTATTCAACTCTGCTCATTTCATTAATTTTTGTCAAACATATAATGTAATCTTATCACATTCCACATCATATCATCCCCAAGGGAATGGATTGGCAGAGTCTTCAAATAAGACATTGGTCAGAATCTTGAGGAAGACAATCATCGAGAATCAGAAGGATTAGGATATGAAGTTGAATTTTTCCCTCTAGGTAGTTCGAGTCACTACCAGGAGATCTACTGGAAAGTCTCCCTATGAACTGGTTTATGGAACTCAAGCGCTATTTCCTACTCAGCTAGCCAAACCAGTGATTTTTGTCCTTCAAGAAGCTTAGGAAGAACCTAATGCTCTGGTGAAAAGATTGAATCAAGTGAAAACAAAAACAATGTTAGGGATAACTTGATCACTTGTCAGGAAAAGATGAAGTCTATATTTGACAGAAAAGAAAAATAAGTTCTCTTTCAAGCAGGGTATTTGGTACTGAGATGGGACACCAGACGAGAAGGCAAGGGGAAGCATAGTAAATTTGACCCTCTCTGGTATGGTCAATACAAAATCTATGAGGCAAGGTCAAATAACACATTCATTTTGGAAGATCTAGATGGAGAGTCAGTACAGCTTCCTATGAATGGGTAGTACCTGAAGCATTATTTCCAGCATTAAAAGTCAGCATTACACCATTCTAACTACTGGATTGCTCATTTTTCATATGTCACCAAGAAATATTTGACTCCATGCCCAACGGATAAGGCACTAATCTGAGGTCCTTAGCGCTTCCATGGAAAAAAGCACTATCCCTAGGTGGAGCGAGATGTTGTGGCTCATTTTCATTTACCTTTGAAATATTTTTCAAAACAACAAAAAAAACATATATGTTAGAAAATGTAAAATTTTGCATGTCGAAGAAGAATTTTGATTTATATGTTGGTAAATTAACATTACATGATGAGATGTGAAGGTGGGTCGAGTCGGGCTCATTCACGTGAAAAACAGTTCAAGAGTCATATCGATGGGCACATTCAGAACATTGCACACCGGCCAAGGTCGAGTTGGGCTCATTCGCAAGCTCAGGAGAGACTAGCGCAGTGGAACACCAGATAAGCTCAGGAGGGTTACACCGTGGAGGAAAACAAACTAGTTTCCTGAAGGCGGAGAAATGGCGCATTTCCCTTTAAAACTTAAGAATTTTGGAGGAGACGCACAGGGAAAAATAGACTGTCAGGATCAAAGTGCAGAACTGAAACGAAGATGGACAGAGGAGATCGTATCACATATCGCATTCGATAAAGGATACAAGTTTGAAATATGGTTAAACTTGTGATATTTCGATGTGATGCGATCACATATCGCACATTGCAAGGTCAGGAAGAAAGGCGTTAAAGGAATATGTTATGATCGCCGAAGTGCAAAGTGCGCTAAAGTTTCATATCGTCGATTGCGATTTGCAATTGTCCCCACCTCTGCTTGCCACGTCACCTTACGCACGTCGCACTTCGCACATCGCAATGTTTAACACTTACCTCCTGTCTTTCGTAACAAAACCCCCGATTTGTGATTTCCGGACGATGCAATGTGGTTTCAAAAGAAAACTCCAAAGGATTTCAAATCCGGAGGTAAGGAATTTCTTGTGTTAAATCACATCAGAGGAAGAAAAGAGGATTATAACGTAAAGCTGGTGAAATGCCAAAATGCGATAGAAACCAAATGCGATGTGTTCTCCAATGGTGAGTAGAATATAGTTTAAATCCAAGTCTTGTGGTGGTTTACAAAGACAAGGTGGAATGTTGCAGGCACGAATAGAAGGGGACAAGATAACATTTTTTGAAGTACAAAGGCATAGGCAGAGTTGGGCAGAAGAAAGTATAGTGGCACTATTGGAAGCACGACAGTTGGGTCAAGTCGAGCACTGAGGCGTTGTTACATAACTGTGCAGCTATCGCATCATAACCTGAAATGACACCTCAGCACTTCGGGGGGACGCATCAGCAACAATCAAATTCAGCAAAACGAATGATATTTCTAGTTTCAATTTGTTTTCTTGGTGCGATTGCATAAGTAATTTTAACAGTTTAGGTAGTTGAAGTAGTTTCAAGAAGGTCAGCAGTTATGAACTATTTTGATGTATTTAAGTAGATAGAAATAAAAAAAAGAGGTTCCAAGTTTTGGACATCTGGATGACTGTTAATTTGGTACTGAATTTTCTGAGAAATTAATGAAAGAAGATCAAGTTTCCTACACCTGTTGATGTTGATACGTCTTTCCAGTTCTGATCTGTGTTTATTCCTCTTTGAATGTAGTGAAGTAATGTAGCTGCAGGTCTCCTTTTACATATGTAAGTAAGAGTGAAACAATCCTTAATGTGTGCTCCTTCACTCCATCTCTTCTCCCTTCACAAATTCTCTCTGAAACTTAAAAGTAATAGATTCTGTATTTACAACATATTATTTTGAGTTTCCCCTCTCTTCACAAACTCCTGATGAAACTTTAAATTAATAGATTCTATGTTTACAGCATATTATTTCGAGTTTCCTCTCTCTCCATGAATTTCCTTTGAAACTTAAAAGTGGTAGATTCTGTGTTTTTAGCATATCATTTTGAATTTCCCTTACAATTATTATTTTCATTTCATTCAAATATTAGCATTTTATGGCATTGTGAAGGCTTTCATTATATCAGATTATTGAGGGTATTAAGTAATCAAATTCCAAAGGTGTTAAACAGAGGCCATTTGATATTGTAATTTTGACATACATTTATAAAATGTGTTAAGCATTGATTCCTTACCACAACCAAGGGATTGTCTCTTAAGATACAACAGACCGCCATACAAAAATGTTTCTGGTGATGAAGAAAACATGGATGACTCAGTAGAGATGTTTTATGAAGCCATGTAACTACCTCTAGGTATAGAGTAAAAACGAATGTGGCGTGGTAAATAATTGAAACCAGAGTTATGCAGAAAGGCAGTAATTTGTTGATACCAAGGATCTGGTCTAAAAGGAACTTAAGGGTAAATCAGTTCACTATACCTTAGATCTAAATATTCTTGACTCGAAGGAATTGTGATCTCTTCTTCCATATCAGTAATCTCCTTAATACTAATTAGGCCAGGAGGAATATTCTCAGTAATAAGAAGTTTCACTCAAGGTGAACGAGGATGACCAGGAGTTCGGACTATGAAATCCGAAGGTGACTCAGACGATGTAGATTCAGATTCAGGTTCAGATATTTTAGGCCCAGTGAATTAAGTATATGACAATTCACCGGTAACAAATTCAACTGTGATTACTTCTGAAATTTCTGGTTGTTCTTGATTTCTTTCTATTGTCTAAGGTTGATTAACTTCGAAATCGAGATGTATTACTATAGATGTTTCTCCTTGTTCAATAGACTCGGTTCATGATTTTTAAAAACTTTTAGATTTAATATTTTCCAATTGACTGGGTGTATATTCAAGTGGGTGCGCAAGTTTTAGTGTGAACAAAGCGGCAATCACCGCGGCTAATGGACGAAGCATCAGTGTATGTGTAGGAAAAGGCTATAAAAACTGCGTAGGTAATCGTTCAAGGGTTTTACAGAGCTTTTTTCCAATTTCCAATACTTGATTCAGGAACATGAGTGTTTTTTACCTCTAAGGGAACATGATATGGATGGTGATAGACCCATATGAATAGTCAAATGTCATGGTGACAAAATGACATGTAACACCTGGTCAAAAAAACCTATTTCCAAGTCATAAATTTTTCCAACAAACTTTGTCTAGCATGATATGCCTAGGCCGAAATTCAACATTCTTTTGTGCCCATAAATTCCCTAGAAACGCATCCCTGTTTTTGCCAAAAACTTGGACCTGTTGCCCAAAAACTACCTAGAAATTCATGTGAGAAGCTGCAGGAGGAGAGAGAAACCACACGTGTGAGGTCAAAGAGATAGAGAGAGAAAATATTCTTGAGATTTCTTTATCCTTCTTGTATTATTGTCTTCTTCACCTTCGCTTGGATGCCCAAAAGATATCGTGTTCTGTGTGAGATAAATTTTTGCTTGAAGAAGGAGGTCGAGTGCTTTATATACTATAAGGATGTAAAAGGAACCTAAGATATTATAAGGAGATGATCAAACCCACCCTTGATAACCAAAATTATCTTTATTTTTTGACCATATAAAAGAAAAAAATTAACATCTCTAAGATAAGAACTAATTCTCATGAGCTTCAAAGTGAAACCGGGCAATGGTCTATTCCTAAGACCCCCCGGGATGATCAAATATGGAAGATTTGTGATACAAAAATAGTGGAAGATGAAAAGAACGTTATTTTAGATTTTCCAACTCTTACTCACATCCACTCTCATTTTCCTAACATCTATCATACTTCCAATCTTCTTGACTTGTTAATTCATCTCAACTATAGTGATCTTGGAGCGCTTCTTTCCCTTCTTTTTTAACATAGAAATACGATTTTGAAGAATTACAATTAGATTATTTTTCTTTTTAAGGTCCGATATTCCGCATTGTTCTTAGTGGACGTTAATAATCATCATCAAAATTAATTTGAGTAATCTTTGTCCCAAATCCAAATTTCTCACTCTACATGAGGAATTATAGGCCATGATGCTAAATGGGCTCACTAAACATATCTGGAGAGTAATCATGAGCCTGATGTTGAAAGGAACCTACTCAACTTTATGCTTGAGTAATTTTGGGCCTATGGGACCATTATTCCTAAACCTGGTCAACATATTTAACGCAGGTAGAATGATTATCCTTTGTCAGACCATTCTCCCTAATTCTGGTCAACATACTTGACCCAAGGAGAATGATTATCCCCATTTCTATCACATCAACACTCTTTCCAACTGAGAGAGCCATTTTCAACAAGGCCAAGCTTGTCCCTGAAATATACAATATTTTCTATGGAAATAGGCTTTGTGAGAATATAAATTATTTTTTCATCAATAAATATCTATTGGAGCCTTACTGCTCCCTTCTACACCATGTCACGAACATAGTGGTACTTGATCTCAATGTGCTTCGACATGTCATGGAAAAATGGATTATCTGAAAGCTTCACATAGCTTTGATTGTCACAATATATCACAGTCGGTTCCAAAACCTAATCAAATAGTCATTCGAGTAGCTTTCTAATCCACACAGCTTCACAACTCGCTAAACTAGCTACAATATACTTGGCCTTGGCAATGTTGAGTGCAACAAATGTATACTTCCTACTCATCCAAGAAATCATAGTAGAGCCCAAACTAAAGAAACCTTCAGATGTACTCTTTTTTTTATTTTTCACTCCTTGCCCAATCAAAAATTGTATATCCCTGCAACTGTATATCACCGTTTGAGACATATCTCAAACCATAATTAACTGTACCACATAGATATCTCAATACATGTTTTGCTGCCATCCAATGGTCATGTCTTGGTTCCACCTGGAACTAGCTCAAATTATTCACTTCAAATAAGCATTTTGGCCCAATATTAACCAAATACTTTAACGAGACAATCAAATTCTAGTACATGGATGGATCTACCAAATATGACTCATATTCTATCAACTTCTTTAGATTAGTCAGAATGGGAGTTTCCATAGATTTACAATCCATCATTTCAAAATTCTGAAGGATATTGATAATGTACTTTCCTTGACCAAAGAATATTTCACCAGGCTTATGCCATACTTCTAGTCCCAAATAGTAGTGCATCAAGCCAAGATACTTCATATCAAAGTCAGAGGCTAACTCCCTATTACATTGAATCATGATATGCTCTACACCTATCATAAATAATTCATCGACGTACAACAATAAAATCACATGTTCATTTTCCTCAACCTTGATATATATCTTTCGATCAACACCACTTTTAGAGAAACCAAGTCTTGTAAGGTAGCCATTAATTCAAGAATACCATGCTCTAGGTGCGTATTTAAGTCCATACAAGTCATTCTTCAAACTGCAAACTCGAGACTCCTTCAAATGAACCTCAAAACATTGAGGTTCTTCTATGTACATTTATTCCTCGATCACACCATTGAGGAGAGTATTATTTACATCCATTTGATGTAAATTCCATCCCATAAAAGAAGCAATATAAATATAGATCTAATAGTAGTGTACCTGGTAACTGGGGCGAATGTCTCATCGCAATAATCTCCCTCTTCCTCGTAGAATTATCTAGCCGCTTTCTCTCCTTGTACTTGTCAATACTGTCATCCACTGCATGCTTAATCTTGTATATCCATTTTGATTTCACCACTAACTTCCCTTCAAGTCTTGGCACAATCTCTCATACATCATTCATCATAATAGAATGGTATTTTTCCATCATAGCATCCTTCCAAACCTTTTGGCTAGTTGCCTCTTCATAGTTGAAAGGTTTAAAATTTATGAGATTAGTCATTAGTGTTGCATATCCGGAATACTTCTTAGGTCTCTTTCTTTCCATGAAGGTACCACGTGGAGCTGCATGTCCTCCTGTTTCCTGCAAGGTATATCTAAGCAAGCTGGAATCTTCATGATTTTAAGAATAACAACTCGGTTCATTCTTTCACTAGGCCCTTATGACTCTTCTTGATGATCTATGAGATGTTCTGTAGAATTGGAAGGACCTGAACCTTGTTCTTTAGTAGCTTCATGTTATTCATCATCATCAGAGTCCATGGAAGTTTCTTTGGAATTCCAATAAGCAACATTCTCATCAAAGGTAACATCCTTGTTGACTTCAACCTATCGTTGTCTTGGAACATAAATTCTATAGGTCTTTGATGGCTCATTGTATCCAAGAAATATTCCTTTCTTTCATGAAGGCTATAATTTCTTCCTCTTATCCTTAGGTGCGTGTATGTAAACTGGGCAACCAAATATTCTTAAATTAATGTCCAAAATTTGGCTTCTATCCAATGAACGCTTCTTCAGGAGTCATATCTTCGAAGATTCGACTGCTATCATGGATGCTTCTCCCCATAAGAACATGGGCAAGTCTTGATCATGCATCATTTCCTTGACAGATTCTTCAATGGACCTGTTATTTCTTTCAACAACTCAATTTTGTTGAGGATTGTAAGGGACTATTGTTAGGTAATTTAATTTTTATTTAAATTACTTGTCATTAAATTTTCAAACATGGGGTTCATGAAATTGCAAAGTATACTTGCACAATATATGCTAGAAATCAACTTTCAATTTAAAAGTAAATTAACCTACTGGAATGATGGCAAACTTATTCATGAAAAATGTTTAAGACGAGTATGCACACACTTTCTTTTCAATAGCCTCAAATTCAGAACTTGGAAATAAATCTTTTGATCTATGAAATTGAAATGAAAATTGACAAGAAAGTAAACTTACTTTATTGACGTGAAAATAGATCTATTCTAATGACATGAAAGTAAATATATATTTTCCAACATGAAAGTAAATCTATCTTATCAACAAGAAAGTAAATATATTCTAATGACTCGAAAGTAAAGACTTGAAAATAAATTTAATCTAGAAAGCAATAAATCCTATACTAAGAAAGCATTGAATTCTTAATCTATCAAATTTAAAGGCAACCTATTATGAAAGAAATGAGATATCAATTTAAAATATTGATGTGTGCATTGTCAAATTAGAATCATTCATGACTATCTGTGAATCTAAAAGCAAACAAATTGAAATTCGACGAGTCTATGACATGAAAGAAATAATGCTTGGCGTGCAAAATAACATAAATGGAATTATCATAAATGAAAGTAGATAATGCATCTAATTAAAATACTTAAAATGAATCATAAAACAAACTAATATATCTTTAAAATGAAACATTAAAATGCATCTCATACTCATTAAGTGGCCATTCTAAAGTGCATGAGAGGTGGAAAGTTGAGAAAAATATTGATCAAACACCAACCATATCAAAGTGAACTACAATGGTATTCATTACATCAATCATAAGCATAGTACCAATATTAACATCCAAAATTTTACATTGAAGCATGAGCATAGCTCCCAAAATCTTCACACCTTTTGAGAGGAAAAGGAACTCCTATGCATACAAAAACTAAGGTAACTAACTCATAAATGTAGATCCACAAATATCTCATGTGGTTGCAACCATGCGTTGACATCTAGAAATTAGCATCTCTTCATATCCTCTCACAAATATCTCATAGCTTTGATAGGAGACACTTATGAAGACTCCCATGATTCTTCTCCATGAAACATGTTTAATCAATGATCCCAAATATTCCTCCAATATTCAAGATTTTGAAGATGAAATTCGAATTTGAGTCTTGGAGACCGAATATGATTGTCTTGGAATATTCAAATATGCCTACACATGTCACAAAACTCATCCAACTTTTATACATAACTGAATACATTTTATTTTTCTAATATTTGACCATAAATTCACTCAAAATACCAAAATAAATGTATTGGAAAATAATGTTCCTAAACCATATTTAAAAATGAAGATGGTCATAGTGCATGGTCATGGAGTTGCAGAATATGGAAAATTTTAAAGCAAAGTGAAAGAAAAGAGGGTGAAATGAACAACATTTTGGAGACCCAACAACTATCAACTGCCTCTTAATTCCAACTTCTTTACATAAGATAATGAGATCCTTGGAAGTGTATTCTCCTCCATTATCTGATCTCAAAATATTCATTTTCTTTCATGTCAAGTTCTCTACTTCAATGTTGAATTCTTGAAAATTGTTGAAGACTTCATCCTTGGTCTTCATGAAGTAGATCTATGTTTTGGGAGAGAAGTCATTAACAAAATTCACATAGTACAAAGAGCCTACTAGATATTTCACTAATATTGGGCCACACACAACATAATGAACTAGATCCAAGATTTACTTCGACCTATTGTCATTTCTTGGAAACAAATTATTGACATTATTCCCAAGTGCACAAACTTTACATGCTCCTTCATGCTCAAACTGCAATTCTCGAACACTTGAAAACATCTTATTTAAAGTTGTCAAAGCTTTGCAGTGAAGGTGAGCATATCTTCTATATCATAGTTCACATGGATTGATAACATTATGCATTGATGCTTGAGCTATTTGTCTCAAGAGTCTATTAAACCTTCCTTTACAAATTCCATTTACTATAAAATAGTTTATACTTGAGCCCTTGGACCATACAAGGACTTGACCATCAAAAAATGATACTCTAGATCATTTTTCTTCCAAACATGAAATAGAAATCAAATTGTTTCTCAAACCTGTAACACCATATTCCCATATCTACCTAAGTAACTGGCCAATAGGGGTAACCTTACGAAGAGTTACTATGATATGATTCAACTCCTTATGTATCAGTTAAGGAAGTGAAACCGACTGAAACCACCAATCTAACCTTCCACACTTGCAACATAACCCCCAAGAGCCATCCAACACATCCAAGCGACCAGCCACTGAGAAAAATTGACATTTTGTTGCATTAAATCCTCATTCACTCCCTTAACATGGGTAGGCATGCCACTGGGAACCTCCAGTGGCTCCCACAATAAGGCATACTTGCGACTGGGGAATTTTCCAGGTAGTTTTGTGCTAGCGACTCCAGATTTTGTGCCACTTTTTCAGGGCCGGGTCTCAGGCCACTGCCCAGAACTCCATGAAACTTCCATAAATTAAAATTAACATCAAAACAATGATACAAATGCAAATACTTGAACAAGGACTTGACTTGACCCGTACTATCCATGACAAGTGTTTCATTAAACATGTCATAAATATGCATTCTACAAGTTTAAACAATAGATCTAAGCATAGGGGTCTCACACTTATCTTAGAATCACTGAGAAGAATTGTTGTCTCATCACAATAACAACATTACCATCTATTAATCCATACATTCATTGTACATTCAGTGATTAACCAAAACATGATGAGAGCCATACATTATCACTATCATAAAACTCACTTATAACCAACATATAACTAACAAAAATATCAAGGATATAACAACCATATAACCCACACACAAAAAAGTATATTTACCCATAAAATACCAAGGATAAGGAGCTCTTATTAATGATTACATAGGCCGACCAGGTATGTGACTTCCACAAACCACCCAACCATAAACTAGGCTTGACCAAATCTTTCTTTCAATCAGTCACCCCCATGCCATATTGCAAGAATGAATGTGGGATCTCATAAAAAACATAAATAAAAATAAAATTAGGGATTCCAAAGGCCAACCACCTCAACCCTCAACCAGTGATTCCACCTCGCGGTTGGACATCACTAACCATCACTATTTTGGTCACTACCCAAGTTGTCCAGGGCTTTATAGCTTTTTTTCCAACCAGGGCTTCCAAGAGTAGTAACTCAACCCACATCTAGTGTTGGGCTTCCAGATTGTTTTTCCAACCAAGGCTTCCAGGACTAGTAACTCAATCCACATGGGGCTTCCAGAGCATTTTTCCAACCAAGGCTTCCAGAACTAGTAACTCAACCCAATCTGTTACAGGGTTCCAGAGTGTTTTTCGATCCAAAGCTTCCAGGAACTAATAACTCAACCCACAGCCAAAGACACAAGAAAACCAACTAGAGAAAAAAATTAAAACCCGCAACACCGCGACTATCCATGAAATGGAAAGGCTAATAAAAACCACTATCAATCTAGACAATCCTCCATGTCAATGATAAATCATAACCAAATAACCACATCCATATGTCATGCATGACAAAACTAGTAAGAGAATCATACATGCATCTCGGTACCTATAAGAAAAACACATTATAATTGTTGATTCTAATGTCCTCTTGCGCTTTCCTGCTTTTCCTTTGCCTTCTTGCTCCAAATCCCAAGTATACCACACTCCTCCAAGAGTGCTCCAAGAAAAATATAAGTATCCAAGAGTATGAGAGGGAGAGAATAGAATGAGAGCTCCAAAAATTAACTGACAAAAGTCTTTGAACTGATCATAAAAATCCTTTTTATTAACGAGGCTTCTATTTTCTTCATTTTCCATTATTTTCCTTCATTTTCCTCCTCACGTATAACCTATGACCTTTCACCTCCCTTTTCTCCTATTTTCCATTATTTTCATAAATAGAATGTCAATAAATGCTTCATGCCTTTCCAAAGCCTTTGTCATTGCCTTTGAAAATTTCCATCGCCATCAATAAACCAAATGAACACCTACACTAGGATGTTTCGCCCCACATTCAACTTGGAATACATGTCCCATGAAAGAGGTCTTATTTTACCTTATCAACTTTTACATGGATTTTTTACCAGGGTTGTTACAGAACCCTCCCCCTTAGGGGAACACCATCCTCGGTGTTCAATGACACCTACAACCAACAAGACTTCTGAAAAAAAAAAAACATAGTTCACATGGACATTTATAACTTAGCTCGTTGTAGTATTTACAATGATCAACCTTCTAAGAAGAAAACCAACACGATAACATAACAACGTGACAACCATAAGGACATGACGCCATATCGCTTATTAGATCTTTATAACACAACTCATGGCAATATTTACATCCATATACATATGTACATATACCAAAACATCATACGAAATCATGTACCAAAAAAATATATCAAGGACATTCGCTCAACTGGCGAATAGAGAAGGATACATATCCCGCATATGATTTGGCATCTCCCATGTAGCTTCATAAGGCCCACATTTCTACCACTGCAATTTAACCTGCTTGATTGCTCCGTTCAGGAGCATAAGCATATTTCTCTGCAAAATGCACTGAGGTTTTGGTTGGAATTCTCCTTCTGGATCCACCTGCGATACAGACCATTCAATCAGATGATAAACATATTTAACATACTTTTTAAGCAATGGAACATGGAAAACATCATGGACTATCACTATTGAGGCAGTGAAAATCGATAGGCTACTGGTCCAATCCTTTCAATAATATTGAAAGGTCCACAAAACTGAGGTGAAAAATTGGCACATGATCCAATCCTCAAGGAGATATTCTTAGGCTTGATATGCAAGTACACCTGATACCCAACTTTAAACTCCTTAAACAAGTTGTTTTGATCTACATAAATTTTATGTCTATCTTGTGCTTCCCTTAGATTATTTTTTATTACCTACATTTCCTATTCCATTTATGCCAACATATTCGATCCAATCAACACCCTATTAATTGGGTCACTCAACCTGATGGGAGTATTACAACTTCGCCCATAGAGTGCCTCAAACAAACTCATCCTCAGTGACTCTAGAAACCCATTGTTGTAAGCGAACTCTACTAGTAGAAGATAATCTTCCCACTTTTGTTGTTGATGCATAACATACATACTTAACATATCCTCCAATATCTTGTTGACATTTCTGTCTGTCCATATGTCTGCAGGCGATAAGTTGTGTTGAAGGACAAATCTATACCCAAACTTGCAAATAAATCTTTCCAAAATCTTGAAGTGAACTTATCATCCATGTCTGACACAGTATTCTACGAAACACCATGCAACCTAAATACATCTCTGATGAAAACCTATGCTACATCATTGGTTGAATAAGTAGATTTCACTCAAATGAAGTGCGCTACCTTAATCAACCTGGCAATTGTTGAGAAATTACGGATTTTATTACAATTTTTCTTCTTGATAACTACTTGTGATTTATTTTATGCTTCTTTCATTTAGATATAATCTTCATTAGATTATTATGTTCTTCATCAAGTCAATTATCAAATGCACAAGAAACATAATGTTTAGGCTTTCAGGCCAGGGCCAAAACCTCTCACTCTTTGAGAGAAAAACCTGATCGAAATTATCCTTATAGACCTTCAATTGACAAGTACCAAGACCATGACAAGGACCCTTGACACTAGTATACCTCAACGACCCTTGTCACTATCCTTTTTTTGATCTTCTCGGCTGCTTAGGTTGCTCTTACTTTCTGCACTACACCAGTACTAGATAAACTTGGTCTCTAGCTCAACTGTCCCAAACATTATGCTTCTCAACCTCCTTAGGTTCCCTTTGTTAGTCTTCTTTCTACATCTTACTTTATTCGCCTTTCAAGAATAAATTAATTAAACAACACCACAACCCTACAAGATATATGAGGTATGAATGCAGACCAAGACCGAAACGGGAAGGCCCTAGCACTTTGAAATATTTCCATCCTTTATTTCTATCACGATGTGGTTATTTCTGAGTTATGCGAGATAGATATGAACCCAAATAGAGAGCACTCTTCTTCACTGAGGTGTCTCCTTCTTAATGTTATTATAGTCTTCCTCTTTGCAATAATTTTAGATCCATACTTCGCATTATTATTACAAACTTATCCTTACATTATTATCATAGACTTGATCCCTTTATCACATCCCTTATAGCCTCCTTCCTTCGTTGTATATCCACTCCTTTACACATTCCAATTTCGAATATGAATTGTAGACCTTGACCAAGATGGATGGTGAAAAATGAGGTTGTTGTACTCTTATATATAGGGATTGTCTCTCTGCTCTAGGCCGACATGATCATAGGTAGTTAGGTCGACTTTACTAAGAGGATTTCCATAATACATTGAGTTGAATTCAAGAGGCATAGTGACAAGGTCTTGGATTATACTTTTACATCAAAAATATGTCCTTTTACAAGTGTAACACGACTTCATTTACATGAATCTAATTATCTTTATGACAAGACGACAAAATCCTAAAGACATCAAGAAGAAGTATTTGACCTATAATAAAATCTTCTTGCTCATGGACCTCATGATGCAAGCATTACAATAAAAACATTTTATTGTCTTTATATCTTCATTACATAAAATCATAATTACATGTCATTATGAAGACCGAACCTAGTTACATTTTTCAACACTCCCTCTTAACTACAGAGGTATTCATAATGGTACTTGGTCATTTTCAATCTGAATAATATGATGAGAAGAATCATATTGGTAATACCATTTGTATAGCATCATATCAACCAACAGTCTCATAGTGAAAGGCATTGACTAACAACTCCATATCTCAATGAGATATTGAGCTCCAATGTTGGCGAGATCAATGATTAATAGATACCTTCATCATTGTATCTCTTGGAACATACCCCACCTGGGATCACTCAGAGTATGTCCAAGACTATTCTTATCTTGGATTCCAAATCCTCAAAAAATATCATTCCTTTCATGACTACTCTTATCTTTGATGCCCTAATACATCCTCAGAGAGTATTGGATGCCAGATGATTACCCAATCCTCCATTATGTCTTCCCAACTGAAGACCAGAATGATGTGTCTATATCTCGCTCTCAACTGGGGAGGACATATTCCATAAAGGAATGTACTCATTTCTATACAATGAATGTACCTAAGCTCCCTCTCGTCTTAAGAATTACCAAGTTTCTTCCAAGTAAGAAACTTATTTATAGGCTCCCTCTTAATCAAGGACCTGCAACAGCTCTTCAGGAAAATAATGGGACTTCCAGCTGTTGTGAATAACTCCTTCCTTCGATGTCATGAATTTCTATATTTAGGAGTCTTCATCTTTGGGATCTCTTCATAGGGCACAAATCATCCATCACTTTCATTCACGAGTCATGTCATCGTTCCATCGGAGAGTGATACATCAGTCGTCTCAACTAGTCTAGATGAATGTGATGTTGCTATCTCCAAACCATATCTCTTACAAGGATATTTCATTCTTCCATATGGTTGTAAATGGTGGAATATATATACTTCACTTTGGTAGCCTTGAATAATCTCATCCAAATATTATTCAATTATAAGTATCGATACTTAAATAAAAAATTACCTTAGTGATGATCTTTCATCATGACATCTTCTTGTAGGCATCAACATCCTCTATAAATATTGACGCATCTCCTAAATATATGTACGGTCAAGGGTATCCATATTTTCCATACTTTTATTAGAGTCTAAACATCTTCCCAGGAGATTTTCTAGTCAAGTCTTCTTGGTTTCCTTGGATGTTGACTGCTTTCTATCATGGTTGCACTTCTCACTATCTCTTCCTTTCTTTCATCACACAATTTTATTTCATTCCCAGGAGCTTTCAATATATAGTTCCTTAATTGTATACAACCACCTCATACTCCATATGACATATTATGTTGATTTCATCTGGTGTGGATCATGCCTTTTTGAAACTTGTACATCATAGGAGATTCTCTTTTATTTTGATCATACTTCTAAATATAGAAGTATACTACCTGAAAATGTACGACGTGACTTCATAATATATATTGTAATCATATATACATACCTCATCTCTTTCCTTTTGAGTCATCTAAAACTTATTGCAGCAGTTTTCCTTAGAATGAAAAGTTTCATTCTCTTGACCTGCTTTATCAATGTGTCATCATATATTAATCCCTTGAATTCTACGAATTGGAATTCTCGATGAAACCTCTTGCTTCCTTACTAAAATATTGAATCCAAAGAGTATTCCATTATAAAATATCAACACTTGTTTCTATATTGATTAGTGAATGATGAACCTTGATCTAGATGACTGCCTTTCATAAATGTTATTTTAAGTGAGGCTTTCAAAAGCCACTTATTTCATAGCAAGATTACCACATAAATTTGTTTCAAACATACTCCTATGACAAGTGCTCCTCCTTCAATGTTATTATTGTGATGTAAATCCTAATGTGATGCATCTATCTAATATAAAATTCTTCTTATCTTATCATTTTACAACCGATAGATACCTCTTAAAGGATAAGATGATATTAATTGTAGTAGAGATATCTCACTTCTTCTTTCTTAACTTTATTTGACTCTAGTTCTTCCATTTCTCCCGTGATATGGGCTTCTTCCTTTTTCCTCTTTTCCTTATTAGATTTAGGACAATATTTCTTATAATTTCGAAGTTCATTACATCCATAGCATCATATCTTTTCCATGTTTCTCCTTTTCTTTTGAGGACCAAACTTGCCAAATCTTCCCTTTCTTCTTGACATGGTAGCATAGACTTGATTTTCTTCTTTTGATCTTGTATCAACTTTAGCTTTTTAATCCGATATCTTCTATATTACATAGAGACCATAGATCTTGGAATGATGTGGCTTCTTGATTCCCATATATACTTGAAGAGAATTTTCCCCATCCCTCCAGTAGAGCATTCAGTACCACTGTAGTCATTTCTTTATCAGACATTAGTTCTCCCAATTCTTACAGTTGATCTCGTATTTCAGAAATATTCATAAAATATGAATTTACTCCTTCCTCTCTTTACAAATTTAACTTGTAGAGTTCTTTTCTCAAAGAGATTACTTCTCCTGCAATACCCATAGAGAACAAGTCCACCAATTTGTCATATATTTATTTTGAAGTTTCTAGTTTTGATGCATACGGGATGGGAGAGTCCTTTATGGATTCTATAAGAATCCTCTGGCCTCTTATGTCTACCTTCATTTATTTGGCATGAGATTGAGTATCTTCTTTTGAAAACATGGTTACAGACCCTTTAATGCGATCAGATTCAAATATGTCCTTTTCTTCCATGCAAGAAAGTTTGAAGACGCGGACAATTTGTTGCTTTCCTTACAAAAAGTCATTTTGACAGATTCAGATTAAGTCATAAAGATACTTACTTAATGTATATTATTTTCTTTCTGATGATATAGATAGTAGTATAAGCTACCTCTTAGAAGGACTTCCTACAAGAGTGGTACAAGGAGGTAAATCACCTTGGATCTTTGATGACGATGAAGATCAAATATGCCTTGATGATGGCTTTAGAAAAAAGATGGCTTTATGATGTCTTGGCTTGGCTTCAACACGAGATATGACCTTTATTTTTCCTTGGAAGCACCTTTATGTATAAGTCATTTAATCTTGAGTAAGGTCTTTGGTTTATTGGGATGGCTTGAGGGTTTCACCAACTCCTTTGTAGCCTTCTTCTTGAATGAAAATCTTCCTTCTTAGATATAGGTTTGAATCTTACATGTAGATCCTTTAATTTGCTTTGATGCCTTCTAGAAAACTGATCCTTGATGTCTTCTTTCTAAACTTCCCTTTCCTGTCTTCGGCACCTTAGCTCTAATACCATGTTGAGAAATTAGGGCTTTTACTACAATTTCTCTTCTTGATAATTACTTGTGATTTACTTTATGCTTATTTTACTTATATATTATCTTCAATATATTATTATGTTATTCATGAAGTCAATTATCAAATGCACAAGATACAGAATTTTTAGGCTTTCAAGCCAAGGCGAAAACCTCTCACTCTTTGAGAGGAAAACTTGATCAAAATTATTCTTATAGACCTTAAATTGACGAGTACCAAGACCATGAAAATACCATTGATACCAGTATACCTCCAAGACCCTTGTCACTATCCTCTTTCAAATCTTCTTGACTCCTTATGTTTCTCTTCCTTTCTACACTTCACTACACCAATACTAGAGAAACTCGGTCTCTATCTTGGCTACCCCAAAAAATATGCTTCTTAACCTCCTTAGGTTCCCTTTTTTAGTCTTCTTTCTGCACCTTACTTGTGTCACCTTTCAAGGACAAAGTCCTTGAACAACACCACACCCCTTCGAGATATATGAGGTACGAATGCAGACCAAGGCCAAAACTGGAAGGCCCTAGAACTTCATAATCTTGTCCTCCTTTATTTTGTCATGTTGTGGTTACTTCTGAGTTATCCGAGATAGATATGAACCCAAATAGAGATCACTCTTCTTCGCTAAGATATCTATCTCTTGATATTATTACAATCCTACTCTTTGCACTAATTGTAGATCCAGACTTCACATTCTTATTACAGACTTATCCTCACATTACTATCATAGAATTGATCCCTTTCTCATAACCCTTATAGTGCTTTCCTTCACTGTATATCCACTCCTTTACGCACTGCAATTTCAAATCTAAATTGCAGACCTTGACCGAGATGGATGGTGACAAATGAGGCCACATTCCTATTATATATAGGGACTGTCTCTCTGCTCTAGGACGACATGATAATAGTTTTTTAGGCCGAATTTACCAAGAGGATTTCCATCTTACATTGAGCCGACTTCAAGTGGCCTAGTGTTAAGGTCTTGGAGTATACTTTTATATCGACAATATGTCCTTTTACAACTATAACACGACTTCATTTACATGACTCTAATTATCTTTATGACAAGATGATATAATCATAAAGGCATCAAGAAGAAGTCTTTGACCTATAATAAAATCTTCTTTCTCATGAAACTCATGATGCAAGCATTAAAAAAAATACATTTTATTATCTTTGTCTCTTCATTACATAAAATCATAATTACATATCATTATGAAGACTAGACCTAGTTACACTTTTCAACATCAATCACAACCATAATCGAATAATTTTTTCTATATGTCCTCGAAAAGCCTATGATGAAATCCATGGAAATGGTCTCCCATTTCCACTCTAGAATCGAAATCGGCTATAGTAACCCACCTAGATGCTTACACTCTGCCTTTACCTGTTGACAATCCAAGCATATTTCCACGAACTCTACCACTTATTTCTTCAAGCTCGGTCGATAGTAGAACTTCTTCACCGTTTTCAATGTCTTATGATATCCCAGGTGGCCTGAATATGGTTTCACATGAAAATCTCTCAATATAAGCTTCTTGAGCTCGTTTTCATCTCGAACATATATCTTGTCCCTAAATATGACCAATCCATATGTTGTGAGATGATAGTCCACATTTTGTGCACCTATACTTATAACTATAATTGTTCCTGTACATGTACTCTACTGTAACCTATTCTTGAGCTCCAGCTACCTGATATCTTGATGACCTACCTATAATATTTGAGCCTGTAAATTTGTCCCATAAGAAATTATAAATGCTATATGGTTCACCTATATTTGTATGCTAAGAGCATCTGCAATCCTATTCTCTTTTATTTTAATGTACCAGATCTCAAATTCGAACTCGTTGATCATGGCCAACAATCTAGCTTGCCTGACATTCAGATTGGGTTGGTAAAATAGATACCTCAATCCACTGTGATCGCTCATCAGTACAAACCTCCTACCAATAAGATAGTGCCTCCACATCTTCAATGCATGAATGATCGTTGCCAACTCAAGATCTTGTGTCAAATAATTATTCTCATGTTCATTCAATTTTCGCGACTCATAGCACATTACCTGTCCTTCCTGCATAAAAACTCCACCAAGCAATCTCTTGCAAGAATCTGTACATACCACAGTCTGGATCTGCAATCTTTAGAATTCGAGCATGTTTCAATAATTGTTTCAACTTCTCAAAACTTGTTGCACATTCCTCTGTCCATTCAAACTTCTTACCTTTACTTTGCAATGATGTGATGGGATATGAAATTTTTAAGAATTTCATGATGAACCTCCTGTAATAACCTGCTAACCCCATATAGGGCCTTACCTCATCCACATTCCTATTAATTTCCCATTCCATGATAGCCCTTATCTTCTCTAGATCTACTACTACGCCTCACTAGAAAATTTGGTGGAATTTCCGACGGCCAATTCGTCGCTATTCCGACACATAGTCATCACAAGAGTGACAGTTCGAGGATGGGCAAAACGTGGTTTTCCATCACGTCACAATTCTGATGCACCTAAAAAGTGTCGCACTACCCACACTTTTCCTATCGCTTCCAACCAAGCGTCGCTCTTCCGACGTTTCCCAAACCATTGCGCTTCCGACGTTTGTAAACTGTCACACTTCCGACGAAATGTGGTCCGATGTTTTGAACTTCGCTCTTCCGACATTTGTAAACTGTCGCAATTCCGACGAAATTTGGTCCAACGTTTTGAACGTCGCTCTTCCGACGTTTGTAAATTGTCGCAATTCCGACGCAATGTGGTCCGACGTTTTGGACGTCACTCTTCCGATGTTTTTAAACTGTCGCAATTCCGACGAAATGTGGTTCGACGTTTTGAACATCGCTCTTCCGATGTTTGTAAACTGTCGCAATTCTGACAAAATGTGGTTCGACGTTTTGAACGTCACTCGTCCGACGTTTTTATACAGTCGCTCTTCCAACGTTTTTATGCTGTCGCAATTTCGACGCTTACAAGGCGTTGGTATATCGACGGTGGGTTCAATTTAAAAATAAAAAAATAAAAAATGAAACTTTAAAATAGGACAGTAAATCTCCAATATTTGTTATGAATTGTGGGTGTTCCAATGACCGTGAAATATTAATATAATAAACCACCCCGCAGCGCTTCAACTATAAACAATCATTTTTTTTCACAAGAGAAAAAACGTTGTTTTGATAATATTATATGAAGTAAAACAATCCATGAAGTCATTACATTTTCACATTTGAAGATTGGAACCCAAATATCCATCCAAAAAAGTGGAAGTCCCACCCAGACAATGATAGAAAAATACCCCATGTCACATACAGGGACATGATATAAAATCCAGTAACGGTCCACATGGAGATTATCGACAATCTGAGAAAGCATCCAAATATGCCCGAGGCATCTATAAGAAAGTGAAATAGCAGTATGTAGAATAGTAAAGCAACAAATAGAGTAACGACGTCCATTGTTCCAAATACAAATTAAAGTACCCAAAATCCTTGAACAGAGAAAAACGCTAATCATGTGAGGAGTGTGATATGTCCAAAATATAAAAAGACCATCAGACAATATCAATAAACCAGCAACATAGACCAACATCGCTATTTTTGAAGGTAGAGTGATAAACATTAATCATTTTTTTTTTCACAAGAGAAAAATCGTTGTTTTGAATATATTATATGAAGTAAAACAGTCCATGAAGTCATTATATTTTCACATCCGAAGATTGGAACCCAAATATCCATCCAGAAAAGTGGAAGTCCCACCCCAGACAATGATAGAAAAATACCCCATGTCACATACAGGGACTTGATATAAAACCTAGTAACGATCCACATGGACATTATCGACAATCTGAGAAAGCATCCAAATATGCCCGAGGCATCTATAAGAAATTGAAATAGCATTATGTAGAATAGTAAAGCAACAGATAGAGTACCAACGTCCATTGTTTCAAATACAAATTAAAGTACCCAAAATCCTTGAACAGAGAAAAACGCTAATCATGTGAGGAGTGTGATATGTCCAAAATATAAAAAGACCATCAAACCATATCAATAAACCAACATCGCTAGTTTTGAAGGCAGAGTGATAACCTGTCAACACATAAAATAGTATCATAAAGCGGATACAGGAAATGTGCAGAGACATGTACTGTTGATATACGCCTCACACAAAAAGCATCCATGATAGAGCAAAAATATGTATAAACCTAGGGTCGATTGTATGTTCTAGCTCGCTTGTTCCCGGAAATAAAAACCATCTGCAGAAACCCAAGCTCGCTTGTAAGATCAGGCTCGCTTGATTCCAAAATTGGTAACCATCTGTTGCATCCGAGATGTAAGGTTCAGGCTCGCTTGTTTCCATTAGTAGCCCGCTACAACATCCACCCTGTTCATAGCAAAAAGGTTCCTGTAGATATACAGAGAAAGAGTATAATACGTAGACCATATAAACATGGCTCTGTATTTCAAAAAACAGGTTTAAAATAGAAACAGGGCAACATTTTTTTTTCCAATTGTTATGAACATAATTCGACCGTGAAATATTAATATAATAAACCACCACGCAGCGCTTTGACTATAAACAATCATATAAACATGGCTCTGTATTTCAAAAACCAGGTTTAAAATAGAAACAGGGCAACATTTTTTTTTCTAAGTAAAGTTAATCTATTAACAGTGTGAATAAAATTACACCAAAGTCAAAAACATTGCCCAGACTCATGGAAAATTTGTCATCAAAAAATCAAAAAATTAAGAAGACTGCCCTCATACGGGGAAACCAGTCTTGAAATTTTACAGAATTCAAAAATATTACAGAGGTCCAGCACAGTAATATAATCTAAAAGCATCCCAATTAAGTGGGCCATGAAGCAAGAAAAACAAATTAACCAAACTACTCCTCTGGCTCCTCGATGATTCAGCACCATCCTTCGGAAGGTCCAGGATCGCCAGGTGCTACCTCCACATTCATGCCACCACTCCCCTCCTGAAGGCCCGAATGCTGGCCGACTTTTTCTGAGCTCAGACCTGCCGGACGAGTGCATTGTTCTTCCATTTGGGCTTCCTCACGGAAAACCACAGTAATTGAAGCTGTGATTCGTGGGCGGTTTAGAGAGAAATTAGAGGAAAAAAGCGCAATGTGCATCGTGGGAGAAGGTGAAGCGGTGGGGAAATGAGGAGCAGGGGAGCCTACGGTGGCCAGATCCTAGAACCCGACCCCGCCCACTTCTAGTATCTGGATAGCGACCTGCGTGATAATCACTGGACTAGGAAGACGACTCGGTTGAGGGGCTAGAGGGAGCACGCAGGGGTTGACCTCTAGTGCTCCCCCTGCGGCAACGCATCCTTTGACGCAGGTGAGGCATGGGTGCAGTCTCAGCAGTGGGCACAAGAGGAGACGGAGAAGCAGAATTCCAAGAAACAGAGGAAGACAGACAAGGACCAGACCGAGAGAAATGTAGATATGCAGCAAGGTCTAAGCAGCGGTTCAGCTTGCCACTTCTCCTTCTCGTCACAGTGAGCAAGCAGTGTAACCCAGCAACCGACTCGTCTGAAAAACCATAGCGAAACGCCATTTTATCGACCTAACTGCAATGCAATCAAAGGACACCCATCATAATTAATCTCTGATCATTAATGAGAGCCGAAGGCCGGATCATATTGGAGCATGCGGAATCGCTAACAGGAGTGGAGGTCTGATCTTGAACAGTGTTAAAACTTAATGCGATTTGATGTGAAAACCTTGGAACTTAATTGAACAGCGTTAAAACTTAGCGATTGATATGAAATCGCCACATCCATGTCCCATCGCCTTAAACGCCATTGAATGCACCCGCATCCAGGAACAGGGCAACATTTGATTGAGGACACATGGCAAAAATTGATTGGAGCGAATCTTTGTTTGGGCTGCTCGCGCAGTGGAAATCCGGACCCGAAAAAGATTAGGGCGAATTTGATAATAAATTCGCATCACAACTCTCCCTCAGTACGCCAGCCCAACTTCAGACCCGAAAAAGATTAGGGCGGAATTCAATTGGTTTTCGCGTCACAAAATTGGCCGACGTCAGCAAGCTATTTTGGAACGCGAATTTGGTTTGAATTATGGTTTATCGCCGTTTGAAGTCCGGCGGGCTCGACTTAAGAACAATTTTGTTTGATCCCATATTATAAAATTTGTGTTGGTTTTCTTTGATAATACACATATTTATAATAAATCATGGGAATACCACACTAAACATGTGGAAAAGTTATATAAATTATTGATAACAATCATTTTTATGTAAAAATATCCAAATGTGCTTATGGGAAATAAGAATTCGAGTATTTGGTTCATATTGTTTTAAAGGAAGGAGTGAAGTTGGAGCCTCAAAAGATGCAAGCTATTACAAAATGACCTATTCCTAAGAAAATCAAGGTTCTTAGAATATTTTTTATACTTACATGATATTATTGATCATTTGTTAAGAATTATGTATGCATTTCAAGTCCACTCACATATCTCTTGAAGAAAATATCATTTATATGGAATGATGAGGCTACTTTGGCATTCTCTCTTTCAATGGATGCCATGTCTTCTACACCAACATCGGTTGCACCTAATTTTGGTAAAACATTCATAGTAGAGTGTGAGGCACTAGGACAAGGAATTTACGTAACATTAACACAATAAAGGATATCATTGGCTTTTAAAAGCAAGGAATTCAATGAAAATATTTGGTGAAATCTACGTATGAAAAATAAATGGAAGCAATATTACATGCAATAAAAAATGGGGATAGTATATCATTGGGAGGTACTTTAAAGTCAAGATATACCATGATAACATAAAGTATTTTTTGAAGCTATGGATTTCATTGGAAGATTAACAAAAATGAGGAGAAAAAATGCAAAGTTTTAATTTTGAGATAATCTGCAAAAAGGGTAAGGAAAAATTAGTACATGATGCTCTTTCTAAAATAGAAGAGGCCTCAAATTTATATCCAATTACATTTTCTATTCCTAGGTGGCTAGAAGAAGCTTGCTATAATGGAAAAATGACAATAGTACTAAACAAAAACTAAAATTTATAAAGGATGGGATGAACTCTATGGAGCATTGGGAGTGAAAGAGAGATATACTTTGGTGCAAATGTAGAATATTTTTATGCACGCAAGCATATTTGAATAAACAAATACTAAGGGAGTCCCATGTCTCTCTGATGGTAGGACACAGGGTTCCTTAAAACATCTCAAAGGATCAAAAATATATTTTTGGAAGGAATGAAGAAAGATATTCAAAATTTTGTAAGAGAAGGTCAGGTTTGCATAATAAATAAAAGAGAGATAGTAAAATCTCTAGGGTTACTTCAACTATTCCACATACATATTCAAAGACTAGAAGATATATCAATAGAATTTATTACAGGGTTACTGAAATATAAAGGTAAGTATTACATTTTTGTGGTCATTTATATAGACAAATTTTGTAGATTTTTTTTGTAGAGCTCAAAGTACATAAAAAACAAGCCAAGTGGCAGAAGTGTCCGTGAAAGAAATTCATAGTCTTCATGGTTTTCCTAAAGTAATAGTAATAGGAAACTTTTGGAAATAATTATTTAATATGAGTGGAGAAACACTAGCTGCCATGAGTTCTACATATCAAACACAATCAAATGGTCAAAAAAAAATAGTTAAAAAATGTTTTTAAGGTTATCTACAATGTTACTCTTTAGAAAAGCAATCTTAATGGATGAAGTGGGTTCGTCAAGGAAGAATGGTAATATGATACTACCTATCACACATCTAATAAAATTTCCCCATTTAAGGCCCTTTATGGATATCCAACTCCTAGTATCTCATATTTTTTGCAAGATAAGTCCAAGTATAGGAAACAGAGTCACATATGGAAAATACTAAAGAAACTTTGAAAATTATTATGGAAAACCTTCAAATGACATGAAACATGATAAAACAACAAGGGGAACAACATTGAAGTGAAAGATAATTTGAGGAGGGTAATTGGGTATTTTTTAGATTATAGCATTATAATAAATCTTCATTCAAGAAAAAGAAGAATAAAGAATTAGCTCAAAAATGTTATGGCCCTAAATAATTATTCATAGGATTGCACAAGTGGTATAGAAGTTATATTTTCCTTCTTCTTGCATTCATAAGGTTTTTCATGTATCTTGCCTAAAAAAGGTTTTGGGAAAAATATGCCAATGTAAATAGAACTTCCAAAATTAGATGAAGAATGAAAGTTGATTCTTGAACCACAAAAAGTTATAGATAAACATTCTGTATCTCTTTGACATATAACCATTATGAAGTACCTAATCAAGTGGAAGAATATTCCTCTAGAAGAACGTACATGGTAAAATGATCAATTTGTGATGAAATACCCATGGCTAAAGGGTTCGTTTGAAGTTTCGACAAAGGTTTTGTTATATGTTTTATATAACGCGCGGCGGAATAGTTTTATTGTTTGTTAAGGTCCCACACAGTGATCAAATTTGAAGGGCAGGTCCGAATTTCAATTAGAAGGGCATATATCTATGTCGCCCTTCCATAATGAAAAGCTTTAAAAAAAAACTTTTCAATTGACCAAAATAAATTATTTTTACATTTCATTTTCAGAAAGACAAAACCATCAATCTTTATATTAATAAAATATTGTTACATATACAACAATGAAGAAGGATCCATCTTTCATTGCTTAAATATCTCATTGGAAATGTCAACATAAGTCTTGAAGACACTATTATAAGAATCTGGATACATACCACCGGGATATAGTAGATTCTTATGTGTCAGATTGTGTAATGCAATTTTGACTTTGTCTCACAAGGAGCAGCAGCATGGAGGTCTGGATTTTTCTTATAGAAATTTATTATTATTATTTGAAACGTTGTTTATAGATATGAAGACAACAATGAAATTATGAGCATGGTGGAAAATTAGTCAAGCTCATGATGCCAAACCATGATGATGTAAGTTTGGAATTTAACATTTTTACATGTTAAAGACAAATAGTCAAAATCACCGACAACTTAGTATGCCATAATTAATAATCATTCCCTGTTCACTTTTGTTAATAGGTTTATGTCACACGATGATCTCTCTTCTCTGGCATTTACTTGTATTGAAGATCACTATTCTAGGAATAAGGAGTTATTTTCTCCAAAAATAACCCTAGCCAAACATTGACAATGTATCAAGGATATCTTTCTATGCTTCATAAGTACATATGTTCTACTTCTAAATCATGTCTTGGAAGTGGTTGTTTTGCTGGAAATTATTCACCACTTGGTTTCATACCAAAGTCTTTTTCACATTTTCAGCATCCAATACATGAAAAAGATAATGGTTTAAAACAACATAAATATTTGAAATTTTGCAAGAATTGTCTGGCACACTTTGAATATGAATTTTGAAGTCAAGTGCGTGATGTTGTATAGGATCAAGTGTCATTTTGAATACAAAATGTTTCACAAGAAACTTCTCAACATGCTACCCTGCAGTAAGGATTAAATGACAATATTGCATCAACTATTTCCATAATAAAAGTGCACCTCGGCCATAAGACTAAACAACTACAAATGTTGTAGATCTAACAAGACCACACAATCAAATGTATTCCACAAGGCCAATACGTATGAAAAATTAAAAGGAGTTTGCAACCAAAAATACCTTAGGCAACTAATTCAATTAGATACACCAAACCATCAGCAAAAAGGAAAACCAGCCTACTCAAAAGGCAAGCGTTTACCTCCTTTGACAAAATTTTGAGTTCTGAAACAAGGGCCTTTATTGTCTTGTCAATGCCCCTAGTAATTTGAACGGGGTTTGCACCTGCTGCAACAAACTAAACAAAAAGGTTTCATTTCAAATTATTTTCCACAAATTTAAGAATTTTCAATTTTGTATTTCCTAACAAGCTCATAAATTTTGACAAAAGAATCAAAAAATTTTAATACCTGATAGCAATTTTTTCACTCAAAAACTATCTTAGACTCAATAAGCCCAACCCAAAGAAAAAAAACCAAACACCATAAGACCATACAAAAATGAATATATGATCTTAATCCAGTACTATCGACAAAAAGTTACCTTTACACCCTTAATTATTAAACCCTGTGCTGTTGAATTTTAACTTCAACTGCTGCAGCAGAAGGACGGATGCAGCAACAACATTTTTTTTTGGAGGTTGCTTGCACGCCATCCAGAAATTTAATTCAGCATTTAAAATTCCTGCAAGTTTTTTTGGTAGATGGCCACAGCCATATTTTTGTACAGGATTGTATTTAAACACAACAACCAGCATTACCGCAATTCACCAACCAGAAATTAAACAAACAAAAATTTACCCCCCAGTTTTGTAAATTCAAAAGGAGGACACGTGGAGCATTAATATTAGATCGCATGAAATTGAAGGGAATCTGAAAACCTGAAAACCGGAACCGAATTTTTTATAAGGCACATTGGATTGAGAATTCGCGTTACAAATTAGGCAGACGTCAGCATCCCATTTTGGAACGCGAATTTGGTTTGAAATTCAGTCTATTCAGACTTTTGAAGTCCGACGGAAAGGGTTCTTTAATGTTTTGATAGTTTAATTTTATGTATGCTTTAATATATACATATGTTTTAAACATATATATATATATATATATATATATATCATATGCGAAATGAAAGGTGGACCATAGAATTTAGTTTTAATTTTATTTTATTTTAAAGAGGGTTTATTATAATATGTTTTATATGTTACGACATATAAAAATAAAAAGGACAAAAAATCTTGGTAGTTTTTTTTATAGACAGTACGTAAATTTTTATTACACAGCAGTGTGTAAAAATTGAAAGACTTAGTGTAACTTTTTAAGTGTGTATGCATAGCAGTGCGAAAGTGAAAAACACAGCAGAGTGTTTTAGAGAGAGAGTATGTTTATTTTGAACAGACAGTGAGATGGTTTTATGCACTGCGTTTTGTAGCAATCATAATTTTGTAATCCCTCTCAGTGAGGAAGAAGTGTAATAGTTTTTTTTTGAGTTATTGAAGGGAATAGAAGTTTGTTTTCAAAGTATTGAAACTCTGTCTCCTGTCAAAGAAATCTTTATTTTCTCTGTGTTAGAGGAAGGGAGATTTATTCTCCATTCATTGTTCTAGAATTTTTCAATATTCCAACATGTGCAAGAACAACAGATGTTTTGGTTCCATCCCCAGCTAAATCATTTGTCTTTGTCGCAGCTTGCCTTACCAACTTGGCCCCAATATTTTCAACTGGGTCCTCTAATTCAACCAATAAAAAGGCCAAAACCATAGCATTGAGATACATTTCATTACACTGTCAATAACAATAAAATTTGACTCAGCCATAACCCTTTCCTTTTATTGTTGTGAAAATCTTTATGCATTACTCTAATATGGCTAGTCCATAGGCCAAGTAGACCACTGGGTAACAAATATGTTTTCTTTCACCTTTGAGTTTTCAAATTATGCCTACCAAATCTAAGACATTTAAGAGGGGGAACTAATACAATGTTAAAAAGAAAACCAAAGCACACATCTACAAATTACCTCCTTAGCTACTGTCACACCATCATTAACTATTTTCGGAGAACCATGCTTGCTCTCCAAGACAACATTTTTCCCTTCGCCCTAAGGGTGACTCCAACAAGATTAGCAAGTTTGTTCACACCGCCTGCAAGACAAATTTACAATGCTTTCAGTAAGTGTGCAATTGAATGCCAGACCATATGCCAAAACAACCCTCTATGAAAAATTAAAATAACACATTAAAATCGAATATAAGTGGACAAGGAAAGATCCACCACAGTGAAGTTTCACGTGCAGGTAACCTTCCTTTAAACATATTTTTTTCTCTGACCTGCAATTTTTTTGTCACTGAGCCATCCTTGTTGAAGTACAACTCCTTTTCCATAGCTCTTTTATTAACTACCTTCTCTCTGTCGCGTAATCTCAGAGTCCCTCTTCTGCTTGAGCGATTAAAGGAAATGGGTGAAAAACTGAAAGAGAAGACAATTGTCTGCCATAATTATCAAACATTGCACCCAACTTCTTCCCCTTTCCATTGTTACCCAATGAGGTAGATGTGGCAATTGTTGTCATACCGCCCAAAGCAGAGGCCATCTTCTCTTATGTTGAATATAGAATTAAAAGATCTTCATATTAGTATGAACCTTAAAAAACATGACTCCCATTGCTAAAAACCACTTTTAAGTTGTAACAGGCAAACTAAACAACTATCGCAACTTTTGGCAACTTCTAGAGAATTAAGAGAGAAACAACCAAAGAGAAATACAACCACAATCCTCATTTTAATGAGACCGGACTATATATTTGCATTAAGATAATAGAAAGAAATCACGATTATATTAAGGCCAGCACAAAACAATCTTTAACCAGTGTCTCTCGCGGCCTTCAGGTTGCCATGCTAGAGGTTGCATATTTTTAATTTAAATTCTTGACCTCTCGTGCCCATCTATGAATGCATCCAATGTGATATCTACATCAAATGCTCCTTTATATCCCCAAAAACAAATTCCCTACTACAAGAGCACCAATATTGATGGATCACCCCACACCATCCCACCCACTAGAAACGGTGAAAAAGGAAACCCGAGAAAACTTCTGAAATATCTCAAGATGACTATATGGGTGGTTCTTATGAATCAACCAACCATTCAAAACATGCTCATCAATCCAAACCATGAGTATTATGTGACAATATTCAAGCAGGCACTGAATCAGATTTCTGAAGCTATGTTAGAGAAACCCTAAACTCTCACTGAAAATAGCTGAAATGTGGCACCACTTAGAGATTGACATGTACCAATTGGTACAAGTGGTAGAAAATTTCCATGCTCAAACAACGAGGTGATGCAGGAATGACATGAGGGAGAAAATATCAGAAAAGCCCCAAATCTGGAGAACTAAAGCTCATCACCAACCTGAGATTGATAACTTTACATGATGTAACCTATGAAATCGTAAATGGAGAAATCATAGTAACAATAAAGTAACCTATGTAACAATAAAGTCGGATTCATCCTGGGAATGGTAATGGGAGAAATCATAGTGAACAACAGGAAACATGCAGAGTTGCTTACAATCAAATAGATGAAAAAACACATACAAAAAACCTAGATAATAATCATGAACAAGCTTAATATTGAATTATGAACTGTAAAGGAACTTACAAAATGTGACATTACTAACCTGGTCAAGCGCACAAGCAAAAATATCCTGGACATGACCCTGGTTGACAAGTTGTATTGCTCATGATGCAAGAGGATTTGTACCTGCACTGCCAAGTCAATCAAAATCCATCATTATCTATACAATAAATACAAGTAATTGATGTAGTATTTTTACTCTAAGATGCATTCTTATGATAATATTAGAACATATGTTGAAAATGTCAAAACATACTTGAATAAGCTCCTCTTCGTTTCAAGAACAATTTATTGGAGTCGCATGAACTTGGAACAAGCCTCCCACGATCTGAAAGAGTAGCAACTAAGTCAACAAGGACTTTTTTGTTGCTACGCTGGATCGAGGGAGGTTTGCTCCAAGATTAAATCGCTCCAATAAATTATTCTCTACTAAACAGGGCCAACCACGTGAAGGTGAAAGCTCTTATGGCCCCTCCCCCCCCCCACCCTCACATCACTCTCAATTCCCCAATACCCAATCTATATTTCATTTTTTACTTTCATGAGCATAAAAAAAAATATTCAATAACTAATAAAAAAACAATTCAATAAAAAGTACGCAAGGAAACATTGCAATTAATGCTTGACATAAAAATAGTATGATAAATGAGTTTTTTATATAACGCAAAAAACGTTCCAAGTATGGTAATGTTTGTCTTATAATAATACAATATTTTACATTATCAAATTTTATTTTTCTTCTTCCTATTTCTAAATCTCCTAATTACATCATCAATATCATCGTGCTCTGCTCCTGTTTCGTGCCTTTCAACCCGCACTTCAGACCTAGTTGCGTAGTCACGATGTCTGGTCTCATCCAGTGACGGGGCATCACCTACAAAAACAAATAATATTAAATTTTAATTGTCAGTTTTTAAATATCATTGAACTAGTTCGGTAATACTAATAAAAAAAATTGCAATGAGATTATTTACCTAGTGCACCAGTTGTCGCCATTGACCTAGTTACGCAGTCACGATGTCTGGTCTCACCCAGTGACGGGGCATCGCCTACAAAAACAGATAATATTAAATTTTAATTGTCAGTTTTTAAATATCATTGAACTAGTTCGGTAATATTAATAAAAAAAATTGCAATGAGATTATTTACCTGGTGCACCAGTTGTCGCCGCAGACCTAGTTGCGTAGTCACGATGTCTGGTCTCATCCAGTGATGGGGCATCGCCTACAAAAACAGATAATATTAAATTTTAATTGTCATTTTTTAAATATCATTGAACTAGTTTGGTAATATTAATAAAAAAAATTGCAATGAGATTATTTACCTGGTGCACCAGTTGTCGCCATTGGGACTGTTGCCCTATCTTCCTCTCTGGTGGTAAGATCCTCAAGGGAAACATTCTCTGTCATTTAAACAAAAAAATTTATAAGGACAACCATCAAGGTATAATTAGAAAAAATTATAAGTGGAAATTAATTACCGTCACAGCCCTCACTGATAGTAGCATTGTCGGCCTGGTCCCCACTACAATGATTAGGTTGCACGTGAGGATCATCTACATCTGGCTCTAAAACTGGGTTATTTGCCTCGTTGGTAGTGCTGCTCCCCTGATTTAAACAAAGTTGTTAGACATTAAATTTATGGACTAAAACAAACATATTGAAAGGTTAATGTTTTACCTTATCAGGCATTCTGGATCTTGGGACCTGCCCCAAGCTTCTGCGACGTTCAACTACGGCTTGATAGCGAAATGGAAAGCGATATTTTTATCTTCCTCTGTAGTTTCTATTCCGAATTCATCACCCTACATTACATATGATTGTGTATTTTTAATCATATTTGATAGGATTAAAAAAACGTTGGAAGGCGATACAATTAATTATAAGATGTTTAGCTACTTAATTACAATTCTTGCAGCTAATTTCAAGTAGCCACCCTGGCCGAGCTTGTGATGGCCCTTTTTCTCAATCCTAGCTTTGGTTGCCTTTGAGGTGTCAGGCAACCTAGCATCAAAAGATTGAAGTCGGATATGACGTAGCACACTTTTATTTTAGACATAAAGAAAATTAAAGCTATTGAATTAAAGTTGTAATTTACCTTGCGGGTCCAGTTGGCATTTTTCCTTCTTTCTTTGCCCTTTTCTATTTTCCGTCATGGATGAGTGCTCTCCACTCACTCTCTGGAACTGTGAGAGGATGCTCGTATCTAGGGTTAAATTGCAATTGCGTCCTATAGGTGTCCCTGGTATATTTCAAATATTTTCCGGCTACCCGAGCCACCGTTGTTCTGTCAAATGTGCCGACCCCAAAAAGGGCTTCTAGATAATATAGAAGTTCTTTTTTCAGGTTGGAATTCTGGGAATTCCATCTTGTGCGTATGGTTGGGTCAAAAATTACCAACGCATGGCTCTCCAAAAACATGTAGAACTCATTGTTTCCTACACAAAAAAAAAGAATATATTATCATTGATCTAAAAATAAAAATCATGATAAATATGTTTTAGATAGAGTACATGAAATAGTTAAAATATTAAAATTTACCTGGGAGTTGTACGTGCTTTATAGGGACACCTTCATCGTTCACCAACAACGTGCCATTAATGGTCCCTGTGGAGCTGACACGTGTAGCTCCAGGAAACACAATAATGTAGATGGCCATATCAGCCTCATCATTTCCAACACGTTCAGCGGTTGGTTGGGTGTCTGCTGAACGTAGAACGTGTACGAGAGGGTTGCTGGGAAATCTCTTGCCCTTGTGTCCCACTACCACCAACACCGGGTTCAGCAAGTGCCAGAAAACGCTACATACAAAAGAATTTTTTGTTAGTTTAGTCAATGTAAAAATTAAAAATAAAACTATCACAATTCATCTCATGCAGAACAAAAAAAATATCCTTTTGACTTTTTATTATTACCTGATATGTTTCTAGCTGGCTCATAAGTTGTTTTATCCTCTCTTCTGTTTCATGTGTTTGAGGCGCGTCTATCAAAGTATTAAATTCCGACCTTGCATCTCGTGCCTTTTTTCGCAACAAGAGCACTAGAGATAGGGATGAAGAAAGCTCTTCCTCAAAGAGGGAATCATTAGGCGTACCATGGATAGGTGTCTGCATATTTGAACAAAATTAATATTATTTCAATTATGTAAATAACTAAAATACCTGAAGATAGAGCAATGCTGGCACTTTACATGTTCTTCCGCCGGCCTCTTTCCGCGATCATCCCATCTCGGGGTTGTTCCTGCACTGCTCTGATCAGTCTGCCACATTGCAATAAAATTATAAATGTAAAAACTTGAAAACAATATCTAACTTGAAAACACAAAATGAAAACTGAAATAATTTCTAATAAGACACCGAAAGACAGAGTTAGAGTTTCAAATATGCCTTGCATTGAATTCATTCCTGGAAACATGTCATTGCACATTAAGGCACCCAAACAAGAGACGAGTTGACAATGAAGACCTTATTGAATATATTGTTGGAGAAACTTCTAGTAAACTTGTTTTGAAGACCTTGAGGACATTTTTGGAGCAACATTGTTGAAGCTGATGGTATAGCATTGTTGGAGACGATCTTGAAGGGCCTTGAAGTGAAGCTTTTGGAGCAACTATTGAAAATCCTTAGAGCATTTAAGTAAGGCACTTTCTATCTTCCATCACCTTTTTCCTTTCAATATCCTTTAAACGATTTTGTTGATATTTAATGTTTGAAATCACGTTATAATTCCTTGATTATATGTGTTCGGGGACTTTCCCTTTGAAATTACCCAAAAATACCCTGGCAATTTTATCTTCAGGATGCATGTCTGACCCTATTGTTCAATATTTTGATTGATAGTAGTAAAAATAGAGAGTTAGGGGGCTCTTGACTTGGTTTGGTTGGGCCATTAGATCCCTAACATCTACTAGGGAGAACCCCCCTTGAGTTGGAGGAGAGCTAACCCGAAGTGAAAAGAGGTTGGTGAGGTGACAATGGGGCTATTGAATTACACATGGTATCACACTTTAGCTTTAGGACTTTATCTTGAGAAGTGTGAGATTTTGCTATATCAATTCTCAAATTTTTTACAACACTATTGTTAAGAACTAATAAGAAGTGATGTTGAGGGGTTTTTGGGTATAAGAAACAATACCATTTAAAAACTAGGGTTCTCATTCCTTGGAATTCCTTCACCTGGGCCTAGGGGCACACTAGAATAATTTCACACTAAACCATACAAACTTAAAAGTAACTTAACAGATCCATAAAGTAATAATAATCATAATTCCTAATTTCATATTGTATGATATGATGCAAATTATTCAAACATGAAACAATGAAGACATGCAATGTCTGAATTTCAAGATTCATGAACCAATACAAGAAGTTAGAAACTACAACTTTGATTCAATACTCTGTGTCCTAACTCTAGGAAGGAATCTAGTTTGTAGTACAGAACATGCATCGTGTATTATCAATTCTTAATTGACAACAACTAAAGGTCATCTACCTCATCAATTCCTTCCAATTTTGTGTTTTTATGTTATATTCCTTATAAAAGTGTCAAATTTCTCTCAAAGTAAGCAACCACTGAATAAAATAAAAAATAGTTGAGATATGATTGAGAAATGGTCATTTATTTCTTCAAAGGATCTTCACAATTTCTTTGGTTGTTTTTCATCTCAAGAAACAAGAAATGACCTAAGAAACTATCGTGATGTAATATAAGAAACAACACGGTGCAATGGCCATTTTCAAAGCCAAATGATGTCCATTGAGGACATGGCCTTTATTTGGTTCCCGTTTCATAGGAGTTTTGGGTAGAAATGGAACTTTGTTGTACCATTTCCAGTAGTAAAAAGGGAAAACCTTATTTTTCCATGGGAAATAATTTACCTTTCCTTTTTCAAGATAATCTAAATCACAAAAAATATGAACTATACTGCACACATTCTTGGATAATGTGAAAGTGGAAAAGGAATACCCTACACAAGTGATGCACACATGTACATTTCAACACTAATAGATTTTTGTAGTCGAAATGCAATGCTTGTTTTCATTTAAATGTAGGGTTTTTAAAGCAGGGAGAAATAATGGCTGCCAAATTAATAAGTGTTTCTTTGGGAAAAAATTAAATCTTGTATTGGGTGATGAAGATAATAGAGGGTATCGAATCTTGATTCTTGACATTATGTTTAACTTGAATAACTCAAATGATTATAAATATCAGTGGATGAGTTCTTTTTTTCAAGTATGTCACTCAAAACTCTTATGTCAAAGCATTGTATGATGGCTAGCATTTGCTTGTTTCCCTTTCTTCAGTTCAATGTAAAAGTATATTAATATATTGGAGCACGAATGATAACTACAATTGTTTGCTCTGCAGTATATCCAGCCCCAAGATTATGAAAATTTTTCTCAAGTGGAGCTATTGGTTATTGATGAAGCAGCTGCAATTCCATTGCCTGTTGTAAAGGCTCTGCTTGGGGCCATATTTAGTGTTTATGTGCTCTACTGTAAATGGGTAATAATTATAAATGAGCCAACCACAATCACAGATTTTGTAACCATTCGGTTTCCATGGATAGTGATGATGATATTAACCCCATATATCAGTGACCTATATCTATATGAGAATGATCTCAACATTGACCTTGATATGGTTGTATGGATGTGACCTTTGGTATGTCATCAGAAAATCCCCAAATATCAGAAAATCCCAAAATCTGGAGAACTAAAGCTCATCACTTTCGATCTGGAGCACTACCCTTGTGATAAAGTTGATGACTTTCGATCTCCCATTCTCTACCACTTTGCACTTCACCTTCAATATAGATCAGACCAAGGGAAATTCGTTACTGGGTGTTGAGATGGAAGCACAAACACATCTTACACATCCTCTTTGAAACTCATCCGAAAGAACATTGGAAGACATCTAAAGAGAACCCTACAGCCTAACACAATCTAATGGAATTGACCAAAAAAACCCAAATAGAGTCAACCCTATTATAGGAGGAAGGGCCTGCAGTAAGAACTTACCATTTTGCAAGAGCTGAGGGCGAATGTTGTTCTGCAAGAGCTGAGGGTGAATTCAAAGCGAATGCTGTTCTACAAGAGCTGAGGGCAAATGCTGAGGGCGAATCTCGTTCTGCAAGAGCTGAGGGCGAATGTTGAGGGCGAATGCAAGGCGAATATTGTTCTGCAAGAGCTCAGGGTGAATGCTGAGGGCGAATGTTGTTCTGCAAGAGCTCAGGGCGAATGCTATTCTGCAAGAGCTCAGGGCGAATGTTGTTCTGCAAGAGCTGAGGGCGAATGATGTTCTGCAAGAGCTGAGGGTGAATGTTGAAGGAAAATGCTGTTCTGCAAGAGCTGAGGGTGAATGTTGAGGGCGAATTCTATTCTGCAAGAGCGGAGGGCGAATGCGTGCGTGATATCAGACATTAATGTAGTTTTTAATAAAATCATTTTTATGTAGCGCGCATATAAGTTTCGTATTTTTATGTAGCGTGCATATAAGTGTCGTTATACCGATGGCGGACAAAGCGTCGCTATTGCGACGGATGCCTCCAAACGTCGCAATTGCGACACTTAGACATTGTGTCGCACTTGTGACGTTTGGAGGAAGACGTCGCAATAGCGACGCTTTGGGGCATAGTGTCGCAATTGCGACGTCTTCCTCCAAACGTCGTAATTGTGACACTTTGTCTAAGTGTCGATATTGCGACACTTTTCTCTAAATGTTGGTATAGCGACGGTTTCGGGCGAGATTGAAAAAATTTGGGGAAATTTCCAACATTTGGTCAAAATCGTCGGAACCAAGTGTCGGAATTTCCCCCAAATGTACTAGTGCCTTTCTTGGAAACAACATGGCCCAAGTAATGTACCTTTGTCTAAAAGAAACTTCATTTTATAATATTAGCATACAATTTATGCTCTTTTAGCAATCTCAACACGGCTGCTAAATGTTCGACATGCTCTTCCTCATTCTTAGAATTTACCAATATATCATCAATGAATACAATAACAAACTTTCCCAGATAAGGACGCAACACGTTATTCATCAGGCACATAAAATTAGTTGGAGCATTAGTCAAACCAAATAGAAATACAAAAAAATCATAATTTCCGTACCTGGTCTAAAAATTTGTATTATGAATGTCATCTTCTTTAATGCGTACCTGACGATATCCTGATCCCCGATCAATCTTCGAGAACATTGCTTCTCCCTTCAACTGATCGAAAAATGCATCAATCCTCGACAACGGATAATGGAAAACTTTTTCAACTTCCTGTAATCAATGCACAACCTGAGAGTACCATCCTTCTTCTTCACAAATAGTATCGGTGCAACCCATGGTGCCACACAGCCTAATGTATCCTTTTTCAATAATTTCCTTCAACTGCAACTTTAGCTCTCCCAACTTTGGAGTGCTCAGCCTGTTTGGTGCCTTTGATGTTGGTGTTGCCCCTTGTACCATCTAAATAGAAAAATCCACTTCCCTCTCAGGTGGAAACTCTGAAATCTCTACAGGAAATACAGCCTGGAACTATTTTAAAATTAGGTACTTTCTCTATAAATTTTCATCCTCAACTTCCTTACCTTTGTCACTAGAAATACATACTACAAATAACACATTCCCTTTCATGTGACTACACTTCGACTGCATAGTTGTCACCATTCTAACTTATGTTGTCTTCTTCTTATCCTGCAAGACTCTTTGTTCTCCATTTTCATCCAAGCACTCAATAGATTTGTCATAACAGTCCAATTTGGTCCTATGGAGATACAACTAGTCCATACCCAAAATCATGCTATACGAACCCAACAACAATATATTCAAATGTGTTGATGTAGACATACCATTCAACTCAAATGCACAAGCTCTTACCCAATGATGAACTCGCTTCTTTGTACCTGTAGCCAGCTTTACTAACTAAGATTCTGCATGCACTTCTTTATTCAAACCAAAATTATCCACCAGGTCAAGATTAATATAAATATAATTAGATCTAGGGTCAATAAAAATAGAAACAACTTGATCACAAAAATTTCCATCCATCTCGATAATAGACGTCTGGTGATATGACTGCCTGTTATCCAACGTTACATAGATACGAGGAACTATTTGTTCAACATCCCCATTTTTTGTGCTTACTAGGCACTGTAGATTTACGGTCTACCACTATGATGTTGTGGAAAATCTCTCTTGCGATGATCTTTGCCACAAGTCCAACATTGTATAGGTTTCCAACCCACACTCTTTATTTGCTCCTCAAACTGAAATCCCTGCCCTTTGTCAAATGCATTAAACTTCTTTTGCGGTGTTACATTCTCTTTGTTATCTGTGTCCTGAGGCCTTGCTCGTTTCTTATCTCATTTTCCTTTATTATTGTAATTACCTTTATAGTCATGTTTAGTCTCAGACTCGCGCTTTGATTTCTCATAAAAATTCTTTAGCTTCCGGATGGCCTCCTCCAATGATCTAGGCTCGTCAAACTCAATCATGTCCTTGAATTCTATCAGAAACCCACTGATGAATCTCTAAATATTTCCCTTATACTCCTTTAGGTAAGGCACATATCTCAACAAATCTGGAAATATGCTGGTGTGATCCTCATCGGTCATAGAGACCATGTTTAGGTCATAAAACTCTTTTGACCTATCATCGTAGTATCTCTCCGACAAATAATTCTTCTGGAATAGTCTCTCAAATTCACTCCAAGTCAACTCCTCCTCATAAATATCTCTGACGTTATTTATATCTTCCCACCAGATATATGCTTTACCTTTAAGACTGAATGTATTTATTCTAGCCTTCATGTTCTCTGAGTAATCATGCAATCTGAAGAACTTATTCATTACAAGAAACCATGATTCTGCATTTTGTGTTTCCTTCATTTCCCCATCAAATGTAGGTGGCTTTGTTTTCTTGAAATCATTAGACAAATATCCCCTATCACTCCTCCTGTAAGGATGACAATGATTACCATGATGCCTACTTTACAGAAATACAAACCTATAGATAAGTATGTTTTCTTTAAGTGTGGTGGTTCACTTAGAACAACAAAAAGAAATATATCTAACCTTTTCCTTAAAATGAATAGATAAAGGGAGAGAAGCCTACTTGTAATATGTTCACTTTCCCTCGCCTCCCTCTGTCGCTTTCATCGCTCTCAATCCAACTTAACTCGCTTGATTGATATCTTCCATGGCAAACAGAAGACAGAAAAAAAACATAAAGGCAATATGATCAATTCAAGTTAAAAAAATTGAATCGATTAAAATCATAAATACAAATATAACATCATTGACATGTGCATTATGAAAGGAACAAATTTCTTTATTATGAAGTATAAGGAAGAGTACAACCAGTTGATCGATTCGTTGTCACTCATCCAGCTTGAGTCCCATCCTCATCACATCCAACATCAAAAATCCAGCAACATCGCAATACATGCACAATACCTCCAAGAGTTGTGATCTCACCAGCATAACTCTACTTAACACAAACTCGTGCTCTCTTGTGCACTATGTTAAGTGCTCTAGTTATAAGTAGATGAAGGTATTTTGACATAACTGAATCATTGAATGGCTTTCCTAAAAATGGATGAAGAGGTTTCCTTGTTCATGGGAATAGGAGGATAAGAGGTATAATGACTTCATGGGTTCCAAATTCGAGGCTATCAGATGAGGTGAAAGCTAGAACAACTTTTGGAAGTCACTAGAGGTTTGGAAGATTCCCGGAATCCAATGAAAAATTCTCTCCCAATTGAAAAACGCACTCTAAAGTGGGCCTAGATCCTCTGTAACACAGCCTTGCATGGGATTAGATTCTCTGCTAAGTAGTTAAAACTTTCTAGGGGTGCATTGATGGCTCAATGGGCACTTCAATTGGCATTTAAGCGGTGAAACTTTCATGAAGGAAGACCACCAATGGAATTAATTTTTTAGGGCATGTAGCAACTAATTTAGAGTATGTTATACCCTAATGAATATTGATATGTGTTTTGGGATGATGCCCAAATTGACCTGTAACAACTGCCCCCTAAAGTATGAAGTCAAAAATGATAATATTGAGTGATTTTCTTTACGACGTGATGAAGAGGAACTGAAGCAGACGACGACCTGCATCAATTACAATACATTACATCATGATATTTTTTCATCTTGGACATGAATTACTGAGGGAGGCATATCCCATACTCAGCACATAAACTATCATAACATCAAAAATTCATCTACAGATATAGAATTGTCTACAGATATAGACCCATGATAGGTTGACCATATGAATAATAACCATCGTACAGATGGTTTGGTACTACTCCTAAAATCGCAGCCTCGATGGAAGAAACTAGATCCAGGGTCTTCTATCTCATTCACTCGATCGCTTAAAGTACGAGTCTAACCATGCAAATATGTGATCTGAAGTCAAACATGGGAAGACACCGTCTGATTACCAGCCAATGATGTGAGTCGTTAACAGACGCGAGATAAACCACCGTTGATGATGATGGCTCTCAAGGTACTGCAGTACATTCTACATGGTGTGAATAGATGATTTGATGTCGAACACCATATAAAGTCTTTCAGTCAAAGGCCTGTGATGTCAACCTGTCGTCGAAAAAGAGAAACCTGTCGTTGATGTAAGCAAGCTCCAAGGTACTGAAAGGTTGTTTCTTAAGTCAACTTCCTAGATGATGAGCTGATGTCGAGAGGAAGTGACACATAATAAGAGGGCATTGATGTTTCCCTCATCAACGACACGAAATGAGAGTAATGATTTTAGAGATAGAATGTGACTGATGAAGCAATGTCATGGATGGCAGTCATGAAATGAAGGTTTATGAGTGTTGAAAAGGATGAGGAATAATTGAGTGACTTCTCTTGAACATATCAACGACATTGAATGAATTGGCAGCATTTGACCCAAAATCGAAGTGATGGATGGTATGATAGACCATAGGTATGATAGACCGTCAAGCAGATCACCCAACCCAAAAATCATGGAGATGAAGTGAATAAGTATCATGTTTAAGAGTGAATTGCTACCATAAAGTGTTTTATCCCTTTCCAATTTTCCCCAATCATTGCCAACTAGTACCTCTTTATTTTTTAACAAGCTTGAGGAGGATAACATATGCTTGATGTATAATTCCACCCTTTGGGTTAATTCGTCGCTATTTGATGCTTTAACGAGTCTAATGAAGGTGAACCTCGATCTTGTCATGATGGACAAGTTCGTCGCTATTTTATGCTTTAACGAGTCTAACGACAGTGAGAACTCGTTCCTTTTTCATGTTTAGAGAGTTTGAAAAAGGGACTAAAAGAAAACTCCACAAGTTCCTTTTCGTATAATAGTCTCTCAGATCCGAAAAAGCATAAAATAATACCTAAGAGAACCTCCTAGCCATGTTTGACTAAGGCTTTCCTTTTTCATAAACATAATCTATCTTAGTCTGGAAAAGGGTTAAACTTATACTAAGAAGATGTCGTTTCAATTCCTTTTACAAGCTCGAAAGGACAAGCGCTCGAAAATATTTTCATATTTTGAGAGTCTGAAAAGAGCTGAAAGAGAACTCTCAGGGGGTTCCTTTTTTGTATTTAACAAAGCTCGAAAAAGAGATAAAAGTGCACTCTAAATTCCTTTTTCATGTTTAACAAAGCTCGAAAAAAGAGATAAAAGTATGATTTGAGTTCCTTTTTTCATGTTTAACAAAGCTCAGAAAAGAGATGAAATTGTGCTTTGTGGTCAAAATTTCATTTCACGATTGTTAGGGTGATTTCTAATCGCAAGCGTACAAAAAATGCTCACTTTAGTTGTGCATAAAAAACAGCCCTAACATCAAAGATGGTTGTCAATTTATTTATATATGTAGTTTGTTGACCAAGACAAATGCTACAGAAATCCATATCTATGCAGTTAAAGATATTAAACAGCAAATAATAAGAGTTGCACCATGCATCCAATGAACAAGACAATAATATTTTTATTATGACACCTAGGAAGGGAACATAGAAAGATGATACCAGTCCCCCTCAATGGGATGGGTTCTTGTATGTCCTCAGTGCTTCAGATCTAAGATCTCTCTCTCTCTTGATGGTGTAGAAAACCCAGAAAAAAAATGAAACTCAAAAGGAGCTCAGAAGCAAAATGATAGCAAAATATGACAATGATGAAGGGTCAAAGTCACACCAAAAATATAGATCCAGAGTGATTTTTAGACAACAAAAGGTAGTGAGTGAATGGAAAAACCCTTCTATTTATAACAAAATATTGAGTTAGTCTAAATATTGGTGCATAATTAAAATATTATTAACCAAATCTAGTTCCAACTTTTATGGAATATTTTATTATATTTGTTGGAGGGAAAAATAATTTGAATTTGGTCAAATCCCTTTATTTGTAAATAATAAATAAATAAATGATTTATTTATTATTTTAAGAATGTGGTTGAGTAATAATTAAATAAATAGTGATTTATTCAATTATTTATAAATGATTTAATCAAGTTTAACAAGGAATATTATTTAAATAATGTTTTAAATAATTATTCCTAGAAAATCATAAGATAAATAATGATTTATCTAATTAATTTTCCTATTTTGGGTTAAATATGACTAGGAATATTAATAAAACTATTGTTTAACTAATTATCCCTTGAGTAAAATCAAACAAATAAGGATTTATTCAATTATTCCTCATTGGATTTCCTATTTAGACCATAAACAACTTAATAAATTAAGGATTACTTAGTTATTTTTCATAGTGAAATCAATTCTACTAGGGTATAATTGGTCTTACATGGTGTACCTTGGTCCATCTAATAGTAACAGGTGAGATGACAAAAAATTGGTATAACAGTTGCCCCCCAGCGTGCGAGCGTTAGGAGCAAATTGTATGACCGAAGTACGTTGTAAGAACTCAATCACTAGACACCGACGGGGGAGTCAGAGAGAGAGAAATCTAAGGAATACTAAAGTGCTAGAGGACAAGACCCTGAGGAGGTGAGACTTACAGGTGCGACAAGTCTCTTTTATGAGTGAGTACCTGTTCTACATGAGGCGGGGGGAGGCATACCTATGCCCGCCGAGATAACAAAGTGCAAAGAATAATGTGTCCAATAAACAAGGGACTGAACTATATAGTGCATGTTGGCATAAGCATGGGCCAGATAAAAACATGATAATGGATCCCACATACATATTGTGCCTGGGACAACAGCCAAGACTTATACAATAATATACGACTACATGAGATATAAGTACAACCAAAGAGGCCCTGTAAAACAGGAAAGGGTTCTGAAAATATTAATGACACATGCAAAATAAAAGGCGTTGCAAGCGGCTGATGCCTGAACCATAAAATCTATGGAGTTCCATCAAAGGCTGTAATAGAGAGGTCATCTGAGCATGTGGGGGGCTACCTAAAGGGCCACCCCCTCATGAGGTCTGACACATCTCACACACACCCGGGAAATAACTGGTACAATCTCCTGCATCACTAAACCATCGAGTATACGGATCTCGGTCATGCTATGAGGAGCTGGAACTGAGAAACGATCAAGTCAAAGGGAAATACAGGGTCCCTTTGCCTGATCCGAGGCACCGAACAAGAGTGGAAGCTGGAACCAAGGTACACCGCCCTCTAGACCTGTCTTCTGGAATAAAGAAGTTGATGTTAACAAAAGGAGGTCAGCCATAGCTGAGGCAATAAGGGATCCTAAATTAAGGCATGAGGGATAATATTAGAGTGACTAATATACTGCCACCATGGATGATGGTGGAATGGAGGGTATTGAGTAGTGGGCCGACAACTTCCCTTGTTACAGCATAAAGAGCATGGATGACCTGGCAGCTACTGACGCGACACCAGAGGGGATATGGGACAGTATGACTGAAAGCCAAAAATGTGTGATACGAGAGAGGGACAAAGCAATGATAGATGGAGGACTATATAAGGATGTAAAGGAACTCGATATAGACTCCATGGATGCGATGATGACTCAACTCAGATGCTCTAAACAAGGGTGACTCGATGATGTTGCCACACATAATAGGCTCAGTGGGGACCATAAAAGCATGAGTACAAGATGGTTACTCACGATCAAAATCGACACGAGCATGGAAAAGTATCAAGGAAAAGTGGTGCCGCGAGTACAAGTGTTGCAAGTGAATAATTTGGTTTTGAGGAGTGGTGAAGTGACCCTTCTTGGAAAAAATGTGTCTGAGTGAAGTATCAAATCACAAAAAATAAAAGGATACCCATTTGAGAGCTCGGTGAGAGATTTCCAACGGTGCTGACGGTTTGTCAAATTGAGCTACGGTTTGGTTGCAGTTGGCGAAAGAAAAAAACTAGGGTTTCTCTTTTAATAAGGCATTTTCCCTCCAATTTGATTCATTTGAAAGTGTAGTTGTGGTGAATGTAGAGAGGAGAAAAGGCCCTAAATCTTGCGGTAATCGTAGCGGACAAAACAATCGTTGGAATCGAGATCCGTCAGTTGCAGGTAAGAGGCCTAAACATACTCTTTCAATTAAGGGGACCAAAATTTCATTTTAGGCACCTAGTGCTCATGAAAAGGCCAGGTCGCACTTTTTGGGGTCTATCCTACGACTTGGATAGCAGGTACTGGGCAAAAAATTGTGACCTATCCTAGAAAATGACCTGAAAAGTGTGACCTATCAGAGAAAGGGGGTTTCAGTGTTGTTTTTGGCTGAGAGCTAGGATTTTTATGGTTGAGGGGCATAGGTGCCCCCAAGCATGTTATGGTCATGCCAAAACATATTTAGAAAAGGGGAATCTAAACACATTTTATTGATGTGCTCTTCTATTATTTTTCTTTATGGTTATGTAGTTCGAGAAAGGGAATGGAAGATTACCAATCACTTTTGATACTACATATATGAAGCAAATCGACTAATTTTTTGGGTTGGCATACATGGTGTCACTATCCCAAAGAGTGGATTTGGAGATAATGAACTAGTGCTCTCCTAGAAAACCCACAAGTTGGTTAACAACAATGTCTAAGGGGTTGGGTTGCTGATGTAAGATGAAGGAATGATGAGGGGGATCATCCCTAGAGTGATCTGAAGTGATATGGGACTCTAGAGGTTCTTCGAAATGGGGAAGAATAACGGTACTAGAGTAGACACGACCAGATGCACTAGGAGTGTTGGTGAGAATTGCTTCTCCTGGACTCTCAAATATGGGTGCCCTCTTACCAAAACATTGGGTGTCAATGTAATGAACATAAGGTGTATGTGGATCGAATGCATGGGTTCAATGTAAGGGGGGATATATAAAGTCAGGGGTGGTAAATGATTCCATAAGATCTGCATCGCAATAAAAGATGGGGTGACTGGAGGAAGAAAGACTGCGTGATGCAGCAAGCTACCTGACTCATCATCATGAAAAGAAAGGTTCACATGCGCATCGTCACGGAGGGTGATGGAAGAACAAGTAGATAAGGGATCCCTTGATGTTGAGCCCAAGGTGATCGTTGAAGGGAGGTCAGGCGAAACAGAAGGGGAAGTCCCCAGGGGGTCTTCCACCGAGGATCTCATAGATGATGAAGGTAGTGGACAGTGGCAGACAGCTCCGTCATCTTGACATCGGGAGGGTGAATTTCAATGGGAGTGGATGTGTCCCTTGGTTTTGCTGGAGAAAAACGTGCAAATAAGGGAGAAGTAGACTCATTTCGCTTGGCCTTGAATTAGTGAACCGCTTCCAAAGAGGAGTGGTGCTCTTGGAGGCGGGGATAGAGGTAAGTATAGTGGCCATGGAGATCACACAAAGCACAGGGGTGGTTGGTGTGAATATTCTTGGGGTTCTTGGCTGCAATCGAGGAAGGAATAGAGGCTTTAGGGACTGTAGACTCAGGGAATGCGACATTGACAATGGGCTTGATATGAGACAATTCAGGACAATGATGGGTGGCATGACCGACAATATCACACAAAGCACATGGGGAGGGGGGGGGTATGCTTTGGAGGCTGAGGAGGAGCAGGGTTTGTCGAGGCGGCCTTGTCTTTAGGTGCCTTCTTGTGAACTTTTCCCCCCTCACTCGAAGCTTTCGCAACAGGAGTAGGTTCGTGTTGAGGTGGCTGAGGCATGGAAGCAAAGGGAGGGGTTATGGCGACCGGTTGGACCGGGGTCAAAGCAAGATAAGGTTTGGGTTGACCCGGTGGAATAGTGGCTAGGGAATCAATGTACCAGACTGGGATCCCTAGGGTCATGTTAGGAATAGATAAGGTAGCCATCACAAGTACCGAGAAAACTCCAGGGAGGGGAGCTAGAAACGGTATCTGACTAGAGGGGTAATGGCCAGGCGGGACAGCTCTGAGATGGTTAAGGCTAGGAGGAACTGTTCTAGGAAGGTATATAGGCTCATGGATACCAGTTGCATATGAAGGGCCTTGAGGAGGGGGTCCTAAAGGTTGAGTCAAGGTGCTAGGACCAGGTTTCGGGGGGGCAGGGCTGCTGACTAGTCGAAGCAGGGCACTTGAAGTCGGACCGGGACGATTGCATCATGCAAACGTTCGACGACCTGGGATCGGAGATAGGAGGAGAAATACTAGGGAAATAACCAATAAAATAGGAGTCTTTGTAGACTCCCGCTGAAACACTGGTCAAAGGTTCAACTATTTTTTTATTGGCCACCAAAGATATGATGGACTCAGGGGAGGTCTGAGACTTCGGTTCGTAATATGTCAACTGGTCGATGGTGACAATATTTCCATTGTGAGGAAACCACATCTTATAGTGAACCGCAGATGGGACAACAGACATCGCATAAGTGTAGCTACGACCCAATAGAATGTTGTAATCTAAAGGGGGCATCTATGACTTCTAAGTCAACACAAACAGTCTTTCCCGCAAGAGTAATAGGACAGTTGTCGAATAAGCCTATGGGCTAGGAAAAGTGGTCATCCCACGCACGGAGGGTGATAGTGGAAGGGACCAACTTAGATGATTTGAGTTCCTTCCAAACCGAAGCGGACATCACACAAGTGGATGCCCCCTCGTCAATGACACAACAGGAGACGTTGGTATTCCAGATCTTGATAGGTATTTGGAAGGAAACGGAAGCAGTAAAGGGGGGATGTTCTGACCGGTCAACATCGAAGATGATCAAATGATCTTCTGAAGGATCCACAGCGCCCATAGTAGTTAGTAGAGCTTTTCGTTGTGAATGGAACGACTAGAGGAGTTCTAGTGTTGATATCGCAGCAAGGGATTGCGCAAAATAATCTACTATACTATATGAATGGGAAGCTTTGTTAGAAGCAATGTTTCGGCATAATGGTCCCTTGGGGATCTTGTTATGAACCTCTACCTTAGGCTGAGGGATCTATAAAGGACCCTTGGGTGTCGAAAGAGGCTTTGTGGGACTTGAAGAAGGGGGCTCGAGGGTAGACGCAGCGAGAGGCTTGTTGTACTGACGGGACCGAGTCTTAAGGTTGAGGTCAATGGTAATGGGGTGGTCAGAGTTCATCATGAGCATTTGGTAATCAAAGGTACTAGATGGAGGAGGTTGAGTGGCCACCTGACCTTCAAGGGGTTGGGTAGCCATGAATCCTTGCTGGGGGGAAGGATTGGTAAACACAGCCTTCTGGATAGGTGCATAATTGGGAGGAACTGAAGGAGAGGCTTGTTATCCTCGGGATGCTACTTGAGTTCCCCACATCTTATGCATCTGAGGTAAAAGAGGACAATCGTGGGTGTAGTAACCATAGACACCGCAACAAGAACAAGGCTTATTCGTGCAAACATGCATGTCCTGCTTGGGCTTAGTGCCCTGTTTCTGGTTAGCAGTGTTAGGTGCATTCCCTTGGGGATTGTTCCTTGGGGATTTTTCCCTCGATTAACTTGGGCGGATTTATTTTAGTTGCCTTTCCTCTTCTTTTTGGAAGTAGGAGGATTAGTCGCGCCCTGTTGTCCATACACCTGATCCTGGGGGGTGGTGTCTGTTGTTGCGGGGGTTGAGAAGGCAAGGGAGGCAGGGGAGCTAATGTTGGAGGAGCTGGAGCACCAGGCTACGGATACAGATAATACCGAGGTTGGGAAAAATTGTGGTAAACAGGTTGGGCAAAAGGAGGAGGCATGTCGTATCCTGGATACATGCTACCGAGAGGGGAAAAGTGTTGGAGGAGCTAGCCCCTCCCTGAGGGAAACCATAACCCATGGGAGGATGAGTGTATGGATGAAAAAGGGCTCCAACGATACCGCCGGTGGAATGGGATGCCTCTGGTGCATTGGCACCACTAGGTCTAGGGAGATCAGGTAAGACAATATAAACATAACCAAACTGTGCATAGATCGGGTCATATTTCAATGCAATCTGAAGGGCAGCTTCTTCGGTGTGAGGGAAATGAGATGCGACATCTTTTCCAATAGCAGGAAAAAGGGATCTGAGAAACCAGTCCATGTAGACACGGTCTTCGAAGGTAACGGCTCGACATAGGCTCTTTCTTCTCCACCATTCTGGGACATGATCAGATAGGCAAGTCACAGACGATTGACAGAAAAGGTCAAAAGTTTGGTACCAGTGTCATAACGAAGGGGAAGCTGGAAGTAAGACAGAAAATCCCTGGCAAGAGTTGCAAAAGTAGTATGAGAGGAGGAGCCGTAGTCAACATACCACTTAGAAGCCTCTCCGGTAAGCGTATGTTGGAACAACCGAAGACGGAAAGAGTCATCGATAATGGAGTTAGACGAACACCATATGTGGAAATATCGAACATGGTTTGTAGGATCCTCTCTAGCAAGACCTTCAAACATGGGGATGTCAGAAGGGAGCTTGGTTGGCATAGCAGGCCAACCAGCATCATGGTGTATGGGGTCATTGATCAATTGGTTGAAATCGGGAAGATTGAGGCCTTCCATATAAGAAAGCAAGGGAGAAGTCGGGATAGTTCATGTTGCGGTCGCACTAGTAGTATTCCCAGCATTAGGGCCGGGGCTACCACCAACGTTAGGTCTTGAACCAAACATGGTGAAGGTGATAGGGGGATAACTGGGGATAGAACTAGAAGGGGAACCCAATGAACCAAAAGCGGAGTCAGAATGGGGACTAAGTGGAGGACTAAATCAAATCCTACGCGGAGGAGTAAGTATTCCTAACAGAAACTGAGGATGAAGGCCAAGAATTCTCCAGGATAAACTCCTTGGGGACGTAATTATGGAAAACAGATACGGATCACAGAAGGAAGAGAGACCAATAAGCGCAAGAAGGTGCAAGATCAAATGATTACAATGTCGAAACAAGGGCAGGGAGGTGCGAGATCAATTGATTACAATATCGAAACAAAGGCAAGGAGGCGCAAGATCAGTTGATTACAATGTTATAGTCTTGACCTGGTGGTGTAAACCAGGCACTCTTCACTTAGGGTGTGCATGTATGTGATAAGTGTGTTAATTTTGATTTTAAACCCAGACGTGTGTAGAGAAAAAAAAAATTATAATTGTAAATAAATCTGCAAATAACAGTAAAGTAAACTGAATATAACAGAAAATAAACAGCTAAGGATGCATCAATTTCAACCCAAGAAGGAGAGCTTCCCAACAACTAGTCTATGGGTGGGAAAAATATAGTCAAAACACACAAAATAGCCAATGGATCTAAAGTCGGGAGGGACAATATCTAAAGGTCAGATCTGCTGGAAATAGGTGCAAAAAACAACAAAAAAACAACAGGGAAAAGTGTTGCAAATGAGGTGGTGAAAGGCTACAACTTGAAGGGAAGCAGAGGGGACCCTAAAGGAGGCCCAAAAAAAACTAAAAATAGGTGTTTTGGATGGATTAATAACCAATCTAAAATGGATCTGAAAGTATAGGTTCAGATCTGAAAAAATGGCTGAACACATTGAAAACTCAGACGACCTGCTTCAGCTAAACTCCTCCTAAAAAGGTGGAAGCGTACTGAAGCCCTAGGGGGCTTGGTTCCTACTTCGACGAGTAAAACAGAGCAAGTACAGGTCCAAGACCAGTGGAGAGGGAGGTCATACAACCCTGAATAGTAACCTAGACAAACCCATAAAAATCACAGAAAAAATCCCACAAAAATTTCAAGTCACAGTTTCTGACCTGTTTTCAGCATAGGTCGCAGTTTTCTGGTTGTTTTTTGCACCCTGAAGGTTCAGGTCGCAGGTTTTAGCCCAAAAAGTGTGACCTGCACTTCTGACACTCTGGGGAGCAGGTTTCAGAAAAAATTGTTGTCTCAGCTGCAGTTGATACCTGTCACCTACGTAATAGGCCCAAAAACACACAGAAGTTAGAATTTTTACTGTTTTAGGGTTTTAAAGGTTAAAAACAACATCAAGAAAAGAAAAATAAGAAGCTGAATAAAAACCCTAGGGGTTGAAGTAGCTGGTCATGCAAGGATCTGAAAAACGACAGCGGTCGTAATCATAAACCATTGTGGAGTCGCCAGTTGTTAGGGTGAATTCTAATCGCAAGCGTACGAAAAAAGCTCACTTTAGTTGTGCATAACAAAAAACCCTAACATCAAATGTGGTTGTCAATTTCCTTAGATCTGAAGTTAGTGATCAGAATAAATGCTATTACCAATAAATTAATATGAAATTACTAAGTCATTTTTACCATTTCATCTTTACCATTCTAATTTTAGTGCTCTGAGCCCATTTTACCCTTGAACTTCAACGGTTGATTGTGACAGATTTTCTGGATCATTTCTTGTGTCGTTTGGACGAGGTAGAAGATCTTACACTTATCTTTCTATTGGTTGCATTCTTTTTCAGTTTCATGCACATTTTTTAGGGTTTTGGGGCTCCTAAGGTAAATATACAACGCCCTAGGACCAACGCACCCTTAGATGTCGAAAAGTGCATTGCAGAGAGGCCCAGTTCCTATAAAACGCACTGTCTTCCACTCAGGGGTGCGTTGGGTGCAATTCAGAAAGTTGTATCTTGTTTTATGCCCAAAATTTCTCCAGTATTTTGCATGAAATGGATCCTAACTAAGCCTATCGTGTGATTTCAGACTTTGATCGAATCAGAATGTCAATTACATGGCGATAAAGAGAAAATGAAGAACAGGATATGGTTTCCCTACATGATCTTGGCACTATGAGAGCCCTTAGAGACTGTGGGTTACTCAAGTACTTCTGATTGTCAAGCATGAGGCAATACATGGAACTATTGTAGTTCTTGATCCGTTCATGGGACCCGACACTAAGGCATTTCACAGTGGGGAAAAAATGCTCCCAATATTGGTTGATGACATTTACTTTCTAACAGGTTTGTCGAGACGTGATGCCCCCATTTCCCTTGCGAGCTCCATCCGTGGAGGTGAAACAGTGAAGGACTACATCCGACAACTTTTTCGACCAAGAACTGAGCCTAAAAAATATGGAAAGATAAATATCAAAGATGTACGTCATATGCCTTTATGAATGCTCCTATTCACTATCACAAAGCTAGTTGGCAGCGTGACACTACATGTCACGAAAAAATCATACATGCATTATGCGATTGAGTGTCTCGAGCCAACTATGTTCAACTAGGCTGAAGCAGTATTCCTTCATATGAAAGAACAATTGATCAAGGTAAAAAGTGGAAAGACCAAAAATTTCAGTTACGAGTCGATTTTGATCACTTTTGTTTTGGAGCGAGTTCCATTGATGCAACCACAGCATGTGACACTAGGATTAGCTGGTCCTAGAGATCCACAGATGCAGCAGTGGGTTGAGTTGATGGCTATACATGTTGGTTAGTCATCGATATCATTTTCCATTGCATTCTTCAGTTGGCTCCAAAAATAGAATATCTTCGTAGAGGAGCATCCATATGGAGGGATGGATTTCTGCAGAGATCCAGATTTGATTTTACCAGCTTACTCTCAATGGGGCGCTATAGGTAAAATGTTGACCATGTTTTTTTATTTTTTGGGGTTTTTTACATATTTTTGTGGTTTTTGATGTTTCCAAGACTAGACTATTTTTTTTTTTATGTATGCAGATGTAGGTACCATTCAACTAGTTGTTCGTGCACAGCAGGTGGGAGACCCAATAGAGAGGACTGTTAGGAGAGTAGTCCTACAGAATTTGGATCTAGCCGAGACTCTTGCTGAGTTGCAGCAACATGTGGAGTGTTTGACTTTTTGGATACCAGATGCCCAGATCGAGGATTTACCTATGAGGCTGCAATTCCATACCATTGGTGTGCCTAGCCGTTGGATGAGGCTATTTCGCATGATAACCCAAGCAGTGACCTGCTATCATGAGCATCACTAGGTTTAATTATATTATATTATGTCTGTATACATTTTGAGGTCAGATGACCAACGTGTCTTGGACACAATTTTGTAAAAAAAACACGATATAAATCTATTTTACTCTCACCGTTTTTCTATGATTATGTGCAATCCTATTCAATTGTATGATGTGAATTGAAAATCTATCTTTACATATATTTAAAATGTCTATTTAACACATAATTCACCAATGAATCAACCAGAGTGTTAAAGTTTATGGAAATATGTTGATATTGAATGTAATCAAAATTTATTTCCAAAAGGTGAACTCTAAGGAACATGCAATGAATTGCTGGATTTTAGACAGTATAGACGCCAGTAAGTTGTAATACGAAAAGTTGTGAGTCTAGCCTGATGATGATGCATCAAATTCCAAGTGAAATGGCATCAGATAGTAGTTCAATCAACCCACTATACTCATCGATATTGTTGGTCGGTCGACCAATACAAATCCCTTGGAAACTCACTAACTCGTCACTTGGAGAAAATATGGCCCATGCTACAGAGGATAAATTCTGAGTGCTACGACTAGTACCATCTACATATCTAACAAATGGTTCCTAAGATACTGACATATGCAAAAAATTCAAAGCGAATTACTAACCACATGAAAAAATCTAAAAGACACACTGCTACACACACGCAATAAAAGCATATAATACAGTGTTTACTACGCAAAATCAGGCATAGAGTAACATTTAATATACAACCCATTTCAAGGTTGCGACAATGGAATCCTATCATAATCTACCAACTCATAGGAACCCTTAGCCAGAATGTGCTTGAAAATGTAGGGGTAGTGCCATAATGGTTCAAAATTCCTTGTTCCTATCTTATCAGCTTCCTGTTCATAAAGCAAGACCAGGTCTCCTTCCAAGAAGGTGCGAGGCTTGACATTGCAGTCATATTGCGCCTTGATTCATCTCTTATGCGCTTCATTTGCCAATGCGGCTTCATGATGCATTTCATTTAGATGGATGAGATCTAAAAGACATGCCTCTTCTTCAGAAGTGTCAAATAGCAGGTCAATCGCGAGTTTCAACGATGGTATTTCGCATTGTATCGGTAAGATAGCTTCCAGATCGTAAACCAGCTGAAAGGGAGTGAATCTGGTCGCATTTCTCACCAAGGTTCAATATGCCTGCAAATCCGAGTACAAGATCAAATCGCAGTTTCGTTTATGAACCCCAATCATGTGTTGAAGCATACGCTTAAGAATCTTGTTGATAGCTTCAACTTGTCCATTAGTTTGTGGATAATAAGGAGTATAACTAACATGTGACAGTCGTAACTTGGAAGTCAACTCATCCATCATGCGATTACGAAATTTTTTTCCATGATCTGTGACTATGGCTTGTGGTACACCAAACCGTGAAACCACATGGTTAAAAAGAACAACACAGTTGTCTGTCCTGTGTTGTTGAATGTAGGCATTGCCTCGACCCACTTGGTAAAATAGTCAACGATGAAAATAATATACCCATGCCCCCCGCCCAAGTGTGGGTTACATTTCATGAAGTCAATGCCCCATTTTGCAAATGGTCCAACAGCGACGACAGGGTGCATTGGTGCTGGCGCCAAGCGGGTTTTACGATCAAATATCTGGCAAGCATGACAACTTCTAACTGCGATAATGCAGTAGCAAAATATGGCAGGCCAGAAGTAACCAGAGCGGAGAATCTTCTGTGTGGTAGCATAGACAGACAAATTTCCACCGCATGCACTATAATGGCAATCATTTAGAAATTTTTCGGCCTCCTCATACATGAGGCACCTACGTAAAATCGTATCGACACCACGACGATAAAGTGTATCGCCGATGATCATATAATATTTGGCTTGGTATCATATACGTCGTTGTTGCGAGTGAGAGGTATTGGGCCAAAAATTTTGGGTCTGGAGATAGATGATGAAATCTCCATACCACGGGTTAGATGACTCGATCAGAAACAAAGACTCATCCGGAATTGATGGTTTCATAGTAGGATCGGTACTAATCGAAGGAAGGTCACAAATAAGATCAACAGACACCAATGACTTCTTTGACTTGGATTTGATGAATTCCAAATCAAACTCCTGCAAAATCATGATCCATTTTGAATATTTCCCCCCCCCCAACAATTGACGTGATAGAATGTATGTCATAGGGTCTGAAATGACAATGGTCTTTTAGAGCAGGATATAATGGCGAAATCTTTGAACAGATTGAATAGTTTCCAAAGTGAGCTTCTCAATGTATGTGTACTTAACTTCCGTATCATTGAGATTATGACTCAAATAATATATCGAATGTTCAATCCCATCTTCTTCTTGGACTAAAACCATAGTGATGATTGTATCTGCAGCGACGAGATACATGAAATAGTCACTCTGATAATTTGGGGGATAGATTAATGATGCTCGGATCAGGGTATCTTTAAGAACACTAAAGGAATCTTGTGCAACCTCATCCCAATGGAAGGGTACCCCATTTTTCAAGAGTCAAGTAAATCCTTTAGCCATTTCAGCATGGTTAGGAATGAACCTTCTTAGAAATTTAGCCTTCCCTTGGTGTAACTAAAGCAGATTGGAAGGAGCAGGCAAATCAAGAATGGCTTGGACCTTCAATGGATCAAGCTGAATTCTGTCTTTCGACACGACGAATCCAAGAAAACAACGAGAACCAACACCAAACGCACAATTGTGCAGATTGAGGTGTATTTTATAGTCACAGCATCGTAAAAATATTGCTCTCAATTGTAGCGAGTGGTTAGCCCGTTTTCGTGAATGTGCAGGTAAGTCATCCAGATACGATTGAACTATGTGCTTGATGTCATGAAAATCATAATTCATTTCCCTCTGGAATGTGGCCCCAACGTTATTTAAACCAAAATGGAGCTTTCGATGAGTGAATGTGCCCCAAGGAAATATAAAAATGGTTTTATATTGGTCCTCTGGGTGAATATTAATCTGATTATAACCGTAGAATCAATCCATGAAAGAAAATATCTCAAATTTGGCACATTCATCAATAATTTGGTCGATAAAGGGAGTTGGATAGTTGTCTTTCGGGCAAGCATGATTAACATACCTATAGTCGACACACACTCTAATTGTCCCTTGTTTCTTCATGACAGGAACAATGTTAGATACCCGGACGGTAAGTGGAAGAGGGTAAATGAATCCAGCACGCAAAAAAATTTCAACCTCTGCTTTAATGGCAACAACTTTATTAGGGTGAACACGATGAAGGCGTTGTCGCACCGACTTAACATCAAGATACATTTTAATCTCTTGTTCAACAATGCTAGAGTCGATACCTAGCATCTCCTCATATGACCAAGCAAATACATCTTGGAATTCATGAAAAAGAGCTAAGTGTCAAGTTCAAATGGATAACAAGACGCACCGACATGAATATTTTCTACAATACCTTGTTTGGTCGAAATATCGATAGAAATTGTTTCTTCGATATTTGATGGGTTTTGCTCATAATCGACGGCGTGGATAGGAATAAAATTCGTCAAGAAATCAACGACAGTAGGGTGATATAGTTCAAATGGATTATCTTCACTATAATTTGGAAGATGGGATTGTTGATGTGATGATTCCCATGGTTCTTCCGGAATCATGGATTCCATAATGCTCTCATCAATCGAGAATACGCGTGAAAATGGATCAAAAGAAGTACCAAAATCTTAATAACGATCAACCCAAATGGTCAGCGACAATGGATTTGGATTCGTCGCATAAGCCAAGAAAATTGATTGCTATGCTAGCTCAATTGAACTTAGTGGCATGATGTTGCCCAGCCTAAGTACTTCAAAATCATTGAGTACCTTCCTTAAATCAGATGAAGTGGAAGATATCATGTTGCAGGTCTCTATATGATCATAGACTCAGTATTTTAGCTCAAAAATGAAAGTGCTCAGAAATGCGCCAAACTAGAACAACCAGATATAATTCGTCACCAGGATTCCAACACAACTCGTTTCATCAAAATCCGAGTTCGTATGAGTAAGTTATGATTTGATGTTTGTTTTCTCAAACATGTAAAAAATGTGCATAACAATGACAGACTGATGACTTGGCAGTCCAGTCAGCACCTTAGGAATATTCTCCAATTTTCAGCCAATGACACTATGATAAGTGTCACAGTCATATTTTCCAATGTTTCTTGGAAATTTGAGATTTTTCTTCCTATTCTAAGGTTGAAATTTGAATTATATGGGTGCATTATTATTTTTTAATTATAGTGGAATTTGAGCCAATGGAGAAGGGCCACGTGGAGCATCCAGGGGCTGCCACGTGCCCTCCCTCATGGCATTGAATGGTGCACATATTATTCGAACTGCAATTTTTGGACCTTACCCTAAGGTGGAAAGCTTTTATATTTGGCGGAGAGATGTAACTATATGGTGGACTAGCTCTAAACCTGGCAGAGGTGATAACTATATGGAGGAGAAATTCTAACTTGGTGGACAGGGTCAAACAACTGGCATACTTCTCTAACTTGTCAGAGGTGCATATATGTTATAATCCAAAGTTTTGAACTTTAGAAATGAATCGTAGTTTTTCGTAACAAAAGTTGGTGCGAGGGTCAGGGTCAAACCCACGAACACCACTGTACCAGTACATCGTGCCTCCGTCTCCTCTACTTCGTGGGTCTTAGCCCATAAGGAGTCCACACTTATTTAAATTTTATACGTGCCAAGGTTGGGGTTCCAGAGGGACCAAGAACTTATCACCGGCAGAAATTCAAATCCGTTAAGCCCGTTTATTACACCACTAATCCAGGATTAATCCAAATAATCTGCGGTTAATTCTAAAACGCACTTTGCGTTAAACCTCCATTTAATGTTAGTTAAAATGTGCTTATCGTTAATTTAATGTGTAGTTAAACTTGTGAAAGAGATGGCGGAGTCCGCCAAATGCGGCGAAGCTCTAGTTTTAGTGGAGTTGTCTGGCCAGATTCCAGATTTAGTGGAGAAATTGTAGGAAATTTTGGTTTTGCCATAACTAAGGCAATTTTCGACCAATTTTTGCCCAGGAAGAGTCATTCTTGGTAGATTTTGATGTTTTGGATCCATTGGAGTATATTTCAGAGGAAACAGGAGATTTTAAACAACACTTTTTCACAATTGAAGCTAATACAAAGGGCCATGACATGGACGTTGGACCAAGGAGATCTAGCCCAAGAGGGGTGAACTCCTTCATCAAAACCATGTGTATTTGACTTATTTTTCTGTGTTTGGTGTGTGTTTATATGTTGTTGTTCAGAATTTAGTTTCCATGCTTTTATGTTCATGAATTACACTTAATCTCATCAAGTTTGTTGATTTATCAATCATAATAACATGTATAAGCCCTTGTACAAGAACCAAACATAAGCATTTTCATATTAAATCTAAAACTGATATTAGCACAACATTAACTAACAATTAATTTCAAATCACTATATTAGCAATTTCCGTCGATGTCGCAGGCGACAGTAACGAAAAGGTGCCCATTAGGTAAGGATCCTTAAAGATTCCTACACCCATGTTCTGAAGAGAAAGTGGGGGTCCATGAAAAAACGGAATGCTTCCAGTTGCCTGGGAACCAGAGGCAAAGAAAGAGAGTTGATCAATGGTTTCGATACTTCCTTTATGGGGGAAGATGATCATATGAAAGTAAGTAGATAATATTGTAACCATAGCATAAAACCTTGGTCTTCCAAGTAATATATTGTAGTCGAGGGGTCCGTCAACAACCTCAAATTCAACAGTAACTGATTTTCCCCATAGTTCTACTTGCAAGTTACTAAGAATTAAACAAGGCTTATATGTACGACAGTCAAAATATTTCAACGTCATAGGTGATTGTGACAAAGTCGGCGAGCCAAGTGATTTCCAGCAACTTATTGACATGATACAAGGATATGCGCCTTCATTAATGATAGTACGATGAATGAGGCGATTCAGGACATGTATTTGAATCAAGAATGCTAACTGTGCTGGTAATTGTGGCACATCGCTTGCATGATTAAAGACTACAATATTTGAATTCGTCGTATTGATTCCACCAATCGCGGACAACAAAGCCTGCTTTTAGGAGGGAAAATTCTGAAGAACCTCAAGCGTTGACATAGCAGAAGGTAACTGAGCCAGGTATTCTACTACATTATAATTTTCAGTTGCAAAAGCTCAAGGGTTGAATGTCAATTTGTGAACTACTCCCTTCGGCGTCTTTATTGTTAACTTTGGAATGATAGGTGGTAGAGCTGAGTCAGATGAGGTTTCAAGTTGAAGTGGTAGGTTGATCTATAGCCTTACCATTGGATGACGATAATGGATTACTGTAATATTTACTTCGAGTCGACACCAAAACATCAGTTCTGGGCTTCGTGGTAGATAGAATAAGCACTTGTGAACTAGAAGCAGGATCCGTAGCAACCATATGTGTTTTCAGGTTCGGAAAAGGATTTGTCAACACTACAGATGCAGCAGAAGTATTAAGAAGCTTTGGGACTTTCGAGCGGTGAGGACAATCTCACGTAAAATACTCCTCATCACATATATTTCCCCTTCTTCTTATTTTCAGGTTTCTTATCACTTTTTCCTTTGTCAAATGACACGGCATGGATTTCAGAAGAAGACGCATGATCAGATGCAGAAGGGTTTTGATTTGAAACAGCAAGTGTAGGACCAGATAGTCGACTTGCTGCTGGAGCATTAGCAGAACGAATCACATCATTGCCGAAATGAATGTCCTGACCAGATGGAGCAGGAGGAACAGTAAAATTTGTTCGCGACGCATTTCAATTTTTTTCATAGAGCGTGCCAGACTGAGTGAAAATCAAATCTAGATACTGGGCAGGAGCAATGACTTGCTCTTCAATAACAACACCGCCTTTGGCCACATCCTCGATGATAGATGACAACAAGGACTTAGTAAAACATTCAGCTAAAATCTGATCAGGAACAAATGTTTTGACCATTGGATGACAATGATGCCACTCATGTATATGATTCGATATATGAGTAGCAATGATCTATTTAAAGCTGTTCAAAAGTTTCGTTCCAGTTTCACATCTAATGGGTAGTTGGAATTTGGTTTAAAAAGTAGTGGCTAAAGCTGTAAAGTTATTAAACGAAGCTTGTGGTAATTCAATGTACCACTTCATAGCCGAACTAGTAAGTGTTCGCTGGAAAATATGCAATGTAACAGAATCATCATTTAAGGAATTAGATGAACACCATAAATGATAAGTCATGACATGCGTAGACGGGTCTTCTCCAAAATTTCCATTGAATTTTGGAATTTCCGAGGGTAATTTATGTGGAATCACCAGCCACCAAGGTAAATAATGAATGGGATCATTGGTGAGCCGATATAAATCCTGTAACTCTAACATTGCAACAAATGGAAATTTTCAATTAAGGTCAGGTTGAGCATAACCAAGATAAGATGGAATCGCCTGAGAAGTAGGCCTTTGCATACCAACAAATGGATTATGTTGTTGGTAACCCAGATAGGGGTAGGATTGTTGAACAGGACCTGGATAAGCTTGATATTGTGGGAATGGTTGTTGTGGCTGCCATGGTATCTGATAAAACGGTTGCGCGAAAAAATAATTCTGACCTGGTTGTGAATAGATAGAGCCAGTAGAAGCCTGTCACAAAGGTAATCTATCCTGCGGTTGCGAAATTCTCGATACAGATGGTTCTTGAATACCAACCTGGGAAGATGGAGTCTATAGACCTGAAACTTGAGGGAGAGGGGTGGAAGGACCCGCTTAAGCAGACTGACCAAAAACCATATAAGAAATGACAGGCATAGTAGGTACAAATGCAATAGGTTGAACTGGTTGATAGTGATACACAACCGTTTGCGGCTAAACAGGCAAAGTAGGTTTCCATTGGAAAACAAGCATTCCAGCATATGATTGACCTAAATACAACATATTACTGCCATATGGACCGAACATCTATGGCCCCCCATCATATGGAGTATAGGTATATTGCACATAATGAATTTCATATGATGGGTATCCAGCATATACTGGATAATATGGACGATAATTGGATGGACCAACCTAATATTGAGGGTCAGGTCGTTCAATACTCGTAATAGATGAACCAAATATAATTCCAGACAATGACATGGGAGAAATCCATGGACTAGAGAAGACACTAGAGTAGGCTCCATTTAAAGCCTTGTAACCTAGTGGGACGAACGGACCACCATAAAGATGAGCCTTGGGTGTCGTCAAAAACATCAAAGATGAAGCGACAGTAGATATTTTCACAACTGTAATATATGGTACAATATGGGATGATGTCTCTACCATGGTTAAATAACCCAGCAAATACTCTAACGAATCTACGGGAACTTGAGAGTGAAAAGGATAAACAGAAGTAGAGTAGGTCAAACGAGGAAAATACTGATATAAATGAAGTCCCAGCCCAAAATGAGTGGGAATTGAAGGGGTTGTCTCTTCCTAAAGTTCTTCCTCTATCCAAATCAAACCAAGTGGAAGAACTTCGTTGTCAGGCCCGAGATAAATTTCAGGTGGCAAACTCTACGGTAAAGATGAATACTCGACAGTCATAGATGGATCAGGATCAGACGGTTGCACCGAAACAACTTCTTGTTGTTTAACTTCGGGATCAAGATGTTCTGGTAAAAGAAAAATGGGCTCTGAGTCAACTTCCAGTTGAACAAGCTCGGGTTCTGGATTTACCATTTCATTGGATTGAATTTTAGTGTCCTCAGGTAACTGTGAGGGTTATGTCTCGACAGTAGCAAATAAATCGGGATCAGTCGAAACAACTCGAGACTCGGTACTCAAAGGATCAGATGTCCCTGGTATATCATATGATGTAGCACCAAGAGTTTAAGAGGTACTGGACTCGGTAGGATGAGTGCGCCTTCATCTAATAGGTGTAACTTATAGTGGTTCTGCAGGTTTATTCGCTTTCCTACGCAAACGAAGAGGAAGGGGTTGATCTTCTTCCACGATTGTTAATTGATTTTATACAAAAACAAATAAACAAAAAGAGGGTGATGTTAGGCAAAAGTTTTACCAAGCAGCTGTGAATTTCAATATATTGCCCTTGTAAAGCAAGGACTTATTGCACGTGTAGGCAATCTCCCTAAATGATGTGTTAGGTGTATCACATGTATGAGGCGGCCAAATCGGTTACCTATGGATGGTAAGCAACCTAAAGTTGTCCTCCCAAATATACACGAAGGTACGAGGAGGCCCAATCCGTGTTAGCGTTGTCTAATGCGAAACTGCACAGTGAGAGCACCCCCTTATAATTTTCTCACTAGAACACCGCCTGATATACCCGAAAGTACGTGGATGAGCTTTGATATACTTGTGTACGTGGAAACGTGGATGAGTTATGATATACTTGCGTACGTGGAATGAGATATCACACTGGGAATGTAGCGTAGACAATTAATGACAACTTCTATGTTTAACGACTCTGGAACACGTCTTCTAGCCTAGACCTCTAAATGTTATCGTTAATGTTAGAATGCTTCCTTAGATAAATTCAGATAAATTTTATGTTGATCTTGATTATCAGTTTGTCTATCAAGTTCACCGTGAGATGTATTGAACATTCCTAGAATGCAATTAGAATGATGAGCATTCGTTTCGAATTCATTTTCAACAATGAAAAACTAGCTACAAGGGATAGAGCAATCAGATTGTATGAAATCAACAATGAGCATGTCTAAATGTAATTTTTCCCTAAATTATTCCTAAAGCAACACTCACAATCCCTATAGGAAAATGCATATTTTTCTTTTCAATTTACTTTAAGTTTAGATGAATGAAAAAGAAACTAATGCACAAACAATCACTCAAAAATTTCAAAAGAAACGAACACTGAAACGACAATTCCTCTTTTTGAAAATAATGAATTGATCAAATGTAAAATTTAACTTTAGAACTATTCGACAACGAAAAAGAAAAAAAGAAAAAAAAAAGCATTGATCAAACAAATCCAAAGTGAGGCAAGAAGAGTAGAGGAAAACTGGTCTCTAGAGGCAATCAATCACTCAAAACTTTAGCAAGAAAACATTGACATGAATTGGAAAAATATAAAATAGATATATTTTGGTTGGTCACAGGGGCAACGCACCCCTGAGAGGGAGACAGTGTGTTGCAGAGCAGTGTCCCTAAGCCACCAATGCTATGCAGAGCATTGTGTCAAGACCAATGGTGCTTTGGTGCTAGAGGAATCTCTAAAAAAGAAATCAAACACACTAATTTTGCTAAGAATCATTCAAATGACTGAAAATAAGCAGGTAAAGTCTACTAGATGTTGATGGACAAGGACAAAAACACGAGGGAGATTCTGTTGATCCCCAGTATGGTCGCCAATTTTTTTTACAGAAATACAAACCTACGGATAAGTATGCTTTCCCTAAGTGTGGTGGTTCACTTATAACAACAAAAAGAAAGATATCTAACCTTTTCCTTAAAATGAATAGATAAAGGGAGAGAAACCTACTTGTAATCTGTTCACTTTCCCTCACCTCCCTCCATCGCTTTCGTCACTCTCAATCCAACATAACTCGCTTGATTGATACCTACCATGGCAAACGGAAGACAAAAAAAACATAAAGGAAGTACGATCTATTCAAGTTAAACAAATTGAATTTATTAAATTCATAAATACACATAGAACATCATTGACACATGCATTAGGAAAGGAAAAAATGTCTTTATTATGAAGTAGAAGGAAGAGTACAACCAGTTGATCGATTTGTTGTCACTCATCCAGCTTGAGTCCCATCATCATCACATCCAAAATCAACAATCCAGCAGCATCATAGTACATGCACAATACCTCCAAGAGTTGTGATCTCACCAGCATAACTCTACTTAACACAAATTCTTGCTCTCATGTTCACTATGTTTGGTGCTCTATTTATAAGTAGATGAAGGTACTTTGACATAAATGAATCATTGAATGGATTTACTAAAAATAGATGAATAGGTTTACTTATTCATGGGAATAGGAGGATAAGAGGTTTAATGACTTCATGGGTTCCAAATTCGAGGTTATCAGATGAGGTGAAAGTTGGAACAACTTCTAGGAGTCACTAAAGGTTGGGAATATTCTCAGAATCCAATGAAAAATTCACTCCCACTCGACCAACGTACTCTAAAGTGGGCCTAGATCCTCTACAACGCAGCCTTGCATGGGAGTAGATGCTTTGCAAATCAGTTACAGGTGTCTAGGGGTGTGTTGATGGCTCAATGGGGCACTTTAACTGGATATAAGCAGTGAAACTATGATGAAGGAATACCACCAATGGAATGACTTGTTTAGGGCATGTAGCAATTAATTTAGAGTATGATAGACTGTAATGAATATTGATTTGTGTTTTGGGATGATGCCCAAATTGACCTGTAACAATTCCTATCAGAACCATAACTATAATAGTACCTGTGTCCATCACCCCTCCTGTCTGGAGATCCAATAACCTACCATCCCATATCGTGTCATCTTTATCTGTCATGTGACCACCATGAGACCTAATTCCATATGCCCCATTAGTCCTATCCTCTTGTCCATAGCTGATCTGAAGTGGTCCATGTCTCTACAATTCTGAAAAAACTCTGAAGAATCACTGCATTGACTTCTTCTTGTTTCTCTTGTTCTTGCATGATTCTGTCATTGTCTGCCTTGCAACTCCTTATTTCTTCCTTCAAACTCCTCAATGTGTTTGCTAAGTCAGAAGAGGTCCCAACACCACGCTTCTCATATGATCCATAGGGAGAGTCTTTGTAGTCTACCATCTTGGTAGTCATATTTGATCTCTTATTCCTACAAGGTATATAATGTCAGCTAAACCAAATCATAAACAAACAAACATACCTTAATATAGTTTGGGGAGGATGTCTCGTTTGCAAGACCGACCAGATTAGCACAATACATATATAAAAACAATCGTATCAACATATAAGCATCTTTTTAGCCATTATCCAATTATCAATGCATGAATATGTTGACCTCATACCATGACTTCATGCGCAACGACCATCATCCAACCAATGTATGCATAACAAAATATAGACACTGACACACATAACCAGTGCATGAACGACAAACACTAACAACCAATGCATTCAACAACGAAACCAGCCAATTTCACATGTCGACACCACTATAGTCGTGACGAACGCCATGCATGCATAATAAGCACATAGACCACCAACACAAGGACCTATATGAAACCGACATGTACATGTGACAACACATTCATCTAAGGTGAATGGGAACCAGAAATCACTCAGGGAAAATAGAACCATGATCTAATACCACTCTGTAACACCCTCCTCCCACGTCTACCCAAGTAACCTACCAACCAGGGTAAACATGTGATGAAGAGTTACTATGATATAATTCAACTCCTATGTATCAGTTAAGGAAGTGGAACCAATGGAACACAACCAAACTAACCTTCTACACATGCAACATAACCCCTAGGAGCCATAAAACCCATCCACGTGACCAACCCCTGAGACAAACTAGCATTTTGTTGGATTAAAGGCTCAGCCGCTCCCTTGACATGGTCATGCATGCGACTAGGAACCTCCAATCGCTCATACAAAGAGGCATACTTGTGACTAGGGACTTTTCTAGGTAGTTCTGTGCCAACGAATCCATATTTCGTGCCACTTTTCAAGGCCATGTCTCAGACCACTTCCCAGAACGCCATGAAAAATCCAGAAATCAAAATTAACATCAAAACAATGATACAAATGCAAATACTTGAACAAGGACTTGATTGGACCCCTACTAGCCATGACATAAGCCTCTTCAAACATGTCACAAATATGCATTCCACAGGTTTAAACAACATATTTGAGGATAGGGGTCTCACACTTATCTGAGAATCACTAAGAAGCATCATTGTCTTATCACAATAACTACATTACCATCTATTAAGCCACACATTCATTGTGCATTTGGTGATTAACCAAAACATGATGAGATCCATACATTATCATTATCATAAAAGTCACTTATAACCATCATATAGCCAACAACAATATCAATGATATAACAACAATATAAGCCACATAAAAACAAGTATATATACCCATAAAATACCAAGGATAAGGAGCTCTTATTGATGATTGCATAAGTCAACTAGGTATGGGACTTCCAGGAACCACCTGACCATATACTAGGCTGAACCAAAATTTTCTTTCAGCCAGTCACCCCTGTGCCATATTCCAAGCATGAATGTGGGATCACATAAACACATCAATAAAAACCAAACTAGGGCTTCTAGAGGCAAACCACCTCAACCTTAAACCAATGATTCCACCTCATGATCAGACATCATTAACCATCATCAGATTGGTATCTACCCAGGTTGTCCAGGGCTCCAAAGCGTTTGTTTCAACTAGGGCTTCTAGGACTAGTAACTCAACCCACAATTTATGTCGGGCTTCCAGAGTGTTTGTGATCCAAATTTATGCAGGAATGCAATAGAATACACATATAACCATAAACACAGAGATGCAGCAGAAATAATGCTTCCTTTTATTAAATTCAAATTACTGAAATATGCTTACAAACAAGGCGCTCATAGATTATCTCTGAGAAGAGATGTGGTGAGTACAAGCCTTTGAACTGTGCTACAATACAACCATAATATAAATAAACAGCTAGGGCACTCGTAGGCTTATCTCTGAGAAGAGATGTGGCGGTTATAGGCCTCTGAACTGTGCTACAATGAGCCATTATGGAAATGAGCAGCGAGGGCACTGGTAGTGTATCTCTAAGAAGAGAAGTGATGGCTACAGGCCCCTCCACTGTGTTACAATGAGGCTCACAGGCCTATTTATTGTTGAGAAACAATGTAAACCCAAAACATCAAAAAACCTAACCCTAGGAGATGAAGCACCAAAATTGTGGGCCCCGTTTGGGTAAATTGGTGTTTCAACTTCCCGGGGATGTAACTTTGGCATCTGATCTCCTTTTGACGCGCTCAATAGCTCGTTAGAAAGACCTATTCGAGGACTACAACTTTTGGGGTGAGAAACTTCAACCCATGGAGCCATGTTGCTCCCAGTTTTCCCAAAAAACTTCGTTTAGGGCCTCAAAATGGCTCTGAAAGTTCAACACCTGAAAAAATGCTAAAAATAGTAAGTTGTGCTAAAACTTAAAAATTGAAAGAACTGATGGCGGTGGTTCAAATGGAATAGGTGGGTGGCCACCAATATCCACCCGGATCATGAAGGACCCAAAACAGCTCCGGGAGTGCAGGACCCGAAAACTTACTAAAAATAGTAAGTTGCTGGAAGTGAAAAGGCTACAAGAATTGATGGTGCAGGTCCAAATGGAATAGGTGGGTGGCCACTGATATCCACCTGGATAATTCTTCCCTCCTCAGGAAGCAATGGTCCCCATTGCGTTAACTACCTCCATGGGGGGGGGGGAATTACCGAACTTGGTATTGGATTTGTCCAGGATGTCGCAGACCTGTTGGTGGACGTACTGGATGTAGATGTGTCACCGGTGGGAAGTCATTGAAGGATCTGGGAAAATTTATCCATCATCGCGTTCCTTTGTTTCTCAAGGGCCTCCTTGAGCAATATTTTGATAGGATCTCCTGCTCCCTCGTCTTTCTTTCCTTTCACCATGGGAGGTCGTCGAGGTTTGCGAGGCTGATCTTGGAAGGGTGCGACCAGATTGAGCCTGAACTCCTTATACCCTGACCGCGTTGGGGACATGCAAAGAAAAATAGAGAAAGAGAAGACATTATCTGATACCACTGATCCGTGTTTATGCAGGAACGCAATAGAATACACATATAACCATAAACATAGAGATGCAGTGGAAATAATGCTTCCTTTTATTAAAATCAAATTACTGAAATATGCTTACAGACAAGGAACTCGTAGCTTATGTTTGAGAAGAGATGTGGCGGCTACAGGTCTCTGAATTGTGTTACAATACAACCATAATAGAAATAAACAACTAGGGCACAAATAGGCTTATCTTTGAGAAGAGATGTGGCGGCTATAGGCCTCTGAACTATGTTACAATGAGACATAATGGAAATGAGAGGCGAGGGCATTGGTAGTGTATCTATGAGAAGAGATGTGACAGCTACAGGCCCCTCCATTATGTTACAATGAGACTCATAAGCCTATTTATTTTTTAGAAACAATGTAAACCCGAAACGCCCAAAAACCTAACCCTAGGAGATGAAGTGCCAAAACTGTGGGCCCCGTTTGGGTAAATTGGTGTTTCAACTTCCCAAGAACGTAACTTTGGCATCTGATCTTCGTTTGACGCGCTCAATAGCTCGTTAGAAATATCTATCCGAGGACTATAACTTTTGGTGTGAGAAACATCGGTCCATGGACCCATGTTGCTCCCAGTTTTACCAAAAAACGTCGTTTAGGGCCTCAAAACGACTCCGGAAGTTCAGGACCCGAAAAAATACTAAAAATAGTAATTTGTGTTGAAACTTAAAAACTGAAAGAACTAATGGTGGGGGTTCAAATGGAATAGGTGGGTGGCCACAAGATCCACCTGGATCATGAAGGCCCCAAAACAGCTCCGGGAGTGCAGAACCCGAAAACCTGCTAAAAATAGTAAGCTGCTAGAAGTGAAAAGGCTGCAAGAATTGATGGTGCAAGTCCAAATGGAATAGGTGGGTGGCCACCAATATCCACCTGGATCAGTTTTTCAAACTAAGGCTTCTAGGACTAGTAAATAAACCCACCAAGGGCTTCCAAATAATTTTTCTAGCCAAGGCTTCCACGACTAGTAACTCAACCCAATATCTTACAGGGCTTCTAGAGAGTTTTTCCAACCAAGGCTTCTACGAACTAATAACTCAACCCAAAACCAAAGGCACATGAAACCAACTAGAGAAAAAAAGTAAAACCGACAACACGATGACTATCCAGGAAATGGTAAGGCTAGGCAAAACCATTGTCAATCTAGGTAATCCTCCATGCCAATGACAGATCATAACCAAATAACCACATGCATATGCCATGCATGCCAAAACTAGTAAGAGAATCATACTCGGTACCTGAAAGCAAAACCCGTTGTAGTTGTTGATCCTGATGTCCTCTTGCACTTTCCTGCTTTTCCTTTGCCTTCTTGCTCTAAATCCCAAGTATAACACACTCCTCCAAGAGTGCACCAAGAAAAATCTAATTATCCAAGAGTATGAGAGAGAGAGAGAGAGTAGAATGAGAGCTCCAAAACTAAACTAGCAAAATTTTGTCAATTGATCCTCATAAGCCTTTTTATTAATGAGGCCTTTATTTTCTTCATTTTCCATTATTTTCCTCCTCACATGAAACTTGTGACCTTTCACCTCCATTTTCTTTTATTTTCCATTATTATCATAAATAACCAATAAATGCCTCATGCCTTTCCAAATCCTTTGTCATTGCCTTTGCCAATTTCCATAGCCATCAATAAACCAAATGAACGACCACACTAGGATGTTTTTCCTAACATTCAACTTAGAATACATGTCCCATGACCAAGGTCTTATTTTACCCTTATAACTTTTACATGGATTTTTGGCGAGGGCTATTACAAGTACCATACAAGGACTTGACCATCAACAAATGCTACTTTGGACCATTTGTCTTCCAAACATGAAATAGAAACCAAATTATTTCTCAAACCGAGTACATATAATATGTTGTTGAGATGAACATTTTCACTTGATTCCAGCTCAATGGATGTTGATCCAACACCTTTGACTTGATAATTGTTGTTATCTCCGAGCTCTACCATTTGTGATGATCTCCTTTCCATCATACTTGTGATATTGTCAAGATATCTCGTTATATGTCTTAAGGCACCACTATCTACCAACCACATGTCATTGTTATCTATAACAGAAGTTGTAAGATCATAAAAATAGAATAAATATTTGTCACCTGGATTATCATTCTTGGATTTCTTTAGATGTTCATCAATGTTTGTTGTGGTAGCATGTTGCTTTCCGTTTCTCTTTCTATCATTCGATCCTTTAGGACATTGGTTTCTATAATGAGCTAATTTGTAACAACGATAACGCTGAATCTTCGACATATCTTTCTTCCCTTGAGGAGCAAGTTTTCCACCTTCATTTCTTCTTTGGAAGCCAAACTTATTTCTTCCTCCAACCTACTTGGAACGCACTACAATTTCTTGAGAATCACCTCCTTTAGATATATGAATCTTTCCTTTTGATATAAGTCTATATTCTTCTTGGGTACATGAGGCCCGTGTTTCTTCGAAACTTGGAATCATTTCTCTGCCAAAAATACTAGATGCAAATGAGTCCCATGAATCAGGAAAACCATTAAGTGTTGTAGTCACAAGTTCTTTCTCAAAAATAATTTCATCAATTTCTTGAAGTTGATCTATTAGTTGATAGCTCCTCATGAAATATGAGGCCACAATATAATTTCTTGTCATTTTAACATCACAAAGCTCATTCTTCAAACTCATTGCTTGACCATTGTTGTTGATGATATCCAACTTGGGCATCATACATCTTCTTTGAAGTGTCAAGATTTGATACATATGAAACCAATTGATCTCTAGATGAATCCACAATAATACTCACAACGGTGATGTCATCCTTCTTGTATTTTTCTTTCCCTTCATTATCTGAAGGTTGAATATTCTTTCCCTTCACAAGATCCAAAATATCATTCTTTGCAAGAATGAGGTTTGCAAGCCCTGAAATTTGTAGTTCCTTCCAACTTTTTCTTTGACATCATAGAGGAACCCATGGTTATAGATAAAAAATTAAATTGTATATGTAGGTCTCTTCAAGAGTGATCTCAGTGCTCTTTCCTTCACCAAAGCATTGATACCATGTTGATTTTTCAAGTAAAATAGATACAAGCACTAATTTCTGAAAATAAATAATTACTTCTAATGATGCAGATATCCTCTTAGCACTTCCAGTTTATCATTAAGAAATTACACTTCAGAAATTCAACCATAAATGCATAAGGACAATAGAGATCACAATGCACAAATATAACACAAGATTTACCCTAGGAAAACCCACTTGAGGGAAAAACCCAACAACCTTTTCCTTATAGAATTTATTCAGTTAAAAAAGAGACACATCTAATTCTTCTAGACAAATACACGGTCGAATTGACCAACAATACAACCTTAGTCAATCCTGGTCAAACAACCCTATTGTCAAGTCATCAATCTGTCCAACGAACTTGATCTACCCTGATCTTCCTAAGTTGGAATTAGACCTTATTTTATGTCTAGAAACTACCTAGAAACTCAGCCCTGTTGTTACTCAGAAACTTGGACATGCTGCCCAAAAATTCACACGTGTGAAGTTATAAGAGGAGAGGGAAACCACATGTGCAAGGTCAAAGAAATAGAGAGAGAAAATATGCTTGAGATGCTTGCGTTCTTCTTGTCTTCTTCTCCTTCGCTTGGATGCCCAAAAGATAACATGTTGTTTGTGAGATCAAATTGTGCTTGAATGAGGTGGTCAAGTGCCTTATATATAGACTTCTGGATGGTCAAATGGGTTTCTCTTCAACTGGACCGACTTGATCTCTTGGAGGGCTGACCTGACTTTCTTTGGAGCCAAAAATTCAAATTCAAAAATTCTAAATTTTTCTTTTAAAAATGACATGAAGAACATGTCTTACATTTTCATTGCATATATTTCAGGGGATAAAATGTTAATTATGAATACCGACCGTAGCTACAAAATTCAACAGGTAGGAAGAGACCATGAGGCCAGGATAGCTGGGAAAGACAAATGGTCAAAGTGAGAGGGGATTGGAACAAGGTTCCAATTGCTGAGGAGCTTGGCTTCCTCATCATGTGCTTGCTAGTCTTGAGGGTTCCATGGGAGAGGAATTATGGTCTCTTTGATGCTCCTTTGGAAATTCTCTAGAGAGAGTAGAGGGGGAGAGAAGAATCTTTAAAATGCGAAGATTATGCTCCTTCTAGGTTGCCTAGAGAAGGAAGCTAGAAAAAAGAGTCTTGATGTAGTTTATAATGGGGTTGGGTAAGGCATGGTTCCTCCATTGAGAAATGGTGTTGGGTATGCTAAGTGAGTCTTGATCATAGCAATGAAGACAAGCTTCTAATTGAAGACAAAGGCTATTGGTGTAGGTGCAAATATTGAATAAATGTTCTAGAATTTCAGAGTTAAGTAGAGAGAGGGAGAATTTGGAGGTTCCTTGATGATTTGATTTTTGGATGTTGTACAAATTATACAAACATGTGTATATCAATAGATTCAATCCGATCTAATAATGTACTAAATCTAGATACAGAATCCTTCTACAAATCAATTGCGGAAAATCAACACAATCGCCAATCACATGAAGCAAAGAAAGAATCAAATCAAACCAAGACACATATAATTTCTCGAGGAAAGCTTGCTGCTCAAAAACCCTCTATCATATATTGTATATTCCACAAGGAATCATGAAACAATTAAAATTCACTCTTCTCACAAGAGTCTCTTGCAATCTACCTATTTTCTCACACTGATCGAGACAAAATCGGGCCAACACTTAGCCAATTATCAACCTGTATTCAGCCTGCCTTTCTCACGCAATTCATGAGGAATGCAATCCCTATTCCTTAGGAATTTAAACCTTCTCCAACTGCGCTAATATCATGGGAAATCCTGTGGTGTTTTTAACTACATCTGGGTAGTTTTCTAATATCACAACTTATAGTCAACTTCCCTTTAACCTTTGTCTCAACTAGGTCTCCACTGGAACTGACATGCATGCAACCATTAATAGTAAATCATCAATTGCATGGAAGATCATTGATTGTCAATTAAATAATATTTAATTCACTTGATCTCTCACTAGTGCAACAAACAGTTACAACTAGTTCAACTGACTCTAACTCACCTAAATGAGTTAACTTTTTATGCATGCATTAAACTAATGCACTAACTGCAATTCGAAATCCATAACTAATAGAATTACTCTACATGCCTCACCAACCACCCTCAACTCGAAATACATAAGCTAACTGAGTCTATCACACTCAGTTAACTATTACAAGTGTTTATGAGATAATATTACATTTTTTTGTCCAATTTAATTAAGGGATAATTAAATTTGACACATATCCAATTTATTAAATAAATTGAATTGCACACCAATGTATCGCTAGCACCCATCACTACATGACCTGTGGTCCCACACTATTTTAGGTGTTTTCATGTTGTTTCTGGATGCCAATTTGACTATTTCTTGTTGCAAATTTCAACACTCCCTCTCAACAAGAAGGAATGTCCTTGCATGCGACATGCAACACTTCTGTAGTGTTGTTCGCACATGCAACACTTCTCTAGTGCTTCTCGCACATGCAACACTCTTCTAGTGTTTCTCACACATGCAACACTTCTGAAACTGAATAGCCTCCAAACAACTAAATCAATATAATGCATCTGTCATCAGAGTCTTCTGGCTATTGCTAGCTACTGCACATGTCTATTGGTCTCTCTCCGTTGTTGACATCTGCATCCATCTGCACTGCTGCCAACTCTGAACTGTGCTCCAGTATCCTACACCTGTCACTCTGATTTCTCTCTTCCTAACATATTACTGCATCAATCTAACTGATCCTGATACTGTTGTACTGTGGGCTCATCATAGCTAGGTTCGATCCATTAGATGCACCATCTCTAGGACCCTGCCAAAATTTCTTCTTGGGATTAATTTTGTACATCGCCCCACCTCACACCTGGAGGTATAGCTGCATGCACTCCCTCTGCCCATTTGGCTCGAAATTTCTATGCTTTAGTGGTTTCTTCCATTCCATGATCATCCGCATGTGGTTGCTCCACATCTTGAGGTTCATTCTTTGGAACCAAGAGTTCCTCATTTGCATGTAAATCAAGCTCCCTCTCAAGCGACAATCACATGGATTTCTCACACTTCCCCATGGTACATCCCTTGCATGTGTCTATCTTCGCAAGAGTACCCTTTGGAAGCTCCGTAGAAATATGTTGCATGTCCTTCAAATCTCCGTGGTGTAGATGGCCCAATCTCTTGTGCCATAGCTCACCCTCATCCTGACTCACCACTTTGTGTTCTTTACCCATCAAGGTTGTGAATTCATCTACATCAATTTTATATAGATTCTTCACACGAATCCCAATCTTCTTACCTTGTCCTGTGACTTTGTGTCGAAGGAAATCTTTCCCTTCACAGAAAACAACATCATAACCTGTATCCTCCAACATTGCGACTGAAACTAAATTTTTCTTCAAGCCTGGTACATGCATTACATATTTTAATAAAAATGGTTTACCTAAATGTCTCTGGAAAGTAACTATACCAATCCCAATAGTTTTATACCTTCCGTCGTCACCCATTTCGATATGCATCTGGAGGTCCTTCTCCTCCAAGCTATTGAAAAGTTCTTTGTTTCCCGTCATGTGGAAAGATGCACCACTATTCAAGTACCACCCTGATCCCATCGCACTTGACACCATGCATGTGATCAGCAAGAAGTCCAACTCAAATTTCGAGGCCAAAGCCTCACCAAATTCAAATCCTAAAGCCTTCTTGTTATTCTTCTTTTGTGGACAATTAGTGCCATAATGTCCATGCTCAGGCAGTGAAAAAAATTCACTCTGGACATGTCGCACTCCTTTCCTTATTCGCCAGTCTCAAATTTGGAATAGAATTTATTTCCCTTCCCCTTCTTCGTTACCATCCAACGCGAAATTTTCTTCATCATCTTCCTTAGATGAAGATCCATCCATGGTATTCCGCCTGAATTCTTCTTGTACCAAATCCGACCAAAGTCGTTCCCAATCTGGAAGCTTCTCCCTACCATTGACAGAGTCCTGATAACTATGCCAACTCTTGGGAAGGCCTAGAGGAGCTAGACTCACCAAGTCATCATCCGCAAACAGTAATTCCAACGCTCCCAAGCTCATCCCGACATTGGACAAACTTTGTTAAATATATCAGAATAGTGTCGCCTTTCTCCATTTTCATTTTCCTGAGCTTGTCCTTCAATGCCAATTTTCTATGATCACTGTTTCTCTGAAAAATATCAGTCAAAGCCTTCCACATTAAATATGGAGTCAATTTTCCATGGAGACTTGAGACAATGTGGTCTCGTACTCCCTCCAATAAGATCCTTCTTGCCCTTGCAACCTTATTTTTCCAAGCATCAAGATTTGCGACATCTGTTATAGCGGGTTTGGAAACATCATTATCAATGAATTATTTCAACCCATTGTCCTCCAGTACTGCCTCCATCCTGTCTTTCCATGAAATATAATTGGAATTTCCCTCGAGTGCATACTCCAATCTCAAGCCATTGAAAGCCATTTCGATCCTGATCTGCCTGTCACACCAAGAGTACTTTTGCAAATTCGAATTCTATTCAGTCACAAACTCAACTTCTCCTCCACTATAGTGATTTCTTGTGCTCTGATACCATGTATAAATTATACAAACATGTGTATATCAATGGATTCAGTCTGATCTAACAATGTACTAAAGCTAGATACTGAATCCTTCTACAAATCAACTGCGGAAAATAAACACAATCACTAATCACATGAAGCAAAGAAATGATCAAATCAAACCACAACAAAGATAATTTCTTGGGGAAAGCTTGCTTCTCAAAACCCCTCTATCATATATTGTATATTCCACAAGGAATCATGAAACAATCACAATGCACTCTTCTCACAAGAGTCTCCTGCAATCTGCCTATCGTCTCACGTTGATCCAAACAAAATCGGGCCAACACTTAGCCAATTCTCGACTTATCTTCAGTCTGCCTTGCTCACGCAATTCATGAGGAATGCAGTCCCTATTCCTTAGGAATTTCATCCTTCTCCAACTGCACTAGTATCATGGTCAATCCTATGGTGTTTTTAACTTCATCTGGATAGTTATATCACAATTGATAGTCAACTTCCCTTTAACCTTTGTCTCAACTGGGTCTCCTCTGGAATTGACATGCATGCAACTATTAATAGTAAATCATTAGTTGAATGGGAGATCAATGATTGTGAATTAAATAATATTTAATTCACTTGATCTCTCACTAGTGCAACAAACAATTACAACTATTTCAACTGATTCTAACTCACCTAACTAAGTTACGTGATTACTCATGCATTAGACTAATGCACCAACTGCAATTCGAACTCCATAACTAATAGAATTACTTTGTATGCCTCACCTCAACTCGAAATACATGAGCTAACTGAATCTATCACACTCAGTTAACTATTACAAGTGTTTATGAGATAAGATTACATTTTATTGTCCAATTTAATTAAGGGATAGTAAAATTTGACACATATCCAATTTATTAAATAAATTGAATTGCACATTAATGTATCACTAGGACCCATCACTACGTGACCTATGGTCCCACACTAGTGTAGGTGCTGTCATGTTGTTTTTGGATGCCAATTTCACTGTTTCTTGTTGCAAACTTTAACACTCCCTCTAAACAAGAAAGGAATGTCCTTGCATGCAACATGCAACTCTTGCATGCAATTTGTCACCGTCCCTGCAATCCCCCGTCCCGCACATTGGAGGGCTCATTTCGTGACCTGTGAGCAGTGACATAACCTGAAAACACTTTCATGGCATTCCCCTAGACATGGACTTTCATTCCCCTGAAGACATCTCCTTGTGAAAACCCTAAAAATAGCATTTTCATCATTGGCGCGACTAGCCAGTGTTATACCCGCGCCAATGGGGGAAATCCTTCAAATAAGGTGCGCCAATTGGTGCTCTATCTCAGAGTTGCACTCACGCCAGGCTTAATAAAGGGTGTTTTTTAAAAATAAATGGCGGAAGATTGACTCTAACCAACTCCTAAACTGGTCTCTAAATTGAGTTGGGAGGTTGGCTCCGGATCTCCATGTAGAGGAATTAGTTTTCCACCTCTCATGGAAGCTTCCTTGAGGATAGGGCCAATCCCATGATTGTAGGGATCCCAACTCCCCTTCCACCATCTATAAGCCGGCCATTTTCCGCAAGCTAGGCCCCAAAGAGTCTCCAAGAGTCAAAGAGTCAAAGAATGTCAAGACGAGGTCCTCATAGAGCTGCAACCGCAGCAAGGAGATCGACGATCGAAGAGAGAGGCTTGTCTCATTCCAACAAGCTTTAACGAGACGTATTCCGCCGACGACCCGCCTCGGCGGGGGAAGATTCAAAGGCCGAGCTGTGCCGCTTTCCTTGTATGAATTAAGTTTTCCATGTTTACTCTTTGGTTATGGTTCCACTCGTATTGTTCATTATGATCATGAGTTGTGTCTTCTCTGACTGATACATAATTGCATATATTGGGTTTTACGCTTGTATTTGTCGTGTTTCTTGTGTGTGCAGGTGTTCGATCGTGGCAAGCGAGAGGATTGTGATCTGCTAGAGCAAGGAAACGGGAGCGTTATCTTCTCTACAAACAACAACGTTGGACTTGAGGTAGGCCTTCTTCGCAATTTGGTCTATTGCAATTAGGAGCTTGCGCCTTAGCGTGATACGATTGTTGCTAGACACAATCTGGGCTAGTAGGGATCGCCTCTGTCCGCAGAGGGGATTTACCTCTACAACAAATTGGCGACTCCACTGGGGATAGCTAGTTGTTTGCTTTATAAACTACAGACGGAGCCTGAAGTTAGCCAGATAGCCTTCGAAACACTCTTGCTCTGCATTAGCGAAAGTAGATGAATGCTGCTTCAGTCAATCTCTGGTCTAGTTTATGAACTAAAAACTTGGAGTATTGTCTTGTCTTTCAGTCAATTCTTGACTTTTCTTGCTTGATCAGCTCTTTTGGCTGGCTCTTTTCGTGTGTTTAGCTTTTGGTTTGAGATTCAACATCACTAGTCTGCTTCTTGGATTGCTCTTTTTTATTTTTACATAGTAAACTTGACTGGCGCGCTTATTAGCCTGACATTCGCGCCAATTGGCGCCTGTTGCCAGTTTACTACCCGCGCCAATCCTGTTCAGGCGCTAGATTCCTCCTTACAGTCGCGCCAATCCTGTAAAGTGCTAGGGTTTGCTTGGTTTTGAGCTTTCTGAGCTTGATCTGTGATTTTGGTTTCATTTCTTCGACTACCTGAGTGTTCTGGAGCCTTGTTTGACTGACTGCAACCTTCATCCTTTGATTGTTTTCCCTTTTCTATCGATTTTACATTCTAGCCCTAGGGCATCTAGGTGATATTGTGCGTCGAGCCTCCCTTGGGAGTTTTTGGTTTCTGTGTGTTCAGTCAGCTTTGTGATTGCTTCTCTGCATTATTTTGGTGGTTGTCTATCGTTTTATTGCGTTATTTGAGTGATTGGCTTCTTCTTCATTCGAATTCCGCTTTGTCTCGCTTTGCGCCTAGATTACATGGTTCATTTGAGTCTTGGAGATTCTGCTTGAAGTGGTGAGTCTGGTCTTGGTTGGGAGAAATTCTTTGTTTTTTTTTTTTTTCATTTTCAGGCGTTGGCGCTAGTTGTCAGTGAGCAAGTCGCGCCAGTTGGCGCTAGTTGTCAATGATAAAGTCGTGCCAATTTCATGGTGTGTGAGAATTGAGATTTTTTCCCTAAATCCTTCACCAGTGTGTCTTTCCCTTCCAGTATTTTCACTGTATGAGCATAGATTACATTGCTCATTGTTTGAAATGTCCTATTTCCATGATTGCTTGATGTAAAAGGGAATGAATGCCTTGTTTTGATCTCATGCTTTGGAAGTCCTCTTTGTGTTTGATCTCATATGTCTCGTCACCTTTTGAGGAATTTCGTTACAAAGTGTTTGAAACAACGATTGCATTCTTAGTGTTTTTTTACATCTCTTTTGCATTCATCCTTCATTAAGAAGATTTGCGTTTATTTAGTTTTCGTCTCAAAGTGTTCTTTTTGTTAAAATTCATTAGATCACATTGCATTGAAAAGTATTTTTGAGATTTATCATTGAACTTAGATCGCATTGTTTAATGATTGAAAGCTAAAAATCGCTTTGAGTGCATTCCCTTTCATTAAAAGCATGCATTAAGTAGATTCTCATTTCATCGAAAAATGCATTGAGTGCATTCTTCTCATTTGAAAAGGAAAAGGAAATTGTGCATAGATTACAATTGCATAGTTTTCGAAAAAGAGGATTTTGCATAGATTACATTGCATTATTCGCATCGTTGAATGTTTGAAATGACTTTTGGATAGTGAAAGTCATCTAGGTTGGAAAATTTTCGTTTACAGTGTTGTTGTTTGTTGCATCATTGCTTGAAGCTCTTCCCTTAACTAGATAGCATTCATCGAATTGAAAATTTTCTTTTATCATATAGCTGCATATAGGAGATTTTGAGACATAACACTCGCTAGGGCTTGAAAATTGAAACATAATTGAAGATAAACATTAAAATTTATTCAATTTACACTAAGGCAGCATTGAAACATTAACGAAATATTTAGAGGTCTAGGCTAGAGACGTTTTCCAGCGTCTTTAAACCTAGTAGCTGTCGTTCGCCTCTTGGCTTTAGACAGCACTAATACAGACTTGTGCTCCCCGTACCGTCGCGTATATAAAGGGAGACCCCACTAGGTTGCCATCCTTTATCCATAGGAAGCTGAGTCTGCTGCCCTATACCCGTGATATACCGGACACAGCATTCGGGGAGATTTCTTGCACGTACGTTAAGTCCTTGGTTGATTTATCCTTCATTTTGAAACCAAGGTGTATATTGTAGTTCACGGTTATTTGGTACACCCTTTGCCTAGCACTCCTGAACAGTCATTTTGATCTTATCTGACTCCTTAAATTTGAAAAGATCACCAAGCGCTTGTCCTTTCACGCTTGCTTCAAAACTGAAAGAGATAGATTCATCTTTCATCCGTTTCTCAACTCTTAAAACATGAAACGGTGAAGTTTCTAAGTTTCAATGTCGTAAAATAAATCACCCGCGATCACACGCCCTGTTAGAATTTGCTTGTTGGCCGTTTGATTATGTGCCTTGGTTTTTAGCCCATGTGCGGTTTTGAGTTGTTGATGGAAACTTTTCCGGAGTTCACCAACCAAGGAATCCCCTCCGATGGGAATCCTAGTCATTTTCCTCCTTTTGGAAATGTTGGTGCTCCTTATATGGAAACGTTGTCCCTTCCTGGGTTAACTGTTGGATTGCATGTTTGGTTGTTTTCAACCTCTGTGGTCCTAAATGTCTCAGCTACTGTTCAATCAGTTCCTCCGCCTGAACAACATCATGTTGATTCTAAGGTGGACCTCTCCCCTTCTTCGCCTGTTTCTGCGTCCTCCTCTTCTACTTCGCCTAGTGAAAGTCTGGATTCGAGTAACCGGGTGGCTAAGAAGAAGAAGACAAAGACAAAGAAGAATAAGTCTGATAAGAGAGAGGCTAAGGCTGCAACTACTGCTTCTGAAACATCTCTTCTTGATAAACCTTCCAACCCTCCGCGGAAATTCAAGTTACCTTGCATGTTGTGCACAGGAGACCATCTTCTTCGAGACTGCCCTGGCATTCCCAAGGTGCTCGAAGCATGGTCCAATGGTCGCCCGCTGTTGCCTTTGGCTTCTGGGAGTTAGGTTGGGCGCACATCTCCAACTGGTGCTGGTAAGGCTCCTAAGAAGCAGGGTAAGATCACAAATCCCTGTAAGTTGTGTGAAGGGCACCATTTTATTCACCTTTGTCCTTATATGGATGAAGCCAAGTGAGTTTTGGAAAACTCATCTATTTCTACACCATGCCTCCCGGTTGGTTATAAGCAGTTGTCTTTGAGTCCTCCACCAGCTGATCCTACGATTGGTCAAGAGTCATCCTTGGTCGACCTCGCTCCCCCGGAAATTCAAATTCAGGAATCCATTCCCAACCAACCATTAGTCGTGGGATCGGTTGAACTGGCCCCGTCTGCGGTGCACCAGGTCTTTTCCGTGGAGAGTGGACCTCACACCCCTCAGGTTCTTCTTGTTTCTTAAGATTCCTCAGACTTGGAGAAAGATTCTCCTATCCCTATACCTCAAGAAGTTGCTCCTCCGCCTCCCGTGATGGAGGTCCCGGAGGATATCCCTCCCATCTTTGAGATGGAGGTCGTGGAGGATGCCCCTTCTTCCGTAACACCAGGGGAAGACCTTCTCAGTTCGATGGTAGCCCCTCCGAGTAGTTTAGTCGATTCCTTTGATTGGAATCAATTTGCAGGATACCGCCTTTCGTCTTATGTGCCTTTCGAGATCACAGTACAGGCTTTTGGTCTGGTCGTACCCAACACCATTATAGACGAAGGCGCGTCTGTTAGTGTTCTATCCTCAACTACGTGGAAAGCTTTCGGTTCACTGCCGCTTGCGCCTGTTACGCAGAATCTGTTGGCATTTAACAGAAGAATTAATCAACCGTTAGGGATCCTTCCAAGGTTACCTGTTACTTTGGGAGGTAAAACCATCCATATGGACGTGATGGTTGTTCCAGGCCCTTTGGATTTCAATATGCTCTTGGGGCGCGATTACACCTATGCCATGGGAGCGCTTGTCTCCTCCCTTTTTCGTGTGGTCTGTTTTTCGCATGAAGGGCGGATAGTGACCATTGATCAGCTTTCGTTCTTTGGTCCTGATATGGAAACTGGCCCGTCATCATCCCTTCCTGGTTTTTATCCACCTGTTGTATCTGCCCCACCACAGGTCAACTATGTGGCTACCTACCCCGTGCCTGTACTCAGTGATACTGTCGTTGTGCATCAGGTGTTGGGGGCATTGGGTCCTGACTTCCAAGATGTTTTCCTTCTATCGAATGGGCAACTCTTGGAAGCGATGACTTATTGTTCATTATGATGAAGTCTGTCGGAGCATAGTTCATTTTCTTGTGTCAAGCTCCTTAAAAAATGAAGTAAGGTCTTCGGAGCAGAGTTCGTTTTCTTGTGTCAAGCTCCTTAAAAAATGAAACAAGGTTGTCGTAGCATGGTTCTTTTCCTGTGTCAAGCTCCTTAAAAAATGAAACCGGGTCTGGTCGGAGCATGGTTCTTTTCCTGTGTCAAGCTCCTTAACAAATGAAACTGGGACTGGCTGGAGCAGAGTTCCTTGTCTTGTGTCAAGCTCCTTAAAAAATGAAACAAGGTTGTCGGAGCAGAGTTCCTTGTCTTGTGCCAAGCTCCTTAAACCCTGAAACAAGGTGTCCTGAGGATAGTTCTTTTAATGTGTCAACCTCGTTAAAATAATGAAACACTTTCCCGTTCAATTCGAGTCTTTGTTTAGATCTCGTAAAATCCCAGTCGAGTCTTTATTTTGATCTCGTAACTTGAACCTTCACTCCATCTGCCTTCCATATGGACTGAAGCTTGGGGGGCATGTACCTCGAATTGAGTCACCATGCTGGGGGCATGCTTACTATTTCAAGCATAGTTTGTTTCCGTTTCAAGCTTGTGTAAACTGGTTTCAAGCATAGTTTATCTTTGTTTCGAGCTTGTGTAAAAATGAAACCAACTTCAAGCAAATTTTCTTGATTTCAAGCTTGTGTAAAAATGAAACCTTTTCCATTTTACCTCTTGTGATTGCCATTTTATCAGCCTATTTTTTCCAGATGAGCCTTGGTTTTTCTCACTCCATCGTCACTATCTGCTTGGCCGATCATATGCCTTCACTTGGTTGTTTTACCCATTCCCGAGGAACCGCTGCGATGAGTGGTCTTGTTAGCCAGTCTCTTGACTTTTACTTGTTCTGAGCAGTTCCACCATTACCGGAACCAGCTGCTACCCTTTATACCACTCGTTCCTCCAGGAGGAGTCATCTTTCAGCTCTTTTCTGACTCTTGAAAACTGAAAAGATTGCCGAGTCCCTTGTCGTTTCGATCTCGTTAAAGTGGTCGCGAAATGACATCTACCTGGTATACGTTTACCCCTTTTCAGGCTGGGATAGATTATGTACGAAAAAGGAATACCCTAGCCTATCACAACTAGGAGGTTTTCTCAGACATAGTTTTCTACCTTTTCGGATCTGAGGAACTATTTACGAAAAGGGACTGTTGGAGTTTACTTTTCCACTGTCTTTTCAAACTCTCTAAATATGAAAAGACGCTGAGTTCTTCCTTTGTCAGACTCGTTAAACCCTGATGACATCGGATTCAGTCGTAATGACGATATTCGAGTTCCTCCTTCCTAGGGCTCGTTAAATGTACTAGGATGGACTTATATTACAAGCATATGCTATCCCCTTCAAGCTTGTTTTCAAAAATAATTGGGGTACTCGCCAGAAATGGTGGGGAAAAATGGAACTAGCATCATTGTCGTGTCGGCAGTATGTCGCTCTTGAACATGGCACTTGTTTGCATTCGTGTCAGGTTGGGGACATCTCATCTCATTTTTCACTTGCTTCCGTGGGTTTGGGTAATCCCTTTTGACCTCTCATCTGCTCTTTGCCTCTTCATCATGACCTCTGATCTTTTGGTGTCAAATACTGCCAAATCCACTGTTGTGCCGCTGATATGTTCAAGAGAAGTTGACCTCTGCAAGTTTCAACCTTCCTCTAATTCTCATCTGATCCTGATTCACGAAGACATTATGTTCCTCTGTCTCGTGTCAATGATGTGGGAAACACTATGGCCCACCTTCGATCAAGGTCACTTCTTGTCGACTTCAGCTCATTATCCGGGAAGCTGATCTAGAGACTCCCTTCTAGTACCTTGGAGCCTGCATGCCTCAATGGCAGGTTCTTCGCGTTTGACGTGAGGTTTTCATCATTGGCCTCCGATCGAGTGATTCTACGGGTGTTCGACGCCAGCTCACTGATTCACATGTTGTAGATTGTACCTATAGTACCTTGAGAACCATTGTCATTATTGGTGGTACCTCTCGCATCTGTTAACAGCTTTCATCATTGGCTAGTAATCAGGCGATGTTCTTGCATGTTCGACTTCAGCTCACTTATTCACATGCTTGAACTTGTACTTTGTTCGGGTCGAGATGGAGCGCAAGACCCTGGATTTTGTCTGTTAGAATCCAGGTTTCCATTTTGTGGATTATTATGATTAGTTACATGACTCATTCATTGGATGGTTGCGACCATACCTGAGTCTATTTATCGATCCTCACTGGATGGCTACGACCATACCTTGGATCTGGATTATTGTATACTATGTTATGGATGGCTGCGCCCATACCACACATATCATGTATTTGAGATATCAGTTGTACTTCTCTACGTAGGTTTTTCGATAGCAGTGTTTTCAGTTGGACACGTTCTCGTAAAGCATTTCACCCCTCTCTCTCTTTCGGGCCTCATGCTTTAGGGGGCATCTGTTACACAGTAATTTTTCACCGTCCCTGCAATCCCCCGTCCCACACATTAGAGGGCTCATTTCGTGACCTGTGAGCAGTGACATAACCTGAAAAAACTTTCATGGCATTCCCCTAGACATGGACTTTCATTCCCCTGAAGACATCTCCTTGTGAAAAACCCTAAAAATAGCCTTTTCATCATTGGCACGACTAGCCAGTGTTATACCTGCGCTAATGGGGGAAATCCTTCAAATAGGGTGCACCAATTGGCGCTCTGTCTCAGAGTCGCACTCACACCAGGCTTAATCAAGGGTGTTTTTAAAAAATAAATGGCAGAAGATTGACTCTAACCAACTCCTAAACTGGTCTCTAAATTGAGTTGGGAGGTTGGATCCGGATCTCCATGTAGAGGAAGTAGTTTTCCACCTCTCATGGAAGCTTCCTTGAGGATAGGGCCAATCCCATGATTGTAGGGATCCCAACTCCCCTTCCACCATCTATATAAGCTTGCCATTTCCCTTTGCAAGCTAGTCTCCAAGAGTCTCCAGGAGCCTTCATAGCCTAAAGAATGCTGCAATAGTCCTCATAGAGCCAAATCAGTAGCAAGGAGATTGACGATTGAAGAGAGAGGCTTGTCCCCATTCCCGACAAGCTTTAACGAGACGTATTCCGCTGATGACCCACCTAAGGAAGATTCAGCGTCAGAGCCAGGTTGTATTTTCCTTTGTATGAATTAATGATAAGCGACTTTGGTTATGGTTCCACTCGTATTGTTCATTATGATCATGAGTTGTGTCTTCTCTGACTGATACATAATTGCATATATTGGGTTTTACGCTTGTGTTTGTCGTGTTTCTTGTGTGTGCAAGTGTTCGATCGTGGCAAGCGAGAGGATTTTGATCTGCTGGAGCAAGGAAACGGGAGCATTATCTTCTCTACAAACAACAGCGTTGGACTTGAGGTAGGCCTTCTTCGCAATTTGGTCTATTGCAATTAGGAGCCTGCGCCTTAGCGTGATACGATTTTTGCTAGACCCGATCTGGGCTAGTAGGGATCGCCTCTGTCCGCAGAGGGGATTTACCTCTACAACACTAGTGTTGTTCTCACATGCAACTCTTTCATGCAACACTTCTCTAGTGTTTATCGCACATGCAACTCTTGCATGCAACACTTCTCTAGTGTTTCTCGCACATGCAACTCTTGCATGCAACACTTATGAAACTGAATAGCCTCCGAACAACTAAATCAGTATAATGCATCTGTATCAGAGTCTTCTGACTACTGCTAGCTACTACACATGTCTACTAGACTTTGTGCGATGTTGGCATCTGCATCCATGCACTTTGCACTACTGCCAACTCTGATATGCGCTCCAGTATCTGACACTTGTCACTCTGATTTCTGTCTTCCTAACAATTGACTGCGTTAATCTAACTGATCCTGCTGCTGTTATACTATAGGCTCCTCATAGCTAGGTTCGATCCATGAGACGTACCATCTTTAGGACCCTGCCCAAATTTCTTCTTGGGATTAATTTTATATATCGCCCCACCTCACACCTGGAGGTATAGCTGCATGCACTCCCTCTGCCCATCTGGCTCGAAATTTCTCTGCTTGAGTGGTTTTTTCCACTCCATGATCCTGTGCATGTTGGTGCTCCATATCTTGAGGTTCATTCTTTGGAACCAAGAGTTCCTCATATGCATGCAAATCAAACTCCCTATCAAGGGACAATCACATGGATTTCTCACACTTCCCCATGGTACATCCCTTGCATGTGTCTATCTTTGCAAGAGTACCCTTTGGAAGCTCCGTGTTATGCGGAATTATGAATTCGGATAAAACACACTCCCTAAATGTGGTTCTCATTTAGAACAACAGATTAAAGACTTTGCATACACATTTCCTAAGATTAATTAGACACACAGAAAGATGGAGAAACCTACTTGGGGTCCAAGTGCTTCCTATTCTCCTTTTGTCACTCTTGTTGTAGCTTCCAATCCAACTTTGATCGCCAGACTAGTTCCTGCAAGTATAAACACTAAATAGCAAAGAGATTGCAATATACAGATAGTTATTTATCTTAATCAGTTAAATCAATGAAACATATACATTAGCTAAGAATCCATAATATGAAACATAGAAGCTTATACAGATACATATGTGGGAAAATGAGCAGCAATATTTATTAATGGATAGAAGGGGGAGGTTACAACCAGCGATTGATTTGATGTCACCAACTCCAGAATCATCCCACCCTCATCACACTGAACATCTCTCCAGCAACATATCACAAACTCAATTAAGAATCCAACAGAATTTCTCTACAAAAATTCTTCCTTCTCAAGCAGTAGGATCTGTGCTCAATTTATAGAACAACTGAAGGTAGTTTTATAATCAATGAATTTCTAATAAGAGGCAAGACATGTTCCTAAGCTCAGAGGTGTCAAATGGACACATGGATTTGAAGTTTGACACATATGAACTCTTCTAGAAAGCACTGGCCATGTGGAGATTCTGGGACAATGAGAATTTCGCTCCCAATTGACCAACGCACCCTTGAGTGTCGAGACGTGATTTGCAGAGCACCCTTGAATGGAGGTGCCTGCATATGAAAAGCAGTTATTCCTTTGAGAGACTGCGTTGGTGAGCTCATAGGTGATATAACATGTACTTCAAATCTTGGAAACCTTGAAATTGAAATGATAGGGGATGATAGACTTTATTCATTAGTTCTGGGGATGATGTCTAGTTTAACGAGGTCATTGGGAATGGTGCCCAAATTGACCTATAAAATATTTCCCCCTAAAGCATGAAGTCAGAATAATAATAACAATATTTTTTGAATGAGATGCCTTGCACTGTGATGGGTTGGAACTGAAGTGGAGTGGTGACCTGCATCAATCTTACAATACATTACATCATGATATATCCTCTTGATCACGAATTTCTGAGGGAAGGCATTCCCATGCTCAGCACACAAACTATCTAATAACATGTACATAGTGCAAAAAGTCGTCTACATTGGAATGTTGCCCAATACAAATATAGATATAGGCCCATGTTCGGATGACGATCTGTATGTAAGGCCACCATACAGATGATGCGTACAACAATCCTGAAATCACAGCCCAGATGGTTGAAACTAGATCCGGGGTCTTCTTATCTCGTTCACTCGATCGTTCGAGTACAATTCTAGCCATGCGAATATATGATTTTTAGTCGAACATGGTAAGACATCGTTTGATTACCAACCAATGATGTGAGCTATTAACAAATGCGAGAGAACCACCATTGATGTAAATGGGCCTCAAGGTACTGCAATACATTTCATAAGGCTTGAATAGATGTTTTGATGTCGAACGCCAAACAAAATATTTCGGTCAAAAGTCTAGAAACGAGGATCTTGTAAATGCTGTAACAAGCCTCATGGTACTGGAATATGATGTTTCTAAGTGAACTTCCTGGATGATGATTTTCCATCGAAAGGAAGTCACTTTATTGTGAAATGGGAGTTATGATTTCAGAGATAAAGTATGACTTGATATAGCAATGTTCAGGGATGACTATCATGAGAATTAAGGTTTATGAGTATTCACTGGATGGCTTCTCTTGAACATATCGGCGACACTGAGATGAGTTGGCAGCATTGACCCAAAACCGAAGTGAAGGTATTATGAACCATAGGTATGAATGAACCGTCAAGAATATTACCCAACCCAAACAATCACGGTGATGGAGTGAAGTGTCATGTTCAAGAGCGACCTACTACCATAAAAAGTTTTGTTCACTTTCCCAAATTTTCCCCAGTCATTTGTCGACCAGTACCTCTTTATTTTTTAACAAGATTGAGGAGGATAACATATGCTTGATATATAATTCAACCCTTCGGGCGAATAATGTATCGCTATTTAATAATCTAACGAGTCTAGCGATGAATGAAACTCGATGGTTGACATCGCCCCACCTCACACTTGGAGGTATAGCTACATGCACTCCCTCTGGCCATCTAGCTTGAAATTTCTCTGCTTGAGTGGTTTCTTCCACTCCATGATCCTTCGCGTGTGGCTGCTCCACATCTCGAGGTTCATTCTTTGTAACCAAGAGTTCCTCATCTGCATGCAAATCAATCTCCCTCTCAAGGGACAATAACATGTCTTTCTCATACTACCCCATGGTACATCCCTTGCATGTGTCTATCTTCACAAGAGTACCCTTTGGAAGCTCCGTAGAAATATGTTGCATGTCCTTCAAAGCTCAATGGTGTAGATCGCCCAATCTATTTTTCCATAACTCACCCTCATCCTAGCTCACCACTTTATCTGCTTTACCCATCAATGTTGCATAGAAATCTACATCAAGTTTATAGAGATCCTTCACATGAATCCTAATCTTCTTGGCTTGTCCTCTGGCTTTGTGTCGAAGGAGAGCTTTCCCTTCATAGAAAACAACATCATAGCCTCTATCCTCCAACATTGTGACTAAAACTAAATTCTTCTTCAAGTCGGGTACATGCATTACATCTTTTAATAAAAATGGTTTACCTGACTATCTTGGAAAGTAACCGTACCAATCTCGGTAGTGCTATACCTTTTTTCATCGCCCATTTCGATATGAATCTGGAGGTCCTTCTCCTCTGAGCTACTAAAAAGTTCTTTGTTTCCCGTCATGTGGAAAGATGCACCACTATCCAAGTACCACCCTGATCCCATCGCACTTGACACCATGCATGTGATCGGCAAGAATTCCAACTCAAATTGCGAGGCCAAAGCCTCGCCAGCTGCAGATCCTAAATCCTTCTTGTTATTCTTGTTTTGTGGACAATTAGTGCCATAATGTCCATGCTCATGACAGTGAAAACACTTCACTTTGGATATGTCGCGCTCCTTGCCTTCTTCACCGGTCTAAGATTTAGAATAAGATTTCTTTCCCTTCCCCTTCTTCACCCTACCATCCAAGGTGCAATATTCTTCATCATCTTCCTTAGATGAAGATCCATCCCTGGTATTCTGCCTGAATTCTTCTTGTACCAAATCTGACCAAAGTCGTTCCCAGTATGGCAACTTCTCCCTCTCATTGATAGAGTCTTGATATCTATGCCAACTCTTGGGAAGTCCTAGAATAGCTAGGCTCACCAAGTCATCATCCACAATAGTAATTTCAATGCTCCCAAGCTCATCCCCACACTGGACAAACTTTGTTAAATATATCGGAATAGTGTCGCCTTTCTCCATTTTGATTTTCCTGAGCTTCTCCTTCAGTTCCAATTTTCTATGATCATTGCTGCTATGAAAAGATCTGTCAAAACCTTCCACATTTAATATGGAGTCGCTTTTCCATGGATACTTGAGACAATGTGGTCTCGTACTACCTCCAATAAGATCCTTCTTTCCCTTGCAACCGTCTTTTGCCAACCATCAAGATTTGTGGCATCTGCTACAGTGGGTTTGGGAACATCATTATTAATGAATTATTTCAACCCATTGTCCTCTAGTACTGCCTCCATCCTATCTTTCCACGCAATATAATTGGAACTTCCCTCGAGTGCATACTCCAATATCAAGCCATTGAAAGCCATTTCGATCATGATCTACCTGTCGCACCAAGAATACTTTTGCAAATTTGAATTCTATTTAGTCACAAACTCAGCTTCTCCTCCACTATCGTGATTTCCTGTGCTCCAATAACATGTAGAAATTATACAAACATGTGTATATCAATGGATTCAGTCTGATCTAACAATATACTAAAGCTAGATACTGAATCCTTCTACAAATCAATTGCAGAAAATAAACACAATCTCCAATCACATGAAGCAAAGAAGGAATCAAATCAAATCACAACACAGATAATTTCCCGGGGAAAGATTGCTGCTTAAAACCCCTCTATCATATATTGTATATTCCACAAGGAATCATGAAACAATTGCAATGCACTATTCTTACAAGAGTCTCTACAATCTGCCTATCGTCTCACACTAATCCAGACAAAATAGGGCCAACACTTAGCCAATTCTCAGTTTGTCTTCAGCCTACCTTGCTCACGCAATTCATAAGGAATGCAATCCCCATTCCTTGGTAATTTCAGCCTTCTCCAACTGCGCTAGTATCATGGGAAATCTTGTGGTGTTTTTAACTACATCTGGGTAGTTTTATAATATCACAACCGATAATCAACTTCCCTTTAACCTTTGTCTCAACTGGGTCTCCATTGGAACTGACATGCATGCAGCTATTAATAGTAAATCATCAATTGCATGGTAGATCATTGATTGTGAATTAAATAATATTTAATTCACTTGATCTCTCACTAGTGCAACAAACAGTTACAACTAGTTCAACTGACTTAATTGATTACTCATGCATTAAACCAATGCACCAACTGCAATTCGAACTCCATAACTAATAGAATTACTCTACATGCCTCACAAACCACCGTCAATGCAAAATACATGAGCTAAGTCAGTCTATCACACTCAAATAACTATTACAAGTGTTTATGAGATAAGTGTACATTTTATTGTCCAATTTAATTAAGGGATAATTAAATTTGACACATATCCAAATTATTAAATAAATTGAATTGCACACTAATGTATCGCTAGGACCCATCACTTCATGACCTATAGTACCACACTAGTGTAGGTGCTGTCGTGTTGTTTCTGGATGCCAATTTCACTGTTTCTTGTTGCAAATTTCAACAAATGTAGCCCATGTTAAGGTTTTATTTTGGACCAGGATCCAGGAAGAAGTAAATTTCTAGCTAGGTATTTTGTTTCTAAATGTTATTCCAAATACCTTCTCTTTGTATTTTTTGATCCTCTGCTTCCAGATGGTATGCCTCTCATATCGTGAAGGTGCCTTTGGGATTGTAGCCCCATCAGATTTTATTTGGCTAAGAATAATATGGAATTAAGAATCGTTGGAGGTTGCACCAAAATTGATTCCACAATTCCTCCTCTCGCTTGGGGTGCCATACTTATTGTGGTAGCTAATGCCTCCCCTGCTAGCTTTTATTGGAGATGCTCCATTAGTCATATATTCTTGTTAGCTGATGATCTATCATTTTTAGGTGAAACTTATCTAGTTGTTGTTGACCTTGAAACTTAGGTAGTTATTTCCATGATTCTTCTCAAAATAAAGCAATGCACCCATCCCTTACTTCCCAAAAGTAATGTTGTTGAATTAGGCGAATTCCTTTTTTGGCCAAAGTTAATATGAATGAGAAAGAAATGGGAATATGCATTTAGATAAGATGATAAGGAGTGGTGTGAGGGGTGTATTTTTTATGGCATATGAATTTCCATAGGTCCAAGCATCCTTGTATCCATCTCCACCATGTTCTAGCTCCTAAGATTTTGGCCATGGTGGTGAGAAATTTCAAACCCAAACCTCCCTTCAACTTTGTCATATAGACTTCATCCCATGCAACTAAAGATGGATTTTTTTTCAGGTTGGCCCATCCCTAGAGGAAAGAGTGTTGTAATAGACAAATTTCATTGATAATTAAGGTTGACACTATGGGTGTGGACCAGAGATAGAGGTGGAGGGCTTTAAGGACTACTTTTAAAAGTACTAATCATCCTACTACATTGAGGGAATGAAATTTCCAACCTGCTAACTTATTCTTGATCTTGATTAAGAGTCCCCCCCACAAGCTCCATTTGAGGGAACTATCAGCCAATGGAGTGCCCAAGCATTTCGAGGGGAGTTTTCTTATTTGGAAACCGATGATTTTTGCTATATGTCTTTGAACATAGAGTAGAGTATTAAAAAATAATACTTGGGATTTGGTTTTATTGATTTCCATACCTAAATCTTGGGAGATTTCATGAAGAATTTGCATGAAGATTCTTGCCTCCTGGATAATAGGGGTGCCCATGCCCATTGTGTCATCATCAAATTGTTGATGAGTTAATGGAATATCTGATCTAAATAATTGAAGTCCCTTGATTTTATTCTCTATTGTGGGTTCTTTCCCAACCCTTTTGCTACTAATATGAAAAGGAAAGGTGAAACCGAATCTCCATGATGAATGCCTCAAGAGTTTGCGAATGGACTGGTGGGAGAGTAACAACCCTGGTAAAAATATATGTAAAAAATATACAAGACCAGTGTTGATGGGACTCGTACTCCAAGTTGAATGGTGGGCAAAACATCCTAACGGGTGTTCACTTCAGCTTATCATGGTTAAAGGAAATTGGCAAAGGCAATGGAAAAGAATTTAGAAAGGAAAAGTGGCATTTATTTGCATTTATTTTTTAAAATAATGGAAATAGGAGAAAAGGAAGGTGAAAGGTCATAGGTTGCATGTGAGGAGGAAAATGAAGGAAAATAATGGAAAATTGAAGAAATTAGAGGCCTCATTAATAAAAGGCTTATGAGGATCAGTTGGTAAGCTTTTGTCAGTACATTTTTGGAGCTCTCTCTCTCTCTCTCTCTCTCTCTCTCTCTCTCTCTCTCTCTTGGACACTTAGAGTTTTTGGATCATTTTGGCTTGGAGCAAGAAAGGCAAGAAAGCAGGAAAAAGGAGGAAGCAAGCAAGGAGGAGCAGGAATCAAGCATCTACAACAGGATTATTTGCAGGTATTGATTTGCATGTATGATTTCCTTGCTAGATTTGACATGCATGGTATTGCATGTGGTTCTTTACTATCTTGGCATTGGTTTTTCCAGGTGTTATCACAAAATTGTACTTGATTGGCTGCTTATCAAACAAATCAGTGTAACTGTTTCAAACCACTTCTAACTAAAGCTTAGCCTCTTCAGTTTGAGAGGGCTCTCTCAAGGGGATTTTATGATATTGAATAATGATAATGCTAGATGGCTAACTCTTTTGAATTTGTAACTTGTTTTTTTATGATTGCAGGTTGAAAATAATGCAAGCTTGCTACCATTGGGCTTATGGAGTCAACAATTAGTATTTTTAGTGACAAAGGTTCTTCAACATGGAAGTTGAGGCAAGTAGAGGTCTTCAACAGAGGAAATTCATACATTAAACATAGGAAAACACGGTCATTTCATCACTAAATGAAGTCAGAGCATAAAATTATGAATTCTGAGTAATAGAGATGAAATCTACTGCAAGTGATAAAAAATAAAGATATAAATCAATAAGACATCAAAAACCTCATGAGAATCTTAGGTCTGTCAAGAAGAATGTCACTTTGTATCACTGATATAGGTCAAAAACATAAAAGAAGCAGTTTGGTGCAAATGTTCTCCAACCCTTTACTACTTCGATGCTTTGTCTTTAAATAGACATTCTTTGCAGCAAGCATGATCTTCCTAGTGGCTAGATCATCGAATTCTCCTATGACACCTTTCATAACTGAAAAAACATAACTTCTAACAGAAAACTGACAGCTAAACCTTAAAGAAACCATCTTCTAATATGACTCTAACTCCTATTTATTACATTGCTCTTATCCTATCTGTGAAACAGTTACATGATGGTTACAAAATAAGTATCACATGCTCGAAAGACACATGACAGATTTCATCACCACTTTACATATTTAAAACCCTCCTAGATCTATGTAACATAACCCTACTTTTTAGGAATGCATGACCCTTATCTTCAAAGTTGCTTTGGCTGATGACGTGTCTTCATAGCACTTCCTTCGAGTCAGATATTTGATAATAATATCCATTGTCATGTTGGAGGTCTCCAGCTGTCCAAGACTGCCTTTAAGATGCTCAAAAACCTTAAATAATTGCTCGCTACAAAAACATGACAGTTTCATAGCGAGTTTTGGTAGCGTTGGAAAAGTAGCTTTTGTATCCATTTACTTCGCTCCTTTGTTGTTCCATGATGTTAATCAAGTCATGACACATCACCACCATGAATCCCCCTCCTTGAATCATGCAAAAACTGACTTTAGAAGCAAAAATGTTGCTATAGGTTTTTTCATAGTGTATTCCTGGCTTCAAGCTCAGGCTACGCTACGAAACTGTGTAAAAACTCATAAATTGCCCTTTTCAAAATTGTCTTCAAAAATTGACCTCCAGCTGTAAAACTTTGATTTTTTGCATGTTATAAACCTTATAAGACATATTCCATCTCACCTTACTACCCCTGTGGTGTTTCTTCTTCATTTATGATCAATTGACTTATAGGCTCTTCCACCACAGTCATTTTCAACCCTTTCTTTTCCAGCTCTTCATGAATCAGTTCCAATTTCTCTTGAAGATCTTTCACTTGGTCCTTCAATGCCTTGTTCTTGGATTGCAAATGCAAGTTCATCTTTCTGATGTGTTTGACCTCTCCTCTCAGTGGCTAAGTCCATTTAATCAATTTCTATGTATTGTCCAAGGTCTTTGAAACACTTATGACCTGTTCTTCCCAAATTTATTTCATTTTTTCAAATTGCGCCTTTTGAACCTTCTGCTTCTTTGCCTCTTTCTTCAAAACTGATATTTAATCCTTTGCTACCTTCAACTACTCCTTAAGGGTTTCAATTTCTGATTTTTCAGTGATTTTCTCCTTACCCTTCCTTTGTTTGATGACCAACTCTTCTTTTGCAGGTGAGGAGAGGTCTATGATGCTTGGTGGTTGTTGAGCAACTTCACTGACCTTCTGAGTCTCTTTGCTACCTTCCATGACCTTTATTGCATGTATTGTAATTGGATTTTTAGGTTGAAACATGGAACCAACATCATCATCTGCAAACTCTAGATTTTTAGTTGTCTTTCCTTTCTTTAACTTTCTTCCTCCCTCTTCAATATCTTCAGCTTGGACAATGGGAGTTTCTTCGATGTTAATGGCATGCAAGATGTCCTTTAAGTTACCCTTAGCCATTATTTGGCTCCTAGTAACTCTTTTGTTGCTGTGTTTTCTAACTGTTGGCTTTCGTTTTGTAGGTGTATTTTTAGGTGTATGAATCTTCTTCAAAGGCTCTATCTCCATGCTCCTTGGTTCAACTTGCTCTGCCACTGTTGGTGATGAAATATCTCTAGGTTTGGAACCTCTTTTAGGAGTAACAAAATCAACTTCAAAACCACTCATGAATAGAAAAGAGGCCCAATATCTACCTAATCTCTTCAACTCCTTTAACACCAACAACTTAATCAAACCATGGTGAAAAAGAGAAGATCCATTCCTTCCTTTTTAACTTGGACCTTATCTGAAATTTTAGTTAGACTTATATATAAGTAAAAAGGCAAGTCAAGAGATCTCTTACCCACAAAATGAAACAGAAGCCTAAGGTGGTAGGAGTAGACCATGTGAAACATTCCTTCACAGGTAAAGTACCTCTGAATAATCATCAGTAGCTTTGAAAAGTTGTCCTTCGTGAAACTCCTAGGGATGGCATTTGTATGATCAATTTCACTATGCTCTGGCTTGATAAACTCTCTACAATCCTACATGGTGAACTTAATGCCTTTAAACCACTATTCCCATCCTCCAGGGATTCCTGTTGCTGCTGAAATGCTATCTGGTGCTACTGTGAGGTTTAGCATTCCCACCTTTGAAGTTGTTCTAGTGAAAATGTTAGCAAACTCCTTGGAAACATGTAGATGACAACCTTGCAGCCTTTGACAAAATTGTAAACACCTTGTTCTTCTGAATACCTCCATGGCAGTTGGGTCTTCATTTAGAAAATTCATGTCCATGGCTCATACATGTGGCAGTGACCACCTTTTTTGGTCTTCTTCCTTGCAGCCATGGTGACTTTATATCTTCTCAGGCTCGCTTTCTTGATGACACCTGCGACCTTTGAATCTGCCAGCAACATGCTTAACTCGATGAAGCAGCTCTTCAGAACTCAATAACATGCAAAGATGAAGTGGAGAATGACAAAAAGATTCGATTGGGTAATTTTTTATGGTTTCGATGACAACTCATGCCTTAATCATGACACATGCATGCTAAAAACAGTAATGATGACCTCAAACATTACTTTGTACTTTTGAATTAACCCTAACAGAATCGAATGACATCCACCCTAACTCCTCCAATGATGAACTGACACTTCACCTCAGGTTTGACAAGACAGACAAGAAAACAGTTTTTCGTAGCATAGCTAGTTCATTTTTTGACAGTTTCGCTACGAAACTATTAGGCAGTTTCGTAGCGAAAACTGTTATTTCAGTGTAAAACACTACGAAAAGAGGTAAAACTAGCTTAAGTGTCCTTTTTGAAATTAAACGCTTGGGAAATGAAATCTGACACCTAATGATGACTGATGGGACATGACATGACCTAAATGAAGGTGGGTTTGAACCTTAGGATAGGTTAAAATGTAAAAAATGAAAGTTTCCTACACCAACTTGAAAAGTTTAAGGAAACCTTTGACAAATGGACTCTATGACCATGTCAAATAATGTTTCACATTTTTCTGAGTGATAACATAAGTGTGACAGTGTATTCAGCCTAACCTTGCCATTTCCGGATAGCCATCGTGTTGTGGTGTTCTCATGTTTTGGTTTAGCTGGATTACCATTGGATTCGAAGCTGAGTGAGGTGGATCTCTGAATGATTATAGAACCGGTTCGTTTGTTGCCTCGGTTTAGTGCTTAGTAATCCAGGTTTGAATTGAGGTAAAGCCTGTGAGGTGGTGGTTTGATCTCCATTTTTGGCATATGAATCTCGGGTTTGGGATTGCGGTAAAGCCTGGAGAGTATGTCTCGGTTTAGGACCTAGTGACCCTTTATTCAAACTGTGGGTTGCGATAAATCCTGAGAGACTAGGAGACAGGAAAATTCCTCATGGTTTAGGTGAAGATAATCTGGTAATACCCATGCTTATGTTGGCCCACTGATTGGGTGTAGATACAATAAATCCTAGTTTATGATTGAAGAGGGTGAGGTGGTTTAGCCTCAGGATGCCCTGGTTGGTTTTTCAGTTTGAGTCCCACATTCATGCTTGGAATATGGCATGGGAGTGATTGGCTGAAGAGATATTTGGCTCAGCCAATCTATGGTTGGTTGGAATGTATAAGTCCCATCTTCGGTTGGTTTTTACATTCAAAATTAAAGAGTTCATTCCTTTGGTATATGGTATGAAAATTTATTGGTCATTATGTGGATTTAATTGATGTTATATCCATGGTATTTTTGTTGCTACTATGATGGTTATAAGCTTGTATTTTATCAGTGACGATGTATGGCTCTATCTATGTTTTCGTCTGTAAATTAATATACAATGTATATAGGATAAAATAGATTGTATTGCAGCTTATGATGTAAGGGATTAATGCTTCTTAGATATTCTCAAATAAATATTAGACCCCTATGTTTAATTATGTTGTTTACGCCTGTAAATGCAATGTTTGTGACATGTTTGATGAAATTCATGTCATGGATGGTGGGTTCGGATGAGTTCTTGATGATATGATTGCTTCCATGTATTTGTTTTAATGTTATTTATCCTCTCTTGAAGTTACAGGAAGTTCTGGGCAGTGACCTGGGCTCAGGGGCTGAAAATGTGGCACAAATCTCAGAGCTGCAGGCACAAAATTGACTGTTTGGGGCCCTAGCCGCCACCTTGCCAAGGCTAGCACGTAGCTAAGGGTATATAGCTACCCCCTTGCCCTTATATGCCTATGGTTAACGCTCAAGAGGGTAAAAATTCAGTCCCCCTTTAGGGTACACAGGTCTAGAAGGGTGGTTTACCTCCTAGAGGTGTTGTTGATGTTGTGTAAGGTGTGTTTTTCGTGTTTCTGTCATTTCCACTTCCTTAATGTCATATAGGAGGTTGAATCTCATAGTAATAACCTCTCGTCACATGTTTACCCCAGTTGGTCGGTTACTTATGTAGATATGGGAAGAGGGTGTTACAGAGTGGTATCAGAGCATGGTTGCGCTCTCCTTGGGTTGTGTCTATTGATCTTGCATTCATGTCGATTGCATATGTGTTCCTCATGCTTATGTTCTATGTGTGTTTGTTGCATTTGCATGGTGTTGATCATGGTTGTATATGCATTTTTTTATGCATGTTGGTGTCTATTTCTCGTTCTCTTTGGTTCATATCTGATACCACAGAGTGGTATCAGAGTATGGTTCAACCCTTGGACTGGATGAACGGTGTGTTGGTCATGTTTTTCTGTTGATTGCATATGTGTTTCTCATACCTATTGTGTATGTGCTTGTTGCATTTGTGTTTTGTTGGCCATGGTGGCAGTGGTGTCGCCATGGAAGGACTGATGGTGTTGTTATCAACATGTTGTTATGAGTGTATGACTGGTTATGTGTTGCTCATGCTCACGTATTGTTACATATTGTACATGCATTTATTGCTTATTTTAGGGTTACATATTGGTCATGCTTCAATGTTATCCGTGTATGATTGCTTGTGTGATGTCGTATGTTGAACATGCATTGGTCGTTCATGATTGGTTATACATGTCAAGTGGGTGCATATGGTCAAGTTTGCATTGGTTTAATTGAGGTTGTTGTGCATAAGGTCATCGTATGCAATTAGGTCACCATGATGACATTGGTATGTTATGATGCTAATGTGTTGGCTAAGATAGAGTAGGAGATGCAGACCATCAAAGTGAAGCTGCAGCATTGGACCTCGAGGCAAGAGCATGTCGTCATACAAGTTTGGATGTTGAGCATGTAGGTATGTAGGTCAAGGATTGTTATATGCATTATGGTTATGAATATTCCTTTCATTCTATTGATGTTATGGTTACATACATTATAGATGCTAGTTGATTAGTGCGGTTATATGTACATGTGTTGGATAGTCATGAATGATAGCAACTAGTGGTGGATAGTCATGAATGATAGCAACCTATGGCGGTTTGCATTGCTATTATTGTTTTATGTTAGATAAATTATATGTTGTTGATGAGCATGTTATGGGTTAAATCATTGTTGTTGTATGATAGTTAGTTTGAGGATTAGGTTAAATGTTGTTGATGAGCATGATATATAATTTTTTTTTGTTATATGCTAGTGACTTGATGATTAGGGTTATGACATTCAGGCATGAGTCGACCTAATTATGATCGTGTGTTGTATTGTGTCTAGACTGACTGTGCATATGTGATTGTATGCATGAATGACAATTGTTTATGAGTTTAGGGTGTGAACATGTTAGTTAGATATTTTTATGGATATCATGACCTTATTTATGATTGGGTTGATATGTTGTGAAGTTATATCGTGCTAATCTAGATTGATTGTGTAGACAAGATAGCCTCCCCTGATATATATTAAGGCATGAGCTTGCTTATGTCGTCTATTTTGTATTTGAATGTTTGATTATGCCATATATTTGGTGTTTGAGTGTTGGTGTCTATTATGTCGTCTATTTACTATTGAATGTTTGATTAATCGCATGATATGAGCATGTTTCTATAAGATTGCATGAAGAAATGATTTGGTCTTAAGATGGTTATACTAACACACTATGTGTTGAGATAACTGATGTGTACTTGAGTATAAGTAGTTGATATTTGTAGTATTGTGATTTTGACTACTAGAGGATTATGAAATGGTTTTAGACTTGGTAAATGTTGGTTCCAAATGGATATATATGTTGTCTTTATCTTTGGTGCATATGGCTGACACGTGTGTTTAGATACAAGGCAGCATGATTGACACAAAAAGGTGAGGTAGCTAGCTTGTTGCTATGTTTATTTATGCACTGACAATTATGTGTTTATTGCAGTCTAATGCAGGAAAGAGACTATCATCAAGCCTTTGAAAAGGCTAGGGTTGAGCTTTCCTATAGACCCATGGGGATTGAATCATTATGTTTATTGTCAGTCTTGTGCTTTTGGTCTTTTCTAATTTGTTGAGCTTGAATTGCGATCTTTGTTTATGTTTGGTGCATACATATGCCACTTTGTTCGTGGTGTCGTATTATTATTGGTTTTCCATGGTTTTCTTCTTTTGTTTCTTGTGCTTTCCTTTTATGTTTTGATTCTTGGGAATTGGTCGGGGAAAGAGGAAAGTAATGGAGCTCGGGGAGAGTTATGTGGTACCCAATAGGTAATGTAAGACACAGATGAAGCTCGATGCATGAGTAAGTGCAGTGGAAGGTAAGAATATGATAGTCGATTGGATTGGTTGAGTCCATTGGGTAAATGGACAGTGATAGAGTAGGTAAATTAAATAGATTTGAGGTGTCAGATGCCTTGGCTATGTTGGGAATTGTTGTTCTCAATGTTGTGCACGATGTGCACAGATAAAGGAAGTTCTCTTAACCTAGACCTTATGATATCTAGCAATCATGTTGTGATCATGATTATGTTGATGTTTATATATGTATACATGTATGTATGTATGCAGGCATGATGTATCTAAAAGGGTCGTCATGGATCATGATTGTTTAATGCTAATGTTTATGTGTATATATGTGTGTATGTATGTCGTTGTTTGACAGGATGATGATTGTTTTATGCTAATGATTATATATATATTTTTATATGTATCTATGTCAGTATCTGACGGGGTTGCGAGAGATCATTATTGTGGAGGAATGATTGCTTATGCATGTGAATGACATGAAGAGGTTCTTGGTCTTATGAGGAATCAAGTGGAAAGAGTAACATTGATAGATCTATGATGTCAATATAATGTGGATATGATTTAATGTTATGTGCATGTACTATGCCTATGTTTATGTTATGGACATGTTATGCCAAGGGGTACATCAACAAAGTGAAAGCAGTATGCTTTGCGACATGCTGGGACAAGCATGGATAAGACAATAGAAGCAAGGTTGCTTGTGGGGTTAGTGTGTGGTATATGGATGTGCAATATTATTGTTGTGTATATGTTGTGCATGTTGTATATTCAATGATTGTACCTATGGTGATGTGTACATGTAACATATGTAGTATTGTGTACCTATGTTGTTGTATGCATGTTGTATATATGGTGTTGTGTGTTCATTGCATGTGCAATTCTAGGTATAGAAAGTGCTACGTAGATATTGGATATGCAGCGTTGTGTACCTACCGTACTGTGCGCATGTTGGATATGCGGTGTTGTGTGCATATGGTGTTGTGCACATGTTGGATATGTGGTGCTCTGTACATATGGTGCAATGTACATGTTGTATATGCAGTGCTATGCACATATGGTGTTGTGTGTGTGTCGTACATGTGGTTCTATGTAAATATGGTGTTGCGTTCATGATTGTACACATGGTGCTGTGTGTAGGTGGTGTCGTGTACATGTCGTACACATGGCATTGTGTACATGTGGTGTTGTGTACATATCATGCATGTGGTGTTGTGTAAATTTGGTATTGTGTACACATTGTACAAGTGGTGTGATGTACATTTGGCGTTGTGTACACATTGTGCAAGTGGTGCCGTGTACATGTGATGTTGTGAAGGTAGTGTTGTGTACAAGTGGTATTGTGTACATGTTGTGCATAGTGTACTGGTATACATGTGGTATTGTGTGCATGTCGTACATGTTGTCATTGCGGGCATGTGGTACTATGTATGTGCATGGTGTAGTCGTGGTATCGTGACATGTGTATTCATTGTGTTGTACTATGTACATGTATAGGTATTGTGTTGTATTGTACACCAAGTGTAGGTGTATGTGTTGTATGCTGGTGTAGGCGTATGTATTGTGTTGTATGTACATTGGGTGTAGATGTACATGTTGTACGTTGGTGTAGGCATAGGTGTATGTGTTGTGTTGCACACCGAGTGTAGGTATATGTCTTATGTTGTGTGTTGGTTGTGGGTGTATGTATTGTGTGGTTTTGTACGCCATGTGTGAATGTATGTGTTGTGATGTACACTGTGTGTATGTGTATGTGTACGTGAGGAAAGAGAAGCAAGGGCACTGGGTGCTTGTCAGGTGTGGCAACTGATCCGGTGTGTGTAAAGAAAGAGCAAAGGTAGAAGTAAGGACCGATGAAGGATACATATCAATATTTTATTTCAATTTTACTATGCACGTGATCTACGATTTTGACTTGTGATGGTTACATGTGATTTATGATTATGGTTTATGATGACTACATGTAATTCATGATTTTGACTTATGATGGTTGTGTTTTGAGCTAACCAGATGCACTATGTTTTTACATGATGATTTGATCAAACAACTAGTTTGACTTGTTGTGACAGGAAGTGAATAGGATTGCAAGTGTACCTTATTAACGAGCTACCAATGAGGTATGATTTGAAGTTATTTCAATTTATTTTGAATCTAATGGGAAATTATGTGCTTTGTACAGGAAGCATGAAAATGCCGGTTGGGTGATTGTAATTGACTGCAAGTATTAACAACATGAGAAAAAGGAATTGGAACTTGAAACAATATGTTGGTAGAGCACTTCAGGAGCAGGGCCATTGTGGGACACCGGTACCCAATAATGTCCATTGATTTCCATGAGCATGCTAGGACCTGTATGATGGTTGAGGTAGGTATATGCCCTTGTTTTTGTATCTTCCAATGTGAGGAAGCCTTGCTAAGGGATGGACTGCCCGGGATGGGGGTGCCAGTGGAACTTGGAAGGTGAGTGACTGCACGGAAGGGGAGACCAGATTGCCTGAGGAACTGTGTAGAAGAGAAGGGAAGGCAGGGGATATATTTGTTTTGGTCATTAACGTTGCCAGATGGAATCATATGCACATTGGGAGTGTGCCCTGGAAAAATGCGCCGGTAACTGTTCACTGAGAGGACAAATGGTGCAGGATTGTAGTGCTTGACATTGGATACAACTTTGACTTTGACAGTGGATTATGGACTTCCTAGAAAGGAGGTGAATCTTGGTACTACTTTTGAGGGTGGAGGTGTAAGCCTCTTGACCCCTTTGATTGATTGATACAGACATCATATACTTTTATTTGTTGGTTGATCAAATGTGTGTGTGTATATATATATATATATATATCGAGCTGGTTTATAAAGCTCCACAGACAATATGTTTATTTGCTGGTTGAAGCAAATGTGCTCAAGTATATGTGGTTGTTATTGTAAACATCGTAATGAACTGTGTTATAAAGCTCCAGTAAATGGTATGTTTGTCATGTTTCAACGGTGGTCATTGTAAATACTGCAACGATCTGTGTTATAAAGCTCCATAGGATATATATTTTGTTTTCAACAGTATTGTTGGTGGTAGGTGTCATTAAACACCGAGGACGGTGTTCCCCAAAGGGGAAGGGTTCTGTAACATCCCTGGTAAAAATACATGTAAAAAATATATAAGACCATAGTCGATGGGAAACATATTCCAAGTTGAATGGTGGGAAAAACATCCTAGCGGGTGCTCACTTCGGTTTATTATGGATAAAGGAAATTGGCAAAGGCAATGGCAAAGGCTTTAGAAAGGCAAAGTGGCATTTATTGACATTTATTTATGAAAATAATGGAAATAGGAGAAAAGGAAGGTGAAAGGTCACAGGTTGCATGTGAGGAGGAAAATGAAAGGAAATAATGGAAAATTGAAGAAATTAGATGCCTCATTAATAACAAGGCTTCCGAGGATTAGTTGGTAAGCTTTTTTCAGTGCATTTTTGAAGCTCTCTCATTATTCTCTCTCTCTCTCTCTCTCTCTCTCACTCTTGGACACTTAGAGTTTTTAGAGCATTCTGGCTTGGAGCAAGAAAGGCAAGAAAGCAGGAAAAAGAAGGAAGCAAGCAAGGAGGAGCAGGAATCAAGTAGCCACATTAGGATTCTTTGTAGGTATTGATTTGCATGTATGATTTCCTTGCTAGATTTGACATGCATGGTATTGCATGTGGTTCTTTGATGTCTTGGCATCGATTTTTCCAGGTGCGACAGTGTATTTAGCCTAGCCTTTCCATTTTCGGATAGTCATGGTGTTGTGGTTTTCTCATGTTTTGGTTTAGCCAGATTACCTGGATTACTGGATGGATTCGAATTTGAGTGAGGTGGATCTTAGAATGATTGTAGAACTGGTTCGTTTGTTGCCTCGGTTTAGGGCCTAGTAATCTAGGGTTGGATTGTGGTAACGCTTGAGAGGTGGTGGTTTGCTCTCCATTTCAGGCCTGGGAATTTCGGGTTTGGGATTGCGGTAAAGCCTGGAGAGTATGTCTCGGTTTAGGGCCTAGTGACCCTTGATTCAAACTATGGGTTGCGGTAAAGCCTAAGAGACCAGGAGATAGGAAAATTCCTCACGATTTAGGCAGAGATAATCCGGTAATATCCATGCTTGTGTTGGCCTAGTGATTGGGTGTAGATCACAGTAAATTCTGGTTTATGATTGATGATGATGAGGAGGTTTAGCCTCGGGATGCCCTAGTTGGTTTTTCGTTTTGAGCCCCATTTTCATGATTAAAATATGGCACGGGGGTGATTGGTTGAAGAGAGACTTGGCTCAGCCAATCAATAGTCGGGTGGAACGTGGAAGTCCCATCTCTGGTTGGTTTTTACATTCAAAATTGAAGAGCTCATTCCTTCGGTATTTGGTATTCAAATGTATTGATTATTATGTGGATTTCATTGTTGTTATATCCATGGTATTTTTGTTTCTACTATGCTGGTTATAAGCTTGTATTTTATCAGTGATGATGTATGGTTATATCTATGTTTTTTCCTGTAAATGAATATACACTATATCTATGGTCAAATAGATGTAAGGGAGTAATTCTTCTTAGCGATTCTCAGATAAGTATTAGACCCCTATGTTTGATTCTGTTGTTTACACCATATATGCAATGTTTGTGACATGTTTGATAAAATGCTTGTGAGGAGTTCACAATGATGTGATTGCTTCCATGTATTTGTTTTAATGATATTTATTTTCTCCTTAAGTTACAAGAAGTTATGGGAAATGACCTGTGATCAAGGGCTGAAAATGTGGCACAAATCCCGAAGCTGCAGGCACAAAATTGACTGATTGGGGCCCTAGCCGCTACCTTTCCAAGGCTAGCCCGCGACTAATGGTCTATAACCGCTCCCTTTCCCTTATATGCTCACAGCTAAGGCTTAAGAGGGTCAAAATTCAGTCCCACTTTAGGGTACAGGGGTCTGGGGGGGTGGTTTACTTCCTGGAGGTGTTGTTGATGCCGTGTAAGGTGTGTTTGTTGTGTTTATGTTGGTTCCACTTCCTTAAGGTCATCTAGGAGGTTGAATCTCATATTAGTAGCCTCTCATCACATGTTTACCCCGGTTGGCCGGTTACTTGTGTAGATGTGGGAAGAGGGTGTTACAAAGAGCCATTTATGAGGATATAAAAGAAAGTAGTGATAGTAGGCTACTGATCCATTCAATCCATTCTTGGCCACATCCAAAGGCTTTGAGGATGCTAAAAAGACACTGCTAGTTGAGTTTATCGAAGGCTTTTGAATCGTGTAACTTGAGCAACATGCCAACTTTCTTATAGAGTTTTAGAGAGTGGATAATTTCATGGGCCACCATGATGCCAACTAGGATTTGGGATCATTTGACATAACATGTTTGCTCTAGTGAAATGAGTTGTGGAAGTATAGGATTCAACCTATTGGCTATGATTTGAGTGATAAGTTTATCGATTATATTGCATAAGAAAATAGGTCTATGGCCATTGGGATCCTCCACTATATCTTTCTTTGGCACTAGCATGAGGAAGGTGGCATCAAAGGTTTTTAGAATAAAATTTGTTTGTCTAGATTCTTCCATTGTCTTCCAAACATCTTGGCCCACTATAGATCAACAATTATGGAAGAACTCAATTGTAAATTCATCTGGGCTAGGAGCTTTGTTACAGGGCATCACTTTGATTGTTGCTTCCACTTCTTTAAAGGATTTTTTCTCGAGAAGAGCCTCATTTTGTTCTCACATGATAAGGAAAGGGATATGCTTGATAATTTGTTGGATTGATTGTTGTCTGTTGGGAATGGGTTTTGCTAAAAGAGCTTGATAGTATTTGTTTTTCTCTCACGCTATATCTTGATGCTCCTATACTTTGACTCCTAAGTGGTTTTTTAAGGGATGAAATTCAGTTATGATGGCGATGTTGTAACATATATTTATAGAAGAATGTCATATCCTCCCCCCACTCGAGCCATCGTACCCTTGATTTTTGTTGCCATAGTAATTCTTCTTGTTTCTGACGCTCCTTGAGTTAGGTGAGAGTAGTCGCTTATTCTTTAAATAGTGTCCCCAATCTTCCGTGGAGTATGGATTTCTATTGTATAATTTCCATTTGCTTTTCCAACCTTTGTTTTTCCTCAAATATGTTGCCAATTTTTTTATTTCTTCCAACCTTTGAGCTCCCATTTGATGTACTTAAGTTTCTTGTTTAGTTAGTACATTGATGTGCCTGTTTAAGGTTGTATATTATTCACCAAGTCTGTATATTGGCTTGGAAGTCAAGATGGCAAAACCAAAACTTTTCTAGCCATAAGGGTCTATTCTTGGGACAAATTTTGATGTCTATGTTAAGGCATATAGGGCAATGCTCATTACCATGTGTTGGGGAGGATGGATGCTTCTAGGAAGATGTCCCAAGTCGTGATGGATTTTAAGACTAGGAATTGATCCAGCTTGGAGGCCACTTGTTGGGAGCCTCCTCTTTGATTGTTCCAACTAAAGGTGCCATTTATACTGTCCAAATCAACCATGCAAGAAATCACCATTATTTATTGAAACTGAGTAGATTCAACGTCAAGTCTTCTTATGCCACCTCCCTTTTCTTCCAGGGATTTTATTAAATTGAAGTCTCCACCTAGGATCCAAGGGAGGGGGAGAGAAGATTACTAGTGTTGGTAATTGAGTGGAGGAAAAGGGGTTTGTCCTTGGTAAGGGGTGGTCCATTGACATTTGACAAACATCATGTCAAAACAGATCCAATGAGTTGGAATCAGATCGTAAGGATTCAAAAGTGGAAAATGTATTTAAGATTATAACTTTTCGGGCATTCCAAACTATGGCAAAGCCACCAAATTGTCCCTGGGCATTGAGTGCTACCGATTTACAATCCCTATCCCATTTGCTAGTTATTTTATTAATGACATAGACTTGAAGATTTGGTTTCCTAAATCATCATAAAGCTAGGGTATTCAAAGAACCATTTTGCCTTAAGAAGCCTTTGTCTGCCTTGGCAATTGAGGCCTTTGATATTCCGAGTGATGATCTTCATGTCAGAGGTGTGTTAGTGGAGGGGTAAACCTCTAAGATCAATTTGGTTCGTCCTAAATTGACAAGGATATCTCCCAATTCCTCTAAGATATATTGATTACTCTTCTTGCCTTTTTTCTTTTCTTCCCCATAGGGTTTTGCTATCTACTTCATTGGCTGGGATTAGACTCCTAGCATGCCCATGTTGGGTTGACCTGATGACAACTTTGGAACAAATTGACAGGATTTGCAATAGGCGCGACCTAGGGCCTTGACCTGGTGCTCTGGGAGGGTGTCAGGATCCTTACCTTTCCATGATTTAGCAATTTTAGGAAGGTTGAGGGAGTCTAGATCCATATCTTCACTGAGTTTCACGAGGGGTTCATGGCCAAATTTCGAGATTGCTTGATGTAGGGGAGGGGGGTTCAAGGGTGCGAAGGAGGAAGGGGGAAGCTCGATAGAGGTGAGTGGAGGCGAATTAGAGTTGGGCATGTCGACTTTTGGAGATCGTGATGTTGGGGGGGGGAGGAGAGAGGGTCAAAATGATTATTAATGGGGAGGTGCTTCCCCTGGTGCGTCTGCTGCAAGGGGGGGTTGGCACCCTTGTGCTTGCATCCGACTTTTATGAAGCCATCCACATCATAGGAAGGGATAGGATTAGCGTTGGTGTTTGTGGCTAAGAGATGACAATTCCCGTAAAGATGGCCATACCCATGCTATCTTTAGTAATGAAAGAGGACGTGCTTGTAATTTAGGGTTTTGATTCGAGAGATCATCCTTATAGTAAATGTCAATGGATCTTGGAAGTGGTTCAAAGGTATTCACATAAACACACATATGAGCACATGAAACATACCTAGCATGTTTTGTTGCTTTCAAAGCTTCAACAAAATGGCCAAAAGCACTATAAATGCCAACTAAAGTTTTCTCATCCCAAAACTCCTGCGACAACGAATATGAATACAATTAAACCCAGACCATGGTTGCAGTGAAGTCTTTCTTATCTAGTATAAATCTTTTTGTCCAGAAATAAAAGTATAACCCAACAAAATTAAAGAATTATAGAACATTTTCAAAAACCCAAATTCGATTTTCAATCTTTACACGAGCCATTTTCGAAGATCCAAGTTCGATTTTCAATCTTTGCAAATACCATACTCAATAACATTTGAGAGGTGAAAATTTACCCCCCAATTATATAAAATCAATAAATTATTTTTTAGAACAATATGATTTTCCAATTTTTTTTTTTTTCGTTGGAAAAAAAAAAAAACAGTTCCTCACATAAAACAGTCAGTGCACGGTTTTTATGTAACATGCACCACGGGTTTACCTTGCTCGCGGCATGACTCGGTCCGTTGCTCGGTTCTGTTTATGTGGACTTTGCTTACAACATCATTCGATCGGATCTTTCTTTTATTTAGAATTTCTGCATTGAAGGGGACGGCACCAGAAAATACTCGCGAATGGCCCTTCCATTGGATTATTCTTCTTCAGGTAGAGTGTCAGTGCATAATTTTCAATTGCTCCCTGTATATTAAGGTATTTTTGATGGACTTTTCTGTGAGCTTTTTAAATGGATTGCTGTGTGTAATTTAATCCTGCATATAAATCTATATTTTCATGATGTTAATGATGTTAGAAGGAGAAGAAATACCCAATGGAAATCACGGGAATGGCACGGCAGAATACTCTCAGATCTCAGACTACGAACTAATTTCTGCTGATGATCGGTTGCAAGCCAGCCCTAATAACAGTAATGGGAATGGACAAGCCGCACAGGGGTTTCACCCAATTAATTCGCAGGAGGGCGAGGGATTGAATCCACAGACCGGCTCTTCTTCAACTACTGTGCTTTATAATGGTATGGAAATTCATGTGTTTGGGAATGTGGGTGGATTTGCAGACCTTCATGTGGGCAATAGCTCTGTCAATGAAAACGATTCAGATGGTCCAGAAAAGGACGAGGAAGCGGAGGAAGAGGAACGTAGGAGAGAAGAAGCAGAGATTGCAATAAGAGAAGCGAACATGGCAGACCTGGAGAGGAGAAGAGCCCCTTTAAACCCAGAAAGGCGCGCTGCTATCATCAACGCGATGAGGGGCATTACTTTAGAGGGTTTTAGGCCTGATTGGGCCGACACGGTACCTGAAAATCAATGGGTTGATATCCTCATAAGGCCTCGAGAGTCTCCGAGTCAAAGATAGTTCACGGTTCCAAAAGGAACGAGGAAATTTCAAATCGGAGTATTCGGAAACACGTTCTTCAATACTTCTCTCTTATTTTTTTGGGTGTGTTCATCAAATTTGATTTGCAATTTTGATTATGTGATAAGGGTTCCAGTAAACTAAGTACATCTCAAAAGTCTCTGCAATTATAGTTGCCATTAAGAAATTCACATTATTCTTGATGTGGTTTTGACATGTTTCTTGTTTAAATGCTGTCAATAGGTAGTTCTTGTTTTTACATTAGCTTTTATTTTCCCTGAAAAAATCAAATTTCATTATATCCCTTTTCTGGGATTGTAGGAGCAAAATTAGGACAGTTATAATTTTGCAGAGCCGGAGTAGTTTCTGTTCTGCTAAACCAACCACGAGACCCAAAAAAGATACATTGGGCTTCACACGGTTGCCCGTTAATGTCAACTACACTGAAACTTAGTAAACAGACCCAAATTATACTGTAACTGAAAACATAGGATCTGGAACATCTTCTTATACCTAAACTGGAGACGAAATTACAATTTTGAGACAACCACTAGGCAGCAGTAGACTTTTATTGGCTGTAACCGAGTCAAGGTTGACTAACTTCATAGCCTGTTTTGTTCGGTTGTCGGGGGCCAAGCAGCTCTGTCCCCGCCTATTCATCTTCAATGAGGATGGGACTGGCAGCATGATATTCAAGAAGGGTCTTAAACTTCCGATCCCATCTTCTTTCTGCCGGCACCAATGAACTTTTGTTTTTGAAAAATCTCTCTTGGGTCAGGGCTGTATCGTTCTCAATTGTTGTTAGTCTGTGTCCCATTACGTCCATACTTTCCTGCAATTTCCTAAGAACTATCTTGTGGTTATTTTCAGTCTCCGTTGTTTTTTTCACAATCCCCCAGGACACGATTAACTTCCTGCTTCAGTTGTACTGCTAAGATGAAAACTCCTCAGCCGACTGTAAAAGCTTCTTTTCCATTTTTTAAACCGAAACTGGGAATCTTTATATTATAAAAGCTCTAGCAAAGCTAAACAGAAGAAGTACATAATACAGCTGTCTTGAGTTTTCAAACAAAATTGGCATCTCTTACATGCCACAAAACAGAACTTGTAAAAGTCCACAGTTATTACATCCCAGAGTTCCTTACAAATATACGTATAGGTATACAACTTTAAAAAGCATCTAAAATTCTAATGTTTTACTAAACATATAGATTAGCGAAAAACAAAGTGACTATTAGCTTTTTTCTGCCCGATGTTGGAATGAATAAGGTTCTGGTTTACAAGCTCCATGTCTTCCACCATTTGGTGAACTGTCTTCCTCTTCAAAATCTGTTTGAACTGAATTTGTTGACATCCTGTTATTAGATGCTGCAGAGTAAGACCTCCAAGAAATCAATCTATTGTTTTTGCTGGACCAGCATATTCATAATTATAGTATTTTGTGAAGTGCACTGGTGTTCATTTTCTTGACATTTAGACTCACTGTTGAAAGAGAGGTTCTGTTTCATTATATGGACTGTTGACTCCGAGGCTTTGTTGTAATTCATGATAATGGCACACTGAGAGGAAAAATAATGGCAGCCTTTGGCAAGGGCGTTCTGGAGCTTGAACTGATGCACAAAGAGAATATCCCAAAGAAAGCCCTGTTTCCAATGCATGAAAGAGGACCCCTGCTCCACAAATCACACCACAAAATTGCCAAGATGCCAGTGGACCAGAAATTTGAGAAACTGAATTGAAGGATATCAGAGTGACACAAGTAAAACCCAAAGAGCTAGGAGGACACGTGCCATATGAGATTTAAAGATGCAAATATACCGAAAGATAGATGAAAATCACTAACAGGGGAACCACACAGAAGGCATGCTTGGCTTCCAGGTGCCAAATCCAAGGAATGACTGCACAGTGTGCATGCCCTGAAACCATGTCTGACAGGCAGAAGTTCTAGAAAACCAACCAAAGGCTAAGAGAGGCTCTTACCAGGTTAATCTCAGGCTGAATGGCCTTCCTCCATTTGATACTTCTTGCTTCTCCTGCACACTGATTCATATCCTACCTTGCCAATGAATACCCTTGTCGAGGATTTCAAGTACCAGTTCGTAGTTAATTTCAAACATGCGAAGGAGGGGTGGGCTAGTCCTTTCAAGAGCTCCTCGCATGAAATCTGTTGACAACGACTATATGGCAAATGGTGTTAATTGTGATGCTACATGTCCTTATATCCATAATCCAAGGGGATTAAGGTATTGGGTGAACTGTGAAAGTACCACTCCTCACTTTTTCAGAAAGCACCTATTTTAAGAGTGACGACTTCATTGTCCAATGTCCAAAGAATCAGCCTGATATTTGTGTTCCCATCAAACTTGGTAGAATGAGATCTTATGCAGGTTGCCAACCTCCTTCTGGATTCCGCCTATAATCAAAGCAAGTATGCTATTAGATGGGGTTTTTTTCAAGACTTCTAATTTGATAAGTATGCTCGAGTCTCCTCCAACGTTGAAGGAACTTCTTTGTTTTTTTAAGTTCCTTTGCTAGGAGGATACCCTGATAAAGAACCTAGGCCTAAACTTCTTTTCAATTATTTATCTAAGTACTTGGTTTTGATTAATCATTATCCATTACAACAACTAGAATATGAAAAAAACTAAAATAGACCCAAATTAGCTATATCGGCCATACAAAGAGAAAACCATAATAAATTCTATGTAGAGTAGATTGGACAACTGGGTGTTGGATATGTGATGTTACTTGTATCCTATGCAGTTTGACTTAGTCACATCTTGACAGGGGTTCAGGAGCTTGCCTTTGAATGAAGGGGATTTGGGAGGGAATTCTTCTGGCTGGGGGTGTTATGAGAGCCTAGTGAGCCCTCCATCCAGTGTTTTGAAGGTAGAGCCCCTGAGGGATTTTTTTTTGGTCTGTTATGTGTTATTTCAGCCAATGGTTTTGGTCCATTGCAATCTAATCTTGGTTAAGGGATTAGGGTTATCATCTAATTTAGGTGAATGGATTAGGGTTGATTGAAGCTTCAGAATACCTAAATATTCCTATGGTTGAGTTAATGCAATTAGATAGTGTAAATATATGTAGATGTTCTATGTTTGATGCAACTTTACTTTTATCAACAGCAATCACATGAATTGACAAGTAAAATGCAGATAGAACATACCAGTGATCCTTTAGAAGACAAGTCAGAAATAGATAAAGGTGATGGTGCATTATGGCGGTCAACAGGATGCTTCAACCAACAAAGACTTCACGGTCAGCCAACCCAGCATGTGTCATAACAGTCCTCAAAACAGTCACACGGTCAACTTAGAAGTCAACCTCAGAAACGTCAATGCTGCCCAGAAAAGTCAACGCAGGGCAGCAGCACTAAAAGTCAACGCAGCTCAACTTCTGGTCAACCTTTGACCTTGATTTCTGTGCCAAAGAGTACAGCCTTAGATCGAAGTCTCCTCCAAAATTCAGCTCAATTGGACCATGCATTGACCAAAGTCAACGCTGGTCAAACTTGCCCAGAAACCCTAATCGCATATTTCTGGCTGCAGTGAATTTCGTCCTTCTTGCTGCGGTAAACTTTGTCCTTCTTGCTGCGGTAAACTTGGTCCCTCTTTCCCACGTGTGAGATGAAGCTGCTCCTTAGATGCTCGTATAAGAGGAGGAGATGTGTGTTGAGATGATTGAAAAAATGCTCCAACGTTGACCCTATAAATACCAATCATGAGAGGTGTGTGACACATCTGCTGGGGGTAAAAACCTTAAGGCCGACCTGCACTTAAATTTATTATAAATAATAAATTCAAAATAAATGTTCTGCTCATCAGATTAAAATCCATTTTAGATCGATTTTACACCTCTCTGAAAGAGGAATCCAATACAAATATTGGAATCTTCATCTGAGCATCACAAGATGGAGTTTGGACCTAGTTGTCCGAATTTAACCGATAGAGAGAGGGTTCAACTCCGAGTTAGGTTGGTTTCCCCGTTTAAAGGTTTCCAGGATAAATCTTGTGTACACTGTGTGAATGTGCCATTGTTATTCTTATGTTTTATATTCTATTAGTATTGCTTTTGTTGCACAGGTTTATTAAACTCTTCACTGGGTTCTGCCCAACCAACAATGCTTAATACCTAATTGCACCCAAGCAGTTGCATAGATGCTTGTAAGGGTCTCTCCTAGACATTTATGGTGTCTAGTGCTCTCTCATTCTCCATGTTATAGCTAAAATAGAAACGTTACAAATTATGTGCTGGGTCATCATCCTACACTGACTAAAATTGACCGATAATAGGTTGAAGACTGCAAAATTGACCTGAGACATTGAGACAATGACATCCTTATTCCTAACAGCCACAAGTTTCCTTGACACACTATAGACTTCATGTTAGGAGTTGACATGTACATTGAATGCCAACCAACCAGGGGTAATTTTGACACCCAAATCTTATAGATAGAATTTTTATCTCCTTTTCAATTTCACATTTGCTTTTGACAGGGACAAATGGGAACTGTGGTAATTTGATTCGCACATGGAGATCAGTCTTCCACAAGGGATGTTTTATGCTTCTCTCTGCACTAGGAATTCGTCAAATCCCAAGGCGTCTAAACCTATCCAGGGGAAAGAGGAGAGTAGAGTGAATGTAAAGCCACAACCACAGTGAAAGTTGAAACTATCTACCTTCTGTCTCCAAAGGTTTGGAATAAATTTTGTCAATTTCATTCTCTTTGATATCATCTCCATTATCTATGCTGTTGCAATCACGTATTTCTTTCGTGTGTATAGTTTAGGTCTAGTGTAGAGTAGTTTGAATTTTATATGATCACTTCTCGAGGCCATCCACAATTTGGGTAACACATTTAGGCTGCTTAAGTATATTAAAACTAGTCTACCTTTCATCTGATCGCCAAACTCACTGCACTAAAAGGTTGATATCATTCAAGTAGTGTACTTCCAAGATGGATTTAGGCTGCTTAATTATATTAAAACTAGTCTACCTTTCTGGTTGCCAAACTTATAATTCCTTATTCACATTAGCTCAGGAAACAAACTACATCTAATTGTATTCATGGTCCAGTGGTAAGCTAAGCTATGTTTTTACTGCTTTCTCGAGCTTAGAGTTGACATTTATAAAATGTGTTCTGTATTCAGGTCGCCGGTGACAATTCTTGTTCAAATTTCTCATCTGTTTTAAGAGGAATAAAATGTTTGCACTGCAGCATTTCTTTTATTATCTCATTTTATCAGAGTTTCTAAATAGGGTTAGATTTAGTCATGAAGACTAATTATTGTCTTGTGAAGTACGTTTCTTTAGTTATTCCCCTCTATGGAAGATTTAAAGTAGGGTTATACTTGGTCACATGCTTAACTGACTATTATTGTGTGAATTGTTTGGGCACAACTTTTTAGAACTGTGACTTGTTAATGGGAGGTTTTCTTCTTGGTTAGACTTAATCATAGGCATGTCCACTCATTGACAACTGAAGTCCCATTATGTTTATAATTTAGAGTCCTTTCCCATGCCTTTTTCTGAGATAATTGGAAGTTGGCTATATTGACGATATGGTTTGTTTGCTCTGTTATTTGTTCTTGTAGATGTGGTTCTGTCTATAGATTGGAGACAAGTGTTGAGATTCAAACATCAATAATTACACAGCATTGCAAAAGATGACAATCAATGGTTGAATGATATATTAAAAATTTTCATTTAATTGACTGCAAATTAGAGGGATCGTTCGGTTCAAAAATTAAAATTAGTTTTCCAATCCTTTGTCAACCATTTCTTTTGTCTAGTGGTTGGAATTTTACAATGAACTTGTGTTGTTCTTTGTTTGTGTCATCATTTAGAACTAATTCTTTTCTCATTCTTCGTAAGATTGTGTCTTAAGTTTTACTGGTAAAGAATCCTCTCTCAGAGTGTAGTAAAGTCACATGCTGTATGAATTAAGATTATTGCCAATTTTGGTGAATTCCATTCTACATTTATCTTAGAAGCAGACTGCATGTTATTGTAACAGCCACTGGTTTTAGCCTGGGAGAAACAACTAAGTTATCTTTAGGGCCAATATTTAGGCAGTTTTGTGTTTCAGGGAGCGGATCTTCAATCACACACTCTCATAAAGGCTATTTGAGGAGTTCAGAGCAGAGTCACCTCTTATGGTGCATAGACATGCAGACTCATACTATGTGCACAAACGTCATAAAATATAGTTTGCAGAGTACATTGTTTCTTGAGAACATTCTTCCCAGCAATTAATGCATACAGTTGGCATGAATGTTAGTAGTCATATCCCAAAAGAGCTTCTTCCTTTTGTTTTGATGCCCTTTCACATATTGTATGTTACTCTGAACATATACTATGCTGCTAAATTCGATCACTTGGCACTGAACATCATGCTTGATGTGACTATTTTATTGTCATTGTCTGTTTGGTATTAAATCTGTTGCGAGTCTGTTTCGCAGATAACCTTTAGTTGTTCTTTATGCAAGTTTTGTAGTAGCTTTTAATGGATTTTGCATGTGCTAGCAGAGCCATATTGTTAAAGGTGGTTGATATATGCTATTTGGCACTGCGAGTTAAAGGAGGTGGAAAATGGCACCAATCAACTTACATCAACCGCCTCAATTGTCTAGTTGTGCTAGTTGATGGGTGGCATCTATCAATTAGCACAATGGATTTTGCTTGTATATGCATATGAATATATCTGCATGCACAAGCATTATTCAAGTGGTCCCGTTAAATTTGTCTACATCCATTTCGATAGCAATCAGTTTTTAAAATCCAATAATCACTAGGTATGTCAGAATTGGATTATATTCTTTAAATTTTATTCAGTTCCAGTAATCTTGGAAACTTGCTAATATTCGAGTGGATCCATTTAGGGTCCTGTTTTTTGGAAATATTATTCGTCATGGGATATTTATTAGGAGGCCAACTCTATTAAATAAAGAAGCTATTTAATTTGGTTTTGAAGTAATTTATCTTCTTGTCCGGTGCCCTTCAATATGAAATTATCTTAAACACTCTACTTCACTTGTCCAAGGCTAGATTTCTATACATGAGTATGCAAGTTTTTCATTATAGATCTTAGCACAATGCTTCTCTAGGTCAATTTGTAATGTCCTCTACAAATTGAAGACGAATGGACTTAGTAACCTATCCATCCTTGTGGGCTATAGTCCTTTATAAAGGGGATAAGAATCCAAAATACCCATTGTTGGGCATCGTATGGGTCAGCTGGGGTTTTGAGTAAGCTACACTCAACCAATTAAGAAAATGAAGCCCCTCAAGGAAGTCTATAAATAAAAGAAGATATAATTCATTTGGAGCATAAGTGTGGATCTTCTCATCTGTTTTTTGAGCATTAGATTTGAGGGTTTTTGGACCCCTTTTCCTCTTGTCAATTTCGGTGGTGAAAGATTCCACCTTAGTTGAGTCATTTTCTATTTCTTTTAATTTTGTTATGGGCATAGGTACACTATCTGGAAGTAGCGAGTTCTCTATTTTTATTTTGGGGCACAGGAACACTATCTGAAGGCAAGGTCTTATATTTCGAAAGAAGTCAAATTAGGTTTGACGTCTAACCTGGGAGCATCGAAGGAGTCTGAATCTTCACGAATGGTCTGGGTCAAACAAGGGTTCTGAATCTAGAACAGTGTGGACCTGCGACTAAGGAAACACGTTGGAATAGGCTGGCGAGACAACTTACCTAGGGTTTTTATTTTATCACAACAACCAGAGCTTACACCGAAGTAGACGATAATTTCTGGGGCTAATCAAAGATAGGCGAGATTTCATGTACCATGTCGCGACAAAGCCTCAATCCCTGTAATATGCTTCTGACAGAATCGAGGTCTTGAAGGGTTCGGTGGTGGTCCAAGGCTCGCAAAAGCATTACGATGATCCAGAGATAGAGTCTGGAAGAGACCCCAAGGAAAGACAACGATTGTCTAAGAAAAAAAATAAGTTATAGTTACAATTTCGCCTTGGAGATAGTTAATTTATTTAATTTGATATAAAATAGGCTAAATTTCAAATATGGTACCATTGCTAGAATAAAATATAAACTTTGTCGAATTTGCCAAAGGAATTTGGACATTGATATTTGGACGTGGCGTCACATTAGTACATGGGACCATGATATTATATGACATGAACTAGAATTATTATTTGGTATAATTTGGAATTATTGAAATTAAATTATGAGATTTTGTTTTGTCAAGTTATGGCACTGCTATTTGTAAAGAATTGAGTTATTGAGTGGCATAGTATTGATTTAATAAATCATTCACGTGATTAGACTTTGTGGCTATATTAGAGGAGGAAAATTATTTGCTACAGAAAACCCTACGACACAAATTACCCTAGAATATTACAGTGGTATCAGAGCGAAGCATCCTGCCAGCTGTGAGTACATGAGCTTTGCATGCTTCTTGCAGATAAAAGCAATGTCACTGTAAGAAAAAAAAGGAATAACCACCATTCCGCCATGGGAGGCAGAACAAGTTAGGGAGAACATGACCCTGATATTCTACTTTAGGAATTGATATAGGGAAAACAACAGATGCATCAATAGTGCATTGTTAAGGCCAACAAGTGATTCAAGGTTAGCAACAAATAACACAAGTATTGACCCAAGGGCAACAACAAATCACAATGTTGATCGCTCACCTCACAGGACAGCCAAATGTCGTTGCCAATAGTACTACCATGGAGGAAAGTGGAAACCATAATCTTGGTTTGCCCAACAACCAAGCAAACAACAAAAAGAGCAGTCAGTCACTCCTACCACAATTCACAGATAATCATGTGCCAGTAGCCCAAGAAGCAGTTGAGCCAAATCAACTCCTTAACAATTATGATCGGGATTATGCGAGATTGGAAGAAAAAACTCGAGTAACTATGACCTTTAACGAGTATAGCAACTTTTGATACAAAAATAGACCCGAGGACAACTTAATAGTGAATTAGCTGGCAAGGTGCGTAAACTCCCTTTACCCTCATTTGATGGATCATTTAAATGCACAACAAGGGTTTGGGTACAAAAATTGGACACCTACTTCAGGCTCAATCCTATGGCCAAAGCAGATGCTAGCCAATTTGCCACATTACATTTAGAAGGGGAAGCACATGATTGGTGGTATCATGGTCTAGTGACCTTAGGACATGCTAACATAACCTCTTATGAAGATTTTACACAAAGACTGATAGCAAGATTCGATTGAAAGAACCCATAAATCCACTTTAGAGAACTAGCACTACTTGTTGAGAAGGTTTAGCATATGCATCCTGTAAGTCTCCTCCAACCACTACCAATTCCATAATAGAAATGGGAAATCATCTCAATGGACTTCATCATAGGCTTACCCAAAGCCCAAGGAAAAGACTACATATACCCAATAGTAGACAGGTTGACTAAATTCACTCACTTCTTTGCCATCTCAATTGATTACTTGGCCAAACAAGTGGCATAACTGTTCTTCAAAGAGGTCTTTAGGCTACATGGCTACCAATGAACATAGTCAGTGATCGCGATAGTAGATTTATAGGCGCATTTTGGGAGGAGCTTTTCAGGTTCGTGGGAATCGAATTGACCCATAGCACTAGCTATCACCTGCAAAACGGCAATCAAACAAAAAATGTGAATAAGTGGATTGAAGGGTATCTACACAATTATGTAATAGGTCAACGGAAGGCATGCATTAAGTGGTTGTATCTTGGGGAACACTGTTACAACACCACCTACCATTTATCCATTGGGATGACACCCTTCAACGTTGTATATGGATATGATGCACCATCCTTCATTGACAGTTTTTGGTGATAGCAAGGCACCCCTTGCCAAAGATTTGATACATGTTAGTGAGGACATTCTCATGGTACTCAAGGAAAATATATAGGTTGCTCAGAATCAACATAAGTTTTACGCAGATCAACATCGAACAGAACACAACTTTGAGGTGGGAGATCTCGTTTTCTTATGATTGCTACCCTATAGACAATCTACACTCAAAAAGGGTGACGCAAATAAATTGAAGCCGAGGTTTTATGGGCCCTACAAAATTCTATGAAGAGTTGGCGAAGTGGCATATGAATTGGAGCTACCTAGTGACAACAACATCCACAATGTATTCCATGCATCATGCCTCAAGAAGGCTGTGGGTCAGCAGGTCACCACCTCCATCGAGTTTCCACCATTAGATGAAGAGGGACAACTAGAATTAATTTCAGAGATGATCATGGTAGTGCGAGAAAAGAAGTTAAGGGGAAGAGCAATTCCGGAATACCTCATCAAATGGAAGAAAAGAATTTATCGGAGGAGAATGCGACGTGGGAAGGAGAAAAAATTCGACAACACTCGAATTTGCAATTGATTGAGGGCAAGCAATTTCGGGCAGGAGGGACTGTAATGTCCTCCACGAATTAAGGACAAGTGGACTTAGTGTGAAAATTTCAACTTGAAATCCTATTGCATTATCTCATGTTATTTATTCTACTTATTATTTAGAAATAAGTTATTTGTAAAAATCTCTTCAGTAAATATTGAAATAAATTCAAATGCATACTTCACTATATAATTATTGAGCATAACAATAAGGAAAATACTAGCACATAAATGACACAGATATTTTGGACCATTGTCCCCTGAAAAACCCAATGCAGGAAAATCGGTGCAACAAATGAGGGTTTCTATTATTCAACAGAATCTTCTTGTACAATTTACAGTAGGTAGTGACGAAGAGAAATTATGATAACACTGGAGAAATTCCTCACAAAACAGTGAGATGAGAAATGACCCCGAAAGGACCCTCTTGAGCCCCCAACGTCACCATTACACTGACTCTGTGTGGGGACTGCGCATAATTGCGTCACCCCTTTGCACTGCTCTCTCCTAGCCTCTACGTTGTCTCTTCCTGGCATTACGTCACCTGCTCCTGCACCCCAGATTGCTGTTGAACCCTCTCTGCTTCTCCTCCACCTGCAACTCTCCCTCTGACTCGATTTTCTCTTGTCGAACTGAGAAAATCGATTTACTCGAGCAACTGAATATCTGCACTAATGTGTTTTCCAAATGACCCTCAAGCCTTCCTTTATAGTCTTCTCGTTGAGAAGTCAACGACCCAGATTAGATCTTTAATCAATCGCTGAGATCATAATTTGACTTGATCCATGTTCTGTAGAAGATTCACACTCTATTTTATTAATACCCATTAATTATTTAATTTCCCTAAGTTTAAACTTAGGGACCCATTAAAATAATTAATTATTTTAATAAAACATTAATTGAGTAGAATTTCCACAAACAGTTTCTGGGTTCTTTGGAATACCAGTGTCTAAGCCTCCAAAAAATTTGAGACTTAGAGCACTTTCCGATGCTACAAAAATCAACACTCGCTCTTAGCGAGGAAACTGCTCTATTATGCCTGCTGCATATTGCTCTGACCCTGAAGCATCCTTTGCATCGCTGATGCTGTCCACCAACACTGCGATGCTGCTGCCCCTGTACTACTGCCCATGACACTGCCACTGCTGCATTTGTACTACAACTCCCTCTCAAGTGCTGCATTATCTGCTTCCACTGAAACGAATTCTCAACCATCCCCATCTTCTCCCTGAAATAAACAAACTTTGTTCTCCTTAGGGCCTTTGAGAATGTCTGCTACCTGTTCTCCTGTTGGAGTGTGATGTAACTGTACTACTCCCCGCTGGACATAGTCTCTGATAAAGTGACACCTGATGTCAATGTGCTTCGACCGATCACGAAAAGCCAGATTCTCAGAGAGCTTGATGCAACTTTGATTATCACACATAATACTGGTCGCTTCCATCTTTCTCATGAATAGATTCATGAGCAGCTTTCTAAGCCATATAGATTCACACGATGTCGTGCTTGCTGCCATATATTCAGCTTCAGCTGAGCTTAGTGCTACAAAATTTTATTTCCTGTTGCACCAAGAGGTCATTCTCAATCCAATACTGAAACAGTACCCTGTGGTACTTTTCCGATCTACTAAACTTCTTGCCCAATCTGCATCAATAAATCCACTTAGTCTGATGTCATTGCCTTGAATGTACTTTAATCCATGCTCGACTGTTCCCCGTATATATCTAAGAATGTGCTTGGCTGTTGCCTAGTGTGCCCTCTTTTGTTCCACCATGAACTGGTTGATGGTGTTGACCACATAGCAGATGTTTGGCTTGGTGTTGATCAGATACATAAGAGATCCTATGAGCTGTCTGTACAAGGTGGGGTAAACTTCTTTGTCGTTAGACACATCAATCTTTTTCCAGTTGATAATCATTGGAGTAGCCATGGGTTTACAATCTTGCATCCTGAATCTCTTAAGAATTTTTGTAGCATATCTCCCTTGTCCAAGAACCCTTTTGCTACCAAACTTCCAACCCCAGGAAATAATGCATTAGCCCCAAATCCTTCATGTCGAATTCTGATGCCATGTTCTCTTGCAGTCCTTGATGAGCCTAGATGAACTTGTCAGAAATAAGTCATCTACATATAATACCAGAATTAGAGGCTCATTCTCTACTTTCAGATAGTAGAGATTGAGATTTGCGTCACTCTTGACAAATCCCATCCTCTACAAGTAACTATCAATCCAACCATACCAAGCTCTAGGTGCTTGCTTAAGCCCATACACGACTTTCTTCAACTTGCATACATGAGTTTTCCTCTCATGTGTCTCAAGGCCCTTTGGTTTTTCAATGTACACCTCTTCTTCTATCACTCCATTCAAGAATGCAGTCTTGACATCCATCTAGTGAATCTTCCATTCCATCTGCATTGCAAAGGATATCACGGATCTGATAGAAGTGTACCTGGCTACAGGGGCGAAGGTCTCTTCATAGTCAATTCCTTCCTTCTGAGCATGCCCTCTAACCACGAACTTGGCCTTGTACTTTTTTACGCTTCCATCTGCCTCATACTTAATCTTGTAGATCCATCTCGAACCTACAACTGATCTGTTTTGAGGTCTAGGTACAACTTCACAGACATCATTAATCATTATAGAGTTGTATTCCTCCACCATGGCTTACACCCAAACTTGATGCTCTATGACCTCTTGAAGGCTAGCTGGTTCCTCAACCTGAGCTACCAATGCTTGGTACTTGTCAAGCTGTCTATGCTGTCGTTTTTCGGTTCTAGGAGCACCAACAAACTCCTTTGCGTCCCTTAGCGTCTGTCATACCTCTTTGTTGATCCTGCCACTGGTGGTAGGAGGCTCAAGCATCTCCTCTTCCTGCTGTCCCATCTACTGCAAGCTATCTGGATTTTATTCTCTTAAATAAATACTAGTACTAGTCACAGTGGTAGATCTTGATGGCTGCCCATCTACTGGATCCTCACCTAGCTGTCGCTGGACAAGAGGCACATCCTCAGATTGTTCTTTGGTAGACATTTCACAGGATCTTTTGAACGTTCGATCCTCCATGAATTTCACATCCCTCCTTACTACCACTTTCCTATTCCCTAGAATGTAGATTCTGTATGCCTTGGATGTCTCGCTATATCCTATGAGATACCCTTTCTCAGCAGTCTGATCTAGTTTGCTCCGTTTCTCACCTGGAACATGACAATATGCCACGCTCCCAAAAATCCTGAGGTGACTTACCTCCAGCTTCACCCCTGTGAATACACTCTCGGGCGTTGTCTTGCCCAATGCTCTGTGATATATACAGTTGTGCTGCATGCTTCTACCCACAAAAATCTAGGCAGATCTTGGTCATACAGCATTGCCTTCGCTGCCCCAACAATAGTCCTGTTCTTTCGTTCTGCAACTCCATTTTGCTCTGGATTGTAAGGAGTTGTCTATTCTCTTCTGATGCCTTCCCTCGTGCAAAAGTTTGTGAATTCCTTATCAATTTATTCACCTCCTTTATCTGAGTGCAACACTTTGATTTTCTTCCCAGTCAAGTTTTCTACCAGAGCTTTGAATTCTCTAAACCGATCAAAGACCTCATCCTTGGTCTTTAAGAAGTAAATCCAAGTCTTCCTGGAATGGTCATCTATGAAAGCGACAAAATATTCGCTTCCACCAAGAGCTCTAGTGGACATCGATCTGCAAATATCTTAGTGTATTAGTCCCAATACACTTTTCGCCCTATTGTTGCTTTTGGAATATGCTGCTTTAGTGTACTTGCCTAGTACACACCCTCTGCACAGGTCATCATGTTTGGTGCTAAGAACTGGAACTCCCGTAATAGTTTCTCTGAGCATTCTCAGAGCTCCATGGTGTGGATGCCCCATTCGTCTGTGCCATAGCTCATTCAGATCTGATTCTCCACTTAGATTGCTGCCTTCCAGTGCCATTGGAGACTCAAGCTGCAACTTGTATAGCCTGCTGCTTCGATCCCCAATTTGAGCCTTCTTCTTCTAGCTTGGATTCTTGACATATACTTTTCTTCTATAAAGTATACATCATATCCCTTGTTCTGCAATTGAGACACTGAAAGTAAATTCATTCCCATACCTGGCACATGCAGCACATTTGTGGCTCGGAGACTGTCTCCTTCTTCTGTTTGAAATGCTATGGTCCCTTTTCCTATAGGGGTACACTTTGTCTTGTTTCCCATAGTAATCTGAAAGTCCATTCGTTCTTCTTGATAACTAGAGAAATGATCTCTTTCTCCAGTCATATGGGCTAAAGCCCAATTATCAATATACCAATCATTTGATGATGCAGTGCTTGATAAACACACACAATCCTTTTCCAGCCTAGAGGCTAGCTCTGACAAAACTCGATCTTCCATCTTCTCCGTGCTTTTCCTTTCCCAGACAATTTCTGCAGAAGGAATGTGTAAGCCCTTGGGTGTACGATTTTCTGCCAAGGCAACACCACGAATCCCCTTTGGCGTAGACCCTCTTGCTTCCTTGCCTAACCTTGCTCTGATACCATGTGAAAATTTCAACTTGAAATCCTACCGCATTATCTGATGTTATTTCTTCTACTTATTATTCAGAAATAAGTTATTTGCAAAAATCTCTTCAGTAAATATTGAAATAAATTCAAATGTAGACTTCACCATATAATTACTGAGCAGAACAGTAAGGAAAATACTAGCATATAAATGACACAGATATTTTGAACAATTGTCCCTGAAAAAACTCAATGCAGGAAAACCAGTGCAACAGATGAGGGTTTCTATTATTCAACAGAATATTCTTGTACAATTTACAGTCAGTAGTGACGAAGAGAAATTATGATTACACTGGAGAAATTCCTTACAAAATAGTCAGATGAAAAATGATGACCTCGGAAGGACCCTCTTGAGCTCCCAACATCACCACTGTGCTGCTCTGTGTGGGGACTGCACATAACTGCGCCACCCCTCTGTGCTGCTTCGTCCTAGCCTCTGCGTTGTCTCTTCCTGGCACTGCGTCACCAGCGCTTGCACCCCGGATTGTTACTAAACCCTCTCTGCTTCTCCTCCACCCGCAACTCTCCCTCGGAGTCGATTTTCTCTTGCCGAACTTCGACCATTGAGAAAATCGATTTACTCAGGCAATTGAATATCAGCACCGGTGTGTTTTCCAAATGACCCTTAAGCATTCCTTTATAGTCTTCTCGTTGAGAAATCAACGACCCAGATTAGATCTCTAATCAACGACTTAGATCATAATTTGACTTGATCCCTGTTACCTAGAATATTCACACTCTGTTTTATTAATACACATTAATTATTTAATTCCCCTAAGTTAAACTTAGGGTCCCCATTAAAGTAATTAATTATTTTAATAAAACATTAACCGAGTGGAATTTTCACAAACGGTTTCTGGGTTTTTTGGAATACCAGTGTCTAAGCCTCTCCACAAAATTTGAGACTTAGAGCACTTTCTAATGCTACAAAAATCAACACTTAGTAGCCTATCCATCCCTGTGGGCTATAGTCCTTTCTAAAGGGGACAATAATCCAAAATACCCATTGTTGGGCATGTGTTGGGTCAGCTGGGGTTTTGATTAAGCTACACTCAACCAATTAAGAAAATGAAACCCCTCAAGGAAGTCTATAAATAAACGAAGATAAAATTCATTTGGAGCATCAACTGTGGATCTTCTCATCTAATTTTTTAGCATTAGCTTTGAGGGTTTTTGGACCCCTTTTCCTCTTGTCAATTTCGGTGGTGAAAGATTCCACCCTAGTTGACTCTTTTTCTATTTCTTTTAATTATGTTATGGGCACGGGTACATTATCTGGAAGCAACACGTTCTCTGTTTTTATTTTGGGGCACAAGAACGCTATCTGAAGGTAGGATCTTCTATTTCGAAAGCAATCAAATTAGGTTGGATGTCTAACCTGGCAACATTGAAGAAGGAAGTCCGAACCCTATTGTGGCATCTTCACGAAGGTTCTGGGTCAAACTAGGGTTCCGAGTTTGGAGCAGTATGGACCTGTGCCTGAGGAAACACATTGGAACAAGTTGGCGAGACAACTTCCTGGGGTTTTTCTTTTATCACAACAACCGAATTGTTACATTGAAGCAAATGATAATTCTGGGGCCAATCAAAGATACACGAGATTTCTTGTACCATTTTGTGACAATGTTGCAATCCCTGTAATATTATTTTGACAAAATCTAGGTCCTGAAGGGTTCGGTAGCAGTCCGAGGCTCCCGAAAGCATTACGGTGATCTATAGTCAAAGTCTGGAAGAGACCCCGAGGAAAGACGATGACTGTCTAGAAAAAAAGAAGCTTTAGTTATAGTTTCATCTTGGAGATAGGTGATTTATTTAATTCGATATAAAATAGCCTAAATTTCGAATGTGGGACCATTGCTAGAATAAAATATAAACTTTGTCAAATTTTCCAAAGGAATTTGGAGGTGGCATCATATTTGTACATGGGACCATGATATTATATGACATGAACTACTTTATGTGGAATTATTATTTCGTATAATTTGGAATTATTGAAATTATATTATGAGATTTTGTTTTGTCAAGTTATGACACCACTGTTTGTAAAGAATTGAGCTATTGAGTAGCATAGTATTGATTTAATAAATCATTCATATGATTATACTTTGTGGCTGTATTAGAGGAGGAAAATTAACTGCGGTAGAAAACCCTAGGACAAAAATTACCCTAGAATATTACACAATTTGCAATAAGCCAGTATGATGTATTGCTTAAACATCTATGGAAAATGGATTCAAATTGTCATCAACTCCACAATAATGGATACTGGAAAAAATGGATTTCAAACTGTCTTCAACTTGACAATCTTGATATTGCTGATTTTTTCATGTATTTTGGACTTGGAATGGCTAACATTTTGGATCTAAAGATAGTAATGTTAGCTTTTGGTTGCTCCATACGTGTTTTCCCTTAGTTAGGAGAGGCTTCATGGGATGTGAAGGGTTTGTGGTCTCCTAGCTTATTTATTTTTAACTTCCATTTGGAGAGCTTAGATTGGGTATGTTATATTTTTGACTTACAGTTGGAGAGCTTATATTAGGTGTGTGCTTGACTTGGGATTAGTGTTAGGGAGGTGTACTTCTTGATGTGGTTGTTTTCATATGTGGTGTATTTGGCATCTTCTACGAGGGCAACCGCTGAGGAGGATGGGCACTTATAACACATGGAATAACCACTTTGGAGGAGGGTGTTAGGCACTTTAACGTTGTGTACTTGGCCCTATGAGCATGTGATAATTTTAAACACAATTTGAGGAGGGATGCTTGAGTTGAAGAACCATTGATTGGAGGGTGCATCGTCTTGGAGGAGGAGCACTTGAGACGTGGACACCCTTGGAGGGTACACTACCTTTGGGGTTGGACAAACCCTAGTAAGGATTTAGACACATTTCTTTGAAGTGTGCCCCATTTACTCTTGTAACAAAAGTAGTGCTTGTGAGAGACATGTGCTAAGGATCCTTGGCTTATATAATGGAAATGAAGAGTAAAGCTTGTGAGATGCAAGTGCAGATTGAAGTGTTGGATAGTGGGTGTGATGCTAGCTTCTTGTTACACTCTTGGAGATGTTTTTTCCCCTAAACTGTAATTTGTAGATTTATATTATAAAAAATCCGTAGCAAAGCTGACAATGAAGAGTATAATATAAAAGAGTTCTAAGCTTTTAAATACAACCCAAGAATGAGAGGCTATTTAGTCTTACAATAAATCCCAAGCCTTTCAAGTTGATAAGTATACAATGTATAGAAGGAACCTAGCAATTTAACTACTTTAAATAACGTATTTGGAAAAAAACTAGATAAAATAAACAAAAGTCTTAATTCTTTTGTTGGAACTAATTTAATATTGGCTTTTTTCAATTGGAGCTTTTTCCCTCCAAGGATTCCATGCTTTGTGATTGAGGAAGAGACAAGAGTTCCAAATCCACTATCCTAAAAAAAAAACAGTTTTGAGATGGAACAACATGAAACTAAAATCTAGAGAGATTCACGAGGAATCAACGCCAAACTAGGTTAAGTTCGCCATGCCCGTAGCCTGCAAAGTTCCTGGGGAAAACCAAGATAATCCCACTTAGATATGCCATTACCCTCTGCAATGATGCAAAGAAGTGCTAGTTGGGGGAGGAATGTGTGTGAGTGTAAATGTGAAGTTTCGTCGCTCTCCCCACTATGTTAAATGAGCCCACGATCATAATGGTACCCCTGTGTTGTTAAATGGGTTGCCAAATGTCATAAAATTTGATAAATGGATAGGTTCATACGAGACCACAATATTGATGTCTAAGGTCCCTTCCTTTTGCCTAGTGGCTAAAGTTGCATATTGATTTACTTCGAAATTATTGTCTCTCAAGACATGATAAAACCCAAGGTGGGAAAATGAAGAATTGAGGTGTCTTATCCTTCCTAGCACAAAAGAAAACCTCACATTTGATGAGAAGTTTCCTTTTTGCATATATCTAATGATGAACATAGAGTCTCCAATCACATGAGTTATAGATATTGAGCAACTTAGCTATTTTTAATCCTTGAAAAGCTCCATATGCTTCTGCTAGATATTGAAGTGAATGCTTTGGGTCTATGTGGATAAAGATGTTGATTTTCATTTGTGGTTTAATATTCCCCCCTTTACACCCATCACCCCATTGAACTCTTGGAGATGTTATTATAGGTTTGTGGGATGCCTTGCTAAGCCTTGTTGCTGGTTAGGATTTGCAATAATTATGGATTCCTTAGCTAGAGTTTGAGAAGTTGTGGATAAGCCCTTTCTCGAGATAAAGTGGAAGGACTCGATTTATTAGCTTTGACAATGTTGATGTGTTGTACTTTGTCTTCAAATTGTGATAATAATGAGTTGTATCATTATTGTTTTAATATGTTGATTTAGTGGGACAATAATGTTGAAATGATGAGTGATTTGGTATGGCTTAGATGAAACTTCAAATATGAAATGTGCTGCTATATTTCTTTCATTAATGAATGCAATTTGTAGATTTACATACTTAATTTGATCGCACCTACGGGTTGTTACATTGATCCAATGTTGACATATTTTGCAATGTTTATCTACTTGAACTTGTCTAGATTAGTAGTAGACATGTTTGAGATATATGTCGGGATGTTTTTGAATATTTTAGTTCAACCCTAAGGTTGAAAGTTCTTCGTGATAAAAAATTGTGATCCCATTGAAGTGATGGAAATCTTAGATTAGACAGATTTTTGAAATTCCTAGAAGGTATTAGAAGGGTTTTATTAAATTTTTCCATTCATTACATGAAGAAGTTAGCTACATGTGATACAAATTTGAGATTGGAATATTTATGTGGGTGTGATACCCAAGAAAGCTCCAATGGTTGGACTTTATCCATACCTAAGATAACCACAGGAACCTGTGAGAAGTTTGTGGGTGTTATGCCCATGATATGCTGGTGAATGAAGTGATTTATGTTTGAAAATTTCCATCCATTACATCGAGAATTCAATTACTTGTGAGATGGATCTAAGAATAGAGGATTTCATTAGGTGTGAGACCTAGGATGTTTCACTGATTGGGGTGTATTGTTATCCTTGAGATGGGAAATTTGAACTTATGATGGGTTTTGAGTGTGATGCCCTAGATTCTCTAGTGATTGGAGTAGGTTGTTATGGCCAGGAAGAGTAATTTGGACCTACCATGGGTTGTGGTTTGTATACCAATGTTACTTAAGTGATTGGAGTGTTTGATATGCCTAATATGGGCAAGGAGGAAGACCTATTCTCGTAAGAATGCCAAGAAGGATTATAGTCATGTGACTTGTTTTAGGGGTGAACAAAAAAGACATTATGCCAACCAGTGTCCAAAGAACAAGAAAGGGAAGGTCAAACAATATCATGAATAGATTGTTGGGAGTGTAGGGACTCTAGTTGGATTAGACGAGTTAGAATCCAAGTTTTAGGCTACCTTTTTAGTGGTCTGTTGTCCTTCAACCAAAAGTGTGTCCACTATCGGATGGTATGTGGAAAAAAGTGCTTTGAGACTCATGGATTATGACCATAATATCTTCAATAGATTTCAAGAGCAAGAGGGAAGGAATGTGAGTGGAGTTGGGTGATGATGCCACTTATCCTGTGAAGGGATTGGGCTCCTTTTCCTTTTAGATGCTTTGAGGGGTGATATTCTTTAGTTGAATGATATTTTTTTTTTTATCCTTGTTTGACAAAGAACATTCTTTGAGTTTCTTGTGTGAGAAATCTACATTCCAATGCAATAGAGATACAACGGTGAGCAAATATTTAAAGTTTGATGACGATGTGTGGTCCTCAAGACCACAGGGGTTTCCTTTAGTGATCTAAAATAGATCCACACTGATGAATTGGTGTAAGACTTAGTACATGCAAGACAATTTTGCAATTTTTGAAGGTTAGCCAACAATGTAAAACAAAGCAAATGTACAAGTCGAATAATACAAATGTGGGAGAAAAAAGAGAATCAATTCGACAACTAGAGTGTTGTTTCCATGATGGGAAGCAATTGATCTTAGCAGGAGAAGGTAGGCCACACTTCTTTTCATAGGATTGATACATGATGGTAGCATGCTGGGGCTACATTGAACAAGGTGACTAATGTTTGACTCAGCCTCATGATTGCCAAGATGGTCTGTCTCAGAGAGAGAGAGAGAGAGAGAGAGAGAGAGAAATGGGAATGAATATTGAGTATAGAGTTTAGGTTTGGAGATTAATTAGAGTTGAGAGTCAATGAGCAAACTTTTATTTTGTGAGAACAAGCAAGCTAGCAACTAGAATTAGAGCCATACCTAGGGACTAGAGCCACTAGCTAAAACCATGAGTTATAGCCAAAGCCATGAGCTAGAGTTAGAGCCATGTTTCAGAGAAGCAAACAAAAAGCATATTGATTTACATTGGTTTCCTTCAAGCTTTTTAAGATAAAAAAATCTCTCAATTTGGAGGTGTGATTCAAAATGGATTTGAACTGATGAATGGGTATAAGACTTAATGTTTGCAAAAGAATTCAACAATTTATGAAGGTTAACAAACAATATAAAACAACGCAAATGTACAAGTTGAATAATACAAATGTGAGAGGAAAAAGATAATAAGTTAAAAGTTAAGAAAATAAAACAGGAGAGAAGGTAGAGGAAGGGGAAATGAAGGGTAATGGCCATTGGCCTCCCCCCTACACTCCCAACTCTCTCCATTTCTTATTATATTTTTATTCCTAATGGGTTTTGTGTTGGCTAATTGAGGAAGATGGAAGAAGAGCCAAGAGTCCATTGTAACTAGAGATTGTTGAAATGAAACACTAAGCTTAATTCAAAGTTGGTTTTTCCATTTGGGTTTCCAAGGTAAAATTTGTGTTCATTGTCATTGATTCTAATGTTGTTGCGGAGTTCATTTGTATGAATGTGTAGATCAAAGCTAATTCTTTGTGGTTGATTAATAGTTGGGTTCTTATTTAGTTTTGATTTAAATTGCTATTTATAATAGAATTCCCATGGAAATGAGGAACCATAATAACTTCAGAATGTCCATCGTCCATTTCCTCTCAAGGCTTGAGATTGTTTGCTGTTAAAAGTCATTTGTTGCTTCTTTTTAGCTAGTTTACTAATTCTCGCCCCTCATATCTAGCTATCCACCTCTCATAGATTGTTGTGTATTATTTCTCTCTCCTTAGGCATTTTAATGTTATTTTGGTCAAATTAACTCTTGCTATGGTTGATTTTGTACCACCTTAGGTCGATTCAATTCTTCTATGTCAAATTCTATTTTGTTGGGATGTTTTCCCACTTTTCTGGGTAGATTTACGTCTCCCCGAGCCTATTTTTCACTTAATTAGGAAAATTCTCTCCTCCATGGACCGTAATAACATTTGATTTGTTGATTCTACCTTGGTTTGAGTTTATTTCATCTCTCAAGAGTTGATTTTTCCTTAGTCAAGCATTGCCTCTTCCCCCATATTCCCTATGATAGTGGTATAGGATGTACTCGCTTGTGTGGGTGGTCTCTTTCTCCTTGAGGTCACACGACTTATTGCTGGTTGATTTCTAAAGGCTACAATCTCCCTTAGTGTTAACCTCTTCATTTTACCACCACCTCAACTATGCAATTTGCTTTTGCTTTTGAAGGGAAATAATATCAAAGATTTTACATTGTTGAGTTAGGAAGATGACCCACTTGATTTAAAGATTATTTGCACAGTAAAGTAGAGTATTGTAGTAGCAGCTACAACCACCCTCCAAAATTTTTCCATTGTTTAGATTTTGGAACCTAACCTTCTTTCAACAAGAGCTTGCCTTGCACTGCCATAAGGTATTCATGCTTTGACTAATGTTTATCTTTTAGTTATGTTTGTGTTCACTTGCTCTTCACTTAGAAAATATTTTCTAAGTCACAAGCTAACCTCTTGCCTAAGCCTTATGCAACAGTTCTGGGTTTTCCTCCAGAAACTATGAAATTCATGGATCCAAACTTGACCTTGATGTGCAAAATTGCGTAGTCATGACTAGAAGTCAACCTTGAGCTCGGAAACTACGCATTCATGACACGCAACCCAACACTAAGCCCAGAAACTGCGCAATCCCTCACAGCTCAAAAACTGCGCAGTGCACTAAGCCGGGAGTTGCTAGTTCCCAGAAACTACGCAATCCTTCCCGGTGATGTGAACGACAAGTTTTCTCGGGAAAATCATAAAAGTTGAGAAGAGCAAAAGGCATCCCTAGCATCTAGGGATCTATTTTTAGTAACCCAAACGTAGCGCACCTTCTATTTTTGGAAACTGCCGCCATGGGTCGCTTTTCCCTTGATTTGTGGCATGCGCGTCATAAGCCTTAATTCCTCAAATCTATGTAGCCGACACTCCTAGAGCTCATTCTCACACTCGATCTTAGAGCTCTGACATTCTGAAGGAGATCAAGGAACCTTTGGTGTGATCGTCGTCGCTTTTCCGGGTGAGTTTTGCACTTATTGTTTTTAGTCGCTTTTTCCGTTTGGCTTATGTGAATGTTGTTTTTCTTGTTTCTTTGCATAGATACTGGTGTTTTAACTTGCTTTAGCTTGTAGAAGTGTTGTTTCAAGTTATCGGCCTTTCACAAGTGTCGCATTGGTTTCTTCATTTTTGCACCAATGGTCGTCGTTGTGGCGACTCTCCTCACCGATTTGGTTTTCTTCTTGTTTACTTTGTTTCTGCACTTGATTTGTCTTGTTTCATTTACTCTTAGTCAAATATGCATTCAAGCCATCACTATCTCTCAGATATGCTTGTTTTTTACACTTCCCTTGGGCAGATCTGCCATTTCCTTGACCTGATTTCACGTTGCACAGTTGGGCACTGCGCAATCTAGAGGCTCAAGCTGAGAGCTTGGCCTTTGCAACTGTGCAGTGCGCAGTACAGGCTGGCCCAATTGTGCATTGCACAGTGCCAGGGCTCAGCCTGCATCCTTGGCCACTGAGACTACGCAATGCCCAGTTTCTTTGAGCTCACTGCCCAGACTGAACTCTGCATTGCGCAGTCTCAGTCTTCAAGCTTTAACCTTGACTGTTGGGACTGCGTAGTGCGCAGTTCCTTTGGCCAGTCTGACCCTCTTCCCTATGAAAAGTGCGCAATCCTTCCTGTCAGATTCCTAAATTGCTGCTTGAACTTGCCTTGAAGGTGAATTTGCTTAAAATTGATGTTTGCTTGCCATGAGTATATTTTATGTCCCACAGTTACAACAATTGTTGAGCACCTCTACAACAATCACTATCACAATGGAACCCAAGAGAGTTGCCTCAAAAGAAACTACTTAAAGTAGTACCGGGGAATCAATTGAACAAGTTCCGGTTAACTTCCCAGTTTTTGCCGACACTCAGTTGTTTGTAGAGAAGAGATCAAAACTGACATGGCAACATATCAAAGATGAGTTCACAAAGGACTTTCAGGTAGACTTAGAGCGGCAACAGTTCCAGAAGAAACAACAATAGAAGACAAAAGTCATATACAGGATAAGGGAAAGAGGAAGGTTGCTGACAGTGTGGAGGAAGAACAAAGCTGGAAGATGCAAGCAAATCCTATCATTCAACAATCATCTTTGGCAATCAAAGCAAAGAGGAAGCATAAGCAACATAGAGCAGAGTGGAGGAAGAGAGAGAAACAAAGCTTGGAGGAAGCAGAGCTAAGAGCGCAGAAAGCGGAACAAGAGTTGAAGGAAGAACAAGAACTTAGAAGAAGAGAACAAGAGGAGAGACAAGAGCACAAAGAGGAAGAGGGAAAGGTTCCACGGCAAAAGAGACGATGCCCATACAAGTTTAAGAGTTAGTACAGGATCAACCAACAACAGAAGGAGCGAGCGAGCGGGTGCAGGAACGGGAGTTTGCTAAGGACCTTGAATGATTGATTGAAGTCACAGATATGGAAGTGGGACTTGAGTCGCAAGATGAACATGTGGACTTGATGCCAAACGTACCTCAAGCGACCTTTCAGATTCCACCACCTTCAGCCGCAGAGCAAGCCCCGAGCAAGGAAGGGGAGGTAGTTCCCCTCGATGATGATCCGATGATGGATGCGAACAATCTGAGATTCGACAAACTGCAGAAGAATATTGTACAAGAGCGGAGAAAGCACTTCCCAAATGATCATTTGTCTCCTGTATTCATGAGAGAAAGGGTGATTGTGGCAGACACCAGGAGGAATCCAAACACTTTTGCCGAAGCCAACTTGGCTTCGCAGGTGCTGCGGAATCAAACACTTAGTACTTGATGATCGAGAACAAACAGTTGGTACAAAACCTATAGGTTGTTGATAAGAGATTGAACATCTCCACATAGCAGTGCATAGTGTAGCTTCAGCACAATACAACCTGGAATAAATGCGAGCAACGATACTTGCTGAAGTATCCACACTTGGAAACACTATGTGGGACTTATATGAGGAGCTCATGACTATGCATAAGGCAGTGGTCCGATTGCACAACTTGCAACTTCAGTGCAGAGAGTTTGTCGCTATCCTTAAGAATGTGCAAGTTTCCATCACTTATGTGCATGATTGGACAATGCGGTATAGGGCAGCGCCACTCATGTTGGTAAAGATGATGAAGCCATAGGCAGAGCCATAGAAAGCAAAGGTTCAGATACTGATCCAAAACAACAAGCAACTTGCCATGTTCATCACAAACATTCAGGCCGCATATGCACGGTTGTACAATAATTTGGACTTCATGGTGAGAACCCAAAAGATCCCATCAGTCGGTTCACTCACCCAAGCTAAGCACAAGCGCCAAGTGCGACAGGAGATTGACGAGTACTTGGAGCAGCGGAAGTAGATCGCCACCAAGGAGGACTCGAATTTGAGCAAACAGAACTTGCAGAACTACATTGGTGGTCCTGTTTAGATTCGAACGATGTTGTTTATGATTGTGAAAGAGGTTCATGTCAGCTCCAAGACATTGTACCCGAATGTTATGGAAGCAAGAGTTTGCTTCCAGTCTGACACCATCTCGCGGTTTGGGGAGGTCATTGCACAATACCAAGCTTGGAATGAGTATGTGACCGAGCGACATCAAGTTGAGGTTTCCCAGCTTGAGTTCACCCAAACTCCAACATCATAGTGTTTTGTCTTGTTAGGCTTTCAAGTTGTCTCTACCCTATTTTGTCTTATATGGGTACGAGTGGAAAATGTATATTATTTGTAATTATTGTATAAGTGAAATTGCATGTGTCCATGATGGAATGTGAAGAGTCATATGTAATGTGAGGAGTTGTGAGGGGAGTCCAAGAGTCACCAGGGGGGCATGCCAATAGTCACCCCCTTTGGTTATAAATACATCCCTCATAACTCTTGTAACAGGGCTTTTGGGAGACAAGATTTTGGCTAAGCTTAGGCTTAGAAAAGGCTTGGGAGTTTTATGCCAGCCTTGGCTTCTCCATAGGGTAGATGGAGTATAGTTTTTTGGGAGGAGTAGGTGCTCTTGAATTCATGTTGCACTATTGGGGCAAGTGGTTCATCATGTTGCATGTATGAATGGAACTTTCACTTATAATAAAATCAGAGCCGACACATCTTCATGCAGATATTGTAAATGTAGTAGGACTATTCTTGTTATGTTTGCGATGTATGTTGTTTAACTTACGTATATGCTTATGAACTATTTCATTTGCATTTGTACGAATCGTGTTAGTTTGTTTGATGTCTTTTCAGCTCGTGTGTTCCTTTCAAGATGTGTACTATTACATACTTCCAAGGAGCACACTTCCTTTCCCCTTTGCTGTTAGAATCGGTCATGCATCATATTGACTTTTCGCGGGGTCACACACATGATTTAACCAAACACATCGTACACCACTCGATGCACTTTGCAATCCAAGGAATATCATTAAATACCCAACTGTTGGGACTCCTAATCCAAACAATGTGAGGTCTAGTTGGGACTTCATATCGGGGAGATCCCCTGAATGTTGGTGGGTCCAGCATCGTCAACATTTATGGCACTAGAAGGAGGGCCAAATGACAAGCTGAGCCCTTGAAGTTTGTTTTGAATTTATGCACTCATTTTATGACTTCATCCCAATTCATACACCTTGACATGTTTTTCCAGAAAACTAAATTTTCAAGTGTTGATGAATATCATTGATGACTTGTCACATCTTAAATTTAATGGCGAGGGTGAAACAACCATCCGTGAGCATACTGAATGTTTTCTTCAATTTTGCGAAGAGCGCGACATACCCATTGAGGATGTTGGTTGTTGTTTGGTCATTCTCATGTTCGAAGGACACGTAATGAAATGGTGTTACACGTTGACCGATGCCTCTATTCATTCTTTCGAACATCTTGTCACATAACTATTTCGCGCTTTTGACGAATTCGATTATAAACTTCTGTGCAAGAAAATTTTATAATTGCGCAAATCACCTAATGAATCACTACATCATTTTCTCAACCGTTTTATGCATTTTTATTTTGAATTTCCAGAAGATGAAGTTGATTGGGATTTCTTGACCAAAATATTTCTATATCTTGTTCAGATTTCACTTATTCGCACGAGTTACAATATTTCAAATCACCCAACAAACCTTGCTCGTAAAGCTTCTAAATTTGCGACAGACAAGGGTTCTATCCCAAGCAACCCTCCATTTGCTTTTCATCTAACAAATTTACTTTTAGAGGTTGTGGTGGGAAAGATTCTGAATCCACCTATTCATGAACCACCAGCTCCTCCCACCCCACATACTTAGAGTTCCTGTGCAATTCTGGACTGTGAGCCTGGTGATTGTGATGAAGTGTTATCTCCTCATCCTCCATCCTTTTGTACCACTGATCCTCCAGATTGTGAGTCTACACGTTTGCTTGTTTCAAATCTTTCTCTTGATGTTCAAGAGGGTCAAGTGTTGGATGGAGTTGGTGTTGAGCAACCAACTGCGATGTCATTTATGAAGAGTATGTGTCGAAGCCCATTATCGATTAAGAATCTGCAATGAAGGATGGCTTCCTCCCTTTTGCAGTTCTTCCGCATCATTCTGACATTGTCCATGGTTCTATCATTTCGGTTGAATCTCGCGAGAAGTCACTTTTTGATCATGTTAATACTTTCGATCATTCACAAAACTCGTGGGATGTCACTTTTTCATCTAGATGTGAAGAGGATGAATATTCTACTCATGATCTTCCCAACTCATCATACCATTCTGGAAACATAGAGGGTGAAATTTCTCGCTTTTCATCTTCCCCCTATATGGTTCATCAGATCATGAGGAGGCCCCCGTTGGTGATCTCGAATTTTATGATCATGGTTGTTGCGACCTATTCATCGATTCAGCTAGTCACAATGTTGATTTTTCAAAGCCACCTATCTCTGATGATCTACCTTCTGATGAGTCGTAACTTGCTCAAGCTATCGAGACATATCAAATCGAGATGATGGTTATGTCAGGTTCTCGTAGCCTTGAGGTCAGTTCCATCTCTGATCAGAAGAATGTTAAATTTGTCAAGGCTCCTCATCACTCCATTACACATATTGAAAATGCTTTTGTTTTACAATTTTCACATCCTCCATCTGTTTTTCACGATCCTATCGCTCAATCATTAGAGGAGTCGTACTTGGAGAGCATGTTTGCTCGACCTCACAAGACGAAAGTTTGCATGTGTAAGTCTTTGGTTCGCAGTGTGTCAAGACACCATGACACAACCGCAGATTGTTTCTTTTTCGTGCGTTCTTTCATACTTATAACGTTTTGGTTCACATTGTCTTATCTTTCTTGTTGTGTGCTTTACTTGTGTATGTTTCTTGACATGTATTCCCTCGCCTACATAGGCCAACCAATGCGCCAATGGATGCATTGGAAATATCACTTTATGTGAGTTGGCCTACTTTCTCCTCAGGTTAGGAGTAGGAGTAGTGTTTGCTTTTCATTGATTTTTTCTTTGATTTGCTTTCGTTCATGTGTTTTTAGTTTTGCTCCTTTCCTTTTTCTGTTTGTTTTTTGGTCTTAGGTTAGTTTCCACATGAGATTGTGCTTGGCGTTTGAAGCAAGCATGGCGAAATCCAAGAGGAAATTTTTTTTTTGTATCAACACTTGGTTTTCTGGCTATTTCCTCTCTTTGCGAGAATCTTACTTTTTTGCTTTGTTTGATGATATTAAGAGGGAAAATGTGTTCCTTATCAGAGAGAGTCATGGTGAAATCATGATGTTTGGGTGTTAACTGGTTCCACCTACTCTAATCGGTTTTTATTATTCGGTTAATCCTTGTTGCTCTAGTCAAGTAGGGTAAGGAGGGGAGGAAAACCTTAACAAGTATGTCAGAGGTGTACATAAACATACTTCTATGAAGGAAAAACCTCTTCTGCTCTCAATAATTTGGGATCCCTCTTCCGCCCCATGAAATGAATAAGTGCCTATGCACAGTTCTTTGAACAAATAAAAAAATGAAAAAATGAAATAAAGGGCGAAAGAAGAGAAAGGATTCCTCTGCAGAGAGGTGAAGCAGGCAACTCCGTCGAGGTATTGTCCAGGCTTGATGGTAGTAGAGCAATGTTTGTGTTCAATAAGTGACTCTGTCGGGGTACTGTCTAGGCCTGTTGGCAACGAAGCAACACAGAGATGAAAATAAAGACTAACATTTTTCCTTACTTGTGCACTTAAATAATCCTAATCCCCAATCGAAACAACTCAATGTGACTTGGCTTGGTTAGTGTTCCATCGATGAAGAGGATGGAAGGGGTTATGTATTTAACTCAGACTAAGTGAGGAAGATGTGACAATTAATAAATTGAACAATACTTATGGAAGGGTGAGACTGGTTTTACACGAGATAAGATTCATTTAGATAACTGGAGTTATGCTAGTGTGTCGCAAGTGTTACAGCGGCTACAACCACCCTCCAAAAATTTTTCATTGCTTATATTTTGGAGCCTAACCTTATTTCAACATAAGCTTACCTTGCATTGCCATAAGGCATTCATGCTTTGACTAATATTTATCTTTTAGTTATGCTTGTGTTCACTTGCTCTTCACTTAGCAAATATTTTCTAAGTCACAAGCTAACCACCTGCCTAAGCCTTGTGCAACAGTTCTTGGTTTGCCTCCAGAAACTGCACAATTCATGGACTCAGACTTGACCTTGATGTTCAGAATTGCGCAGTCACGATTGGCAGTTAGCCTTGAGCTCAGAAACTGCACAGTCATGACAAACATCCCAACACTGAGCCCAAAAACTGTGCAATCCCTCAGTAAGCTCATAAATTGTAGAGTGCACTAAGCCGAGAGCTGCTAGTTCCCCAGAACTATGCAATCCTTTATGGTGATGTGCATGAAATGATTTCTTGGGAAAAGCAAAAAAGTTGAGAAAAGAAAAAGGCATCCCTAGAACCTAGGGATCTATTTTTAATAACCTGAAGGTAGCGCACCTGCTATTTTTTGAAATTGTCGCCATGGGTCGCTTTTCCCTTGATTTGTGGTATGCGCGTCATAAACCTTAATTCCTAAAATCGATGTATTCGACGCTCCTAGACCTCATTCTCACACTTGATCTTAAAGCTCTGGAATTCCAAAGGAGATAAAGGAACCTTCAGGGCGATCATCGTTGCTTTTCCAGGTGAGTTTTGCACTTATCACTTTTAGTTGTTTTTTCGTCATTTGGTTTGTGTGAATGTTGTTTTGCTTCTTTCTTTGCATACATGTTGGTGTTTTAACTTGCTTTAACTTGTAGAAATCTTGTTTCAAATTTTCGTTTTCCTTTCAAAAGTGTCACACCTGTTTCATCATTTTTGCACCAATGGTCGTCGTTGCGGCGACTCTCCTCACCGATTTGGTTTCCTTCTCGTTTACTTGGTTTCTGCACTTGATTTGTCTTGTTTCATTTACACATAGTCAAATATGCACTCAATCCATCACTATCTCTCAGATCTGCTCGTTTTTCACACTTCCCTTGGGCAGATCTGCCGTTTCCTTGGCCTGATTTCACTTTGTCCAGTTGGGCACTGCGCAATCTAGAGGCTCAAGCTGAGAGCTTGGCCTCTGGAACTGTGCAGTGTGCAGTACACGCTGGCCCAACTGTGCATTGCGTAGTTCCAGGGCTCAGCCTACATCCCTAGCCACTGAGACTGCGCAATGCACAGTCTCTCCCAGCTCACTGCCCAGGCTGAACTGCGCATTGTGCAGCCTAAGTCCTCAAGCTTCAACCCTGACTGTTGGGAATGTGCAGTTCCTTCATCCAGTCTGACCCTCTTCCCAATGAAAATTGCACAATATTTCTTGTCAGATGTCTGACTTGCTGCTTGAACTATCCTTGAAGGTGATTTTGCTTAAAATTGATGTTTGCTTGCCATGAGTATCTTTTCTGTCCCACAAGTACAACAATTGTTGAGCACCTCTCCAACAATCATTGTCGCAGTGGCACCCAAGAGAGTTGCCTCAAAAGAAACTACTGAAAGCAGTACTAGGGAAGCAGTTGAACAAGTTCTGGTTAACTTGCTAATTTATGCAGACACTCAGTGGTTTGTAGAGAAGGGATCAAAACTGACATGGCAACAGATCAAAGATGAGTTCACAAAGGACTTTCAGGAAGACTTAGAACGACAACAATTCCAGAAGAAACAACAACAAAAGAAATCTACCGGATACAGGATAAGGGAAAGAGGAAGGTTGCTGACACCGCAAAGGAAGAACAAAGCTGGAAGAAGCAAATAGATCCTATCATTCAGCAAACAACTTTGGCAATCTAAGCAAAGAGGAAGCAGAGGCAACGTAGAGCAGAGTGGAGGAAGCGTGAGAAGAAAAGCTTGGAGGAAGTAGAGCTAAGATCGCAAAAAGCGGAACAAGAGTTGAAGGAAGAACGAGAGCTTCGAAGAAGATAACAAGAGGAGAGACAAGATAAAGAAGAGGAAGAAAGGCAAGGTGCCACGACAGAAGAGACGACACCCATACAGGTTGAAGAGCCAGTACAGGATCAACGAACAACAAAAGGAGCGAGCGAACAAGTGCAGGAACAAGAGTTTGCTAAGGACCTTGAACGATTGATTGAAGTCACGGATATGGAAGTGGAACCCGATACATAAGATGAAGATGTGGACCTGATGCCCAACGTACCTCAGGCCACCTTTCAAACTCCACCACCTCCAGCTGCAAAGCAAGCCCCGAGCGAGGAATGGGAGGTAGTTCCCCTTGATGATTATCTGACGATGGATGTGTACAATATGTCATTCGACGAACTACAAAAGAATATTGTACAAGAGCGGAAAAAGCACTTCCTGGATGATCATGTGTCTACTACATTCATGAGAGAAAGGGTGATTGTGGCGAACACCGATAGGAATCCAAACACTATTGCCAAAGCCAACTTGACCTTCGCAAGTGCTACGAAATCAAACACTCGTTACTTGACGACCGATAATAAACAGTTGGTACAAAACCTATAGGCTGTCGACAAGAGATTGAACAACTTCGCACAATAGCACAAAGTGCAGCTTCCACACTGTTCTACCTGGAAGAAATGAGAGCATCTATACTTGTTGAAGTATCCACACTTGGAAACACTATGAGGGACTTATATGAGGAGCTCATGACCATGCATAAGGCAGTTGTCCGATTGCGCAACTTGCATCTTCAATGCAGAGAATTTGTCACTATCCTTAAGAATGTGAAAGCTGCCATCACTTATGTGCATGATTGGACAATGCGGTACAAGGCAGCGCCACTCACATTGGTAAAGATGATGAAGCCGCAGTCAGAGCTAAAGAAAGCAAAGGTTTAGATACTGATCCATAATAACAAGCTACTCACCACGTTCATCACAAACATTCAAGGCGCATATGCATGGTTGTACAATAGTTTGGACTTCATGGTGAGAACCCACAAGATCCCATCAGTCAGTTCACTCACCCAAGCTAAGAGAAAGCGCCAAGTGCGACAAGAGATTGACGAGTAATTGGAGCAGCTGAAGCAGATCACCACCAAGGAGGACTTGGATTTGAATAGAAAAAACATGTAGAACTACATTGGTGGCCCTGTTCAGATTCGAACGATGTTGTCCCTGATTGAGAAAGAGGTTTGTATCGCCTCCAAGCTAAGCACAAGCGCCAAGGGCGACAGGAGATTGATGAGTACTTGGAGCAATTGAAGTTGATCGCCATCAAGGAGGACTTGGATCTGAACAAACAGAGCATGCAAAACTACATTGGTGTTCCTGTTCAAATTCAAACGATGTTGTTCATGATTGAGAAAAAGGTTCGTACTGGCTCCAAGACATTGTACCCGAATGCATGGAAGCAAGAGTCTGCTTCCAGTGTGATACCATCTCGTGGTTTGGGAAGGTCATCGCGAAATATCAAGCTTGGCATGAGTATGTGACCGAGAGACGTCAAGTTGAGGTTGCACAGCTTGAGTTCACCCAAACTCCAACATCATAGTGTTTTGTCTTGTTAGATTGTCAAGTTGCCTCTACCCTATTTTGTCTTATATGGGTATGAGTGGAAAATGTATATTATTTGTAATTATTGTACAAGTGAAATTCTATGTGTCCATGATGGAATGTGAAGAGTCATATGTAACGTGAAGAGCCATGAGGGGAGTCCAAGAGTCACCAAGGGGCATGCCAAGAGTCAGTGACCCCCTTTGGTTATAAATACATCCTCATAACTCTTGTAACGAGGCTTTTGGGAGCCAAGCTTTTGGCTAGTCTTAGGCTTCGAAAAGGCTTGGGATTTTTGTGTCAGCCTTGGCTTCTCCCTAGTGTAGAGGGATTATACTTCTTTGGGAGGAGCAGATGTTGTTGACGTCACGTTCCACTATTGGGGTAAGTGCATTATGTTGTATGTATGGATGGAAATTTCATTTATAATAAAATAAGAGCTGACACATCTTCATTCCAATATTGTAAATGTAGTAGAACTATTCTTGTTATGTTTGCGATGTATGTTTTTTAACTTACGAATATGCTTATGAACTATTTCGTTTTCATTTGTACAAATCTTGTTGAATGCGTGCTCATGTTTTAACTCACCACCTTTAACTTGTGGACTATTCCGCTTGTTAGTTTGTGTGATGTCTTTTCAGCTCGTGTGTTCCTTTCAAGCTGTGTACTATTACATACTTCTAAGGAGCGCACTTCCTTTCCCCTTTGCTGTTAGGACCACTCATGCATCATATTGACTTTCCGCAGGGTCACACATGTGCTTTAACCAAAGATAATGTACACCACTCTATGCATTTTGCAATCCAAGGCATATCATTAAACACCCACTGTTGGGGCTCCTACTCCAAATGCTGTGAGGTCTAGTTGGGACTTTATATCAGGGAGATCCCCTGAATGTTGGTGGGTCCAACACCATCAACAAGTATCGAGGTTCAAGGTTTAGTGGGAGAAAATGATAATTGTTTTGATGAATGAAGTGTTCATTGACAACCCATATCATCTTGAAATTGTACGAGTTACTCCAATTGACATTGATGTGAAAATTTCAACCCTTAGGTGTCTAATGGTCCTTATGATCTCAATCAAACATGTAGATTCATGAATTTAATTAATGTTGAAATTAAGTTCAGATCATAGCATCAATCACAAAATAGATAAAAATTATATAACAAAAGCGTATAACACGATTTCACACATGCACATAATTCTCTTGCAAAATCAACTTTTCATTCCTTTAGAAAACTTACAAGGAAACCATTGCAAGTTTCCCACAAACATCTTTGTACAACTATTAAATCACCTCAAACTTGAGCTTCTATAGGTTGCTTGAGAGGTACACCTGCTAGAAAAAATAAGAAAAAACAATTCTCTGTTGTATGGACAACACAACAACCGTATGACTCCGCTATATAGATTCCATATGACTGTGTAGATCATATGGTGTTGTTCGTATGGATGTACAACATTGTTCCATATAATTATATGGAATTGTGTGCTTCCTTGAAATCTCTTTCCTCGTCACCTGCACTCTCCCTTTCTCTCACACACTCAACCTAAACTACTACTAAAATGTATTGAAGCCTCTACTTTGACTCATCCTTCTACTTTTAGCATATAATCTATTTTTCAGATTACTCTTAGTCAAAGTCATGCATGAGATACACTTTTGGACTCAACTGCTAAATATAAGACTCACTTTTTCACTAAAGTGAAATTCAAATTGTTTTCCTTTTCAAAAATTATGTTTTGAAAATGTCTCAAAATATTACTCACACATTCACGTTAAACTTAAGTGGAAGTCCCTGTTTGCATTCGAGACTTATCTTTGATACAATCATCCCAAAGCCTCTCAAAGTTAGTAAGGTTTTCTCGAATGCAAATACTTTGACTAATGGTTCCCTTGAAGACGGGAAACAATTTAGTGAGTGCCATGCTCATTAGCTCTGCATCTTCAACCTTCTCCCTAACTATTGCAAGTTGATCACAAATATGTGTGATTTTCATAAGATAAGTGGTGATTGTGTTTGATCTAGTTATCTCTATGGGCCTGAGTTTATTTCTCTATATCATCTTCCTATTCGTGTTCTCACCTCGGAATATATTGACTAGGACATCAAACATCTCATTTGTTGTTTTCTTCTTGGACACGTGAGGGGGTCAGATGATCCTTTATGGTATCCGAGATCATCCTTTTGGCTTCCACCTCCTTCTTGTGGGATGCCAATTGTTGGGGTTTGTAGGAAGAGTTATAATGTCCTTGGACATATCCAAAAGATCATCCTCTGTTAGTAGGAATGTAATCCTCATCTTCAAGAAATTCCAGGCACCATCCAATTTATCCTTGAACTTGAGGTTAGTTGATGCCATCTCTGAGATCTATTGCACCAACTCCCTAATTTGAAAATTAGTTTGAAATCCTCTAGTTACTATTCCTTTTCAACTATGGATTTATTGTCAGAAATACTTGAGAATCTCAATTAGAGATGCAAGCTCTGATATCATGTGAAAATTTCAAGCCCCATGTGACTATTGTCCTTGTGATCTCAATTAAATAAGTAGATTGTTGAACTTAACTAATGCTGAAATTAAATTTTAAACCATAGCATCAATCACACAATAGCTAGCAATTAGAGGAAGCATAAAACCCAGTTTCATATGTACACATGTAATTCTCCTTCAGAGTCAACTTTTCATTCCTCTGAAAAACTTACGAGGAAACCTCTGCAAGTGGCCCATGAAAATAACATTGCGCTATTATTGAAATCACATTGAACTTGAGCTTCTACATGCTGCTTAAGAGTTGCACTTGCTAAAAAAACCAAGAAATGATAGTTTTTTCGTTATATGGCCATGTTGTACAGATTACATGATGTCGTACAACCTCGCTGTAGGGATTCCATACAACTATACATATATGTACAATTCCTTCTGTATTATTGTACAACCTTTCATGCATATGTATGGAGTAGTTCCATACAACTATAGAAAGTTGTTCCTTATGATTTTACAAATTTGCGTTTCCCATAAACACCTCTATCTGTGTTGCCTACGCTCCTTTTTCTCAATTTCTCAATCTGCTCAACTACTCAACTCTATTGAAGCCTCTTCTTTGACATGCCTTTATACTTCTAGCTAGGAATCTATTTTTGGTATTACTCCTAGTCTAATTCATGCATGGGATACACTTTAGATTCAACTGCGAAATATAAGACTTCCACTTTTTAGCTAAAGTGAATTACATAATAGAATTAGTTTTGTAAAATATCTTGAACTACTTCTCGCATGTTGACTCAACTTATGCGAAAATTCTTGTTCAAGCTATAACTCTCAACAATGATAGGGTGAGGATGAATTTAAGAGGTAGAGGTTATAGGCTTGTATCACTACTAAGAAAAGACCTAGAAATTGGTGTTGAACCTTTATAATGTTAGACTGCATTAATCCTTTGAGAATATATTAGTTTTCCATATCTGGTTATTTGTGTTGGAAAAAAAAAATCAGTGGTAGGTTCTTGTTGAGTGGAAGCATTGTTTAGTTTAACACTAAGCTCAATGGCTATAAGAGGTAACCAACAAGCTTAATCCATCACATGGATAGAACTATCCTTCTACACCTCGAGAGGAGGACCAAGAAGCAGAGCTTACACTTAGACTTCCTATAGGAACCTAGGAGCCTTTAGAATCCAAAAATCTATAAAAACCCAAGTTGATTGGATTTTTGACAACTAAGGTTGTTCTACAAGCTAATCATGTTGCACATAAGATATTGCTCGAGTGAACTTCGAGCGGTAAGCAAAACACAAAAGTAAGATGGTACTAGAGTCCATGCCATTAATTTGAAATGTCATGAAGAGCCCTTGTAGGTTGATTGTTTCTCATTTTAAGAATGAAGAACAAAGAAGATACCTTACAACTAGCCCACTAAGAAGGAGACAAAGATCCTTATGTAGCGCAAGGAATAAAGGCTTAGTGGCCTTTCTAAAGACAAAGCACCTTGTACAAGCAGGGAAATAGAGCTTAGAAGACATTTCCATAGAGGATCCATGTTGGTGAAGTGAGTGGGCTATAAGTCCCTCATTTAGGGATCATTAGGTATTAGAGAAATTACATCCTTGACGATGACACAATTGCTAGAAATTTGAACATAAAATTTTAGACTTCAACAGGGGTAAATAAAGCAAAGACAAGTTGAAGACTTAAGGGTATATAATGCTCACCTTCGAGAAGAGAATGAAGACTTGAAGGAGTATGTCCAAATGTTCAACAAAAGGATAGAAAAAATGGAGAAGCATGTTGACACTTCTTCCAAATTGTTTCCATTTCTAAAGAAGTTTGAAGAACACCAAGACTCCCTCACCACTGTCATGATAAATTGTGACAAACATATAACATAACCTGTACACTTTGATGAGAAGGTCATTTAATTGGATAGCTAACAAGAAGATAGGCTCACAGAAATGAAGAATTGGATACAACAAGAGTTGGTAGAGGAGAGGGCCTTAGAAAAGCTACAAGAAATTTTCCAAGAACATCAAGAAGCAAGGCCACCTTCCATTGCCATTGCCTCAACTAGCACCATGATGGAGACTACTTTGACAAGGTCAACTTCCTTGGATTTCTCTCATGATAATTTCGGTGAATTTGAGAAGCATACCAAAGCAATTGGTTCAAATATCTTAAAGCAAATGGGGTATGACAAACAAAGGTTAGGTGGGATAAGGAAATATCTTGAGCCCCATTATAGCTACATTGTGGGTCAAGCGTGAAGGTGTAGGTTTGATGGTAGAGTTGAAAAGCCCTTGACCATGAAGACCACTTTAGTGAAGTCAAAAGACATGTCAAAGTTGGGTTGCTCATCAAGAGAGAATAATGACAAGTGAAGGTGGTAGCACATTACCACCTTAGCCTTCTTGTGGCACATTAAAGGAGGGCAATGATGAAGGAAGGCTTGAGGAATATTTCCTCCTTTAACAGTGTTAGTCCATCCATCATTCTCTACCTATGTTTGAGCTTATATGGACTAACTAGGAATGCAAGAGGCTAGAGAAGTGTTGGGTATGTGTTATATTCTTTGCATGATTAGCCCCCTGTACTACATATTTCATAGGGTTTAGGCAGGGGGCTCACTACACCCTAAAGACAATTATTTTTGGGTTCATTTTTGCCTTGGCTTTTGGCCAATGTTTTATCATCCCATTGTAATGTAATTGCAATTAAGAATTCTAAATTGAGTTATGGGAAATATGGTTTTAGATGCTATGTGATCTTATATATTGTATTGTAAATGGTAAATAAAATATAATGAGTTAGAGGCATGACTCTAAACATTTTTTGGTTTGCTTGGTGAAGGGTTTCCAAGGTAAATTTTGGGTGTTATGTGGTTTCTATTGTTTACATTTCTATTTATAAAGGGTCGGTGTATGCATTGCTTTACTATAAAAGGTTTCAAACTCACAAGAAGAGATATACACACTTGTTGGCAATATGGGCCAATACTTTAGTTTATAATGGGGACATTAGCCCTAAAAGAAGTGTTGGGAAGATTGATATACCACATTAATTGTTAGATATCAAAACCTCTTGCTCTTATGAAAGCAAATTCTTTCAAATATTTGGAGTTATCGACCTTTAGACACTATTTTTTAAGGGCTTCGGTTGAAGAACCATGTTGACCTATGGCATATAAAGTTTCCATTTGGGGCTGAAATGTTTTCCTATAAATCATAAAATTATAATGAAAACTCTAGAAATTCTATCTATACTAGGAAGTATATATTAGAGGCTTTTTTAGCGAATATTTTTTCATTCCATTTGGGTGTTTTCACACGTCTAAGGACCACAAGATAAAATTGGAGTATATTGATTTTTCTCCTTGAAAGAGAATTGGAAGAAGCCCATAATCGAGCTTCAAATGGACGTGTAAACCCATTCATGGCTCCTCCGAGTCTCCTTTGCCCAATTTTTAGTCATAACTTCTCATTAACTCAACCTTAGCCATGCACCATTTTTCAAAACATCACTAACTAAAATAACATTCAAAGTCAAGAATATCATCATGATATTCATTAAAGGTGCTATCAATACCTCATGTACCATTTTGGATGAAGTTTCTTAGATCCTTGTGACGAACCATTCTAATAAAATTTATTCTTGAATTCTCCTTAAATGATTACCAAAACGCTAGCATTAGACAACTAGGTTTCCATTATAGGTTTCCATTAAAGCAACCTCTTGCTGGCTAATGAAAATCACAAAAAAAGAAACAACATATGGGTTGTGCTATGTATTAGTAATCATGTATTATTTTATGAGATGGTTTAGGTAATCATGTTGAATGGGATAAGATATGATGATACCACATGGTAAGAAAATGAAGTGCATTGCAAATACTTTTAATGTGGAGTTTAAGGCCAAGCCATAGGAGTCTAATGGTGGGATAGATTTATAATGTGGTGGGTATATTTTCCATGATATGCTCATGTATATGTAAAAGGAATTTATGAAGAGGAAATGCATAATAATATAAATCCACTATAATGGTTTTTCAACGGAATAAATAAAAGGAATATGATACCACAAGAGGGGAAGAGGAAAAAATGTTGTTAGGCAACTTGACCTTGACCTGTGGGTGTGTACTAGGTACAACTATCATATACTTGTGAAGAGGTAAATCTCTTTAAGAAAATGTCTTCCATTGTCTTTTGTATGGATTCTAGAATCATCATTATTATTCTCTCATTCATGGTCATGGGAGGAGATAAACTTCCACATCATGAGGATGTTTCTCCCTAACTATTATGGAAAGAGTTTCCCATGTGCTTGTGCTTGATATGGGCCCATAAAGTTGGGGAAGTTTGCTACTGAAAATATGGAAGAAAATGGGACAGTTGGAGAGAGATACCATGCATAGAATGTCCACAGTGGTTGACATTGTATCTTCAAACTTGCACCTTTATTGTTGCTCATTAACTACCTTGAGGCTAAGTATTTTTTGTCTTCAATTATTACCATAAGTTAGACAAAGGATTGGTTTATTTCTACACACATTGAATAAAACTAGAAGGGAAGAGTACTCTTAAGGCATTGTTGAGGAGAGAAAGCGTTGGTGTTATGTGTGTCTTGTGGAGTAGTGGAATAGAGTGCCATGGTTGGTCTAATGGATGGAAGATGGCTTTAAGAGCTTTGTAGCAAGCAAATGGTTTGTCATGACAAGTTCTACATTGCTTCGTATATTGTTAAATGACTAGTGAATTTTACAACGCTTTGCAACAATATTTCTTCTATTTGAATTTTATATTTTAATTAAAAAACACTTTACTTGTTTTTTTAATTAATAATTTATTTTTCATCTTTCATTTTATTATTATTATTATTATATTTTTAAGTTTAAATAGTCTTTATCATTTATTAATTTATTAAATTTTTTAATAATATTTTTCTCTAAAATTTTAATTAATGACCTCTTTTGAATATTTTTTTTTTCAAAATTGTTTTTAAATTTAATGATGAGTAAAGTGTGCGTTTAAAATTTTGAATATATTTTAAATATTTGATACAATCGAAAATTTCAAATATTTTATACCATTTATCATCCATAATAATTTTTTTATTAATTTGATTTTTGAAGATTTATTTTTGTTAATTAATTTTGATTATTATAAATATCATATTTATAAATTGTTGAAATTATTTGTAAAAAGTATTATTAAAATTTAACAACCTAAATAAATTGATATTATTAAAAAAAATTAAAAATAAGATACTTAAATTTTTTAATAGATTTAATAAATATTTAATGATCGGGGAGTTTAATAATAAGAATTTGAAATCTCAACACAAGAACCCCCTAACCACTAATCTACTAACCATGTCATCTTTAAACTAAGTAACCATTGATTCATAACACATTAATTGCTAGCCCACCAACCGACTAACCCATTGACCTATTAATGGGCTAACCTCTAATTTACTCACCATTAACACACTAATATATTTATCACTAACCTAATAACCCATGACCCTTCTAACCCACTAGCCACTAATTGTCAACACACTAATTGACATAAGAATTAACATTGACTCATTAATTATCAACATGATAACCCTTTTTTTTGTCTAAGTTCGACATTGGTGAGGCTACATCATGGTCATGTTCAAAAATAACACCCAAGTAGGGCAGGGAATTGAACCGATGATTTAACATTTAGGAGTGCCTTAATAATGCACCCGATCACTGTCTATCCAGGATCCCCATGGACACCAACAAGATAACACTTAAAAAAAATACAAATACAAATAAAATTACTGTAAAACCATTTCAACTTGTTAAGACCTAAGTATTTTCTTGTAATGACATTATTGTTTCCCTATAAAGAAATTAATTTGAGAGATACTGAAAAGCCTCATTATTTCCTTGTAAATACAATCATTAAAGATGTTAATTGAGTTTAGCTTAGGTGTTTCTGCAGGATAGTTGTTATCCTCCCCTTTTGGGTCCAAGTCTTGTACGTTGACATGTTTATGCTTTGGAATAGAGTAACTATGTCGCGCTCTTAAGTGAGTCTATACTGAGGGTTGGCCTCATACCAACAACCTCTCTCTTTCCTTCGATCTGAGAGGGAGACCAACTTTCTTTCTTGGACAATACCCAATGCCCAAAGTTGTTATCCTCCCCACACAGGTTCAAATCCATACTAGTGACACGATGAGCTATAATGCCTTGATAAATAGTGTTGCAATGACTTCTTACCAATGAATATTTTTGTATTAGATTCGAGCCTTGTGAACCCTTAAGGGAGTATACCTCGCTGATTTATTTCCTTGAAAAAAAATATAGTAATTAAAGATCCATTATGGCGGAATCAACTATATGTAGAAATTTTAATAAGATTATGTATGTATTGTCTGGATTCTCATGATCTAACAATTATATGCCACTGTTAAATACAAAATCCTTCTACTTAAATCTTTGCGGAAATTTAATCGCCAATTGCAAACACATGAAGAAAAATCAATCACACATAACACAGATGTTTTTACTGGGAAAGCATAAAGCTAAAATCCCCATTATCATATATTATGTATATATCATGGATCATGAAACTATTTCATACAAAACTCTAATCCAAGTGCTCTCAGTACAATATAAAATCGTCTCACATTGTCATGCAAAAATTTGCATATTCATGCACCAATTTACTGCCTCCTGACAGCCTGCCTCCACTGCGCAATCCCTGCTGATCACAATCCCTGAATGAATTTGATCTTGCCTTGCCTTGACCGCGCAATCCTCATTGGCATCTCCAATGTGTGTGTGGTTGCAAATGAGCACCCACTAATGTCACAATAGATAGTCAAATTGTCCCTTTCACCTATCTCTCAACTGGGTCTCCACTAGATTTGACATACATGTAGTTAACAGTAGTATTTCTTCAGTTGCATGTGAGACCACTGCTTGTGAATTAATTAAATAATTAATTCATTGATCTCTCACTTGTGTATCTTTAGTTACAACTAGCACAACTGAGTTTAACTCACTTAACTTAGTTAAACTAATTTACAACTCACATAACTACACATCCAACTCTGTTACAACTTCGAATCACTCAGTTATAACTCAGTCCACTCGCATGTCCCACCAACCAACCTTAGAACTCGAAATTCCTTCAGTCAACTGGTTTGCCACATCAATTAACTGAAATCAAGTGCTTCAAGAGAATAGATTATTATTTATTGTTTAATTATTATTAAGAGATAATAATAATCGACATGCATTCTATTTTTAGACATGCGATCTATAAATAGACTTCGCCCATGCATCTCAAAATAGAATCTCATCTATAAATAGAATTTGCTCAACCATCTATAAATAGAATCCTGCTATAAATAGAATTTGCTCAACATTTTAAAAATAGACATACACCTAAAAATAGCCTGCAGGCCCCACCTATTGTAGGTGCTTAATTTTCACTAGGATCATCATCCTGTTGAATCTCAACACTCTCTCTCAACAAGAAAGGGATTATCCTTCACCCCGATCCTGTCTCACCGAAGCACAGTTCTCATTTTCATGAAAGGTGGTCTTCACAAACTTACCCATAGTACATCATTTGTACTGATCTAATTGCGCAAGTGTACCCTTGGGAAGTCCAGTAGAAATCTGCTGCAAAATTTTCAGGGCGCCATGGTGAAGATGGCCCAATCGCCTGTGCCATAATTCGCCCTCATTCCGGCTCACCACTTCTTCTGTTTTTCCCACCATTGCAGCGCAACCATCTACCTCCAGCGTGTAGAGATTCTTAACTCGAATCCATATCCTCTTGGTTTGACCCGTTGTTTTATGTCACAGGAAAGCTTTTCCATTGCTGAAAACAACGTCATAACCTTTGTCCTCCAACATCGCGACTGAGACCAAGTTTTTCTTCAGACCTGGAACATGCATAACATATTTCAAAAGAAATGGTTTACATGACTCCCTCTCAAAGGTAATGGTACCAATGTCGGTCGCACTGTATCGTCCATCGTCGCGCATCTCTATATGCATATGGAGATCTTTCTCCTCTAAGTCACTGAAAAGCTCCTTATCTCCTGTCATGTGGAAGGAAACACCACTATCAAGGTACCACATTGATCCCATTGCGCTTGAAACCAAGCATGCGATCAAGGAGAAATCAAGTTCAAATTGCGAGGCAAGGGCCTCACCAGCTGTAGCTCCAGCACCCTTCTTGTTCTTCTTTTTCTGTGGGCAGTTAGTGGCGAGATGCCCATGTTCGTGACAGTGAAAACATTTCACCTTGGAAAAATCCAGCTTCTTGCCTTTAGCCTCGGATATTGAGTGGAATTTCTTCCCCTTCCCTTTCCTTGCTTTGGCAGCCAAAGCACAATCCTCTTCATCATCATGCTTTGATGAAGATCCATCTCTGGTGTTCTGCCTAAACTCCTCCTGCACTAGATTTGACCACAGTGGTTCCCAATCCGACAGTTTTTCCCGTCCGTTGACAGAGTCTTGATAACTGTGCCAACTGTTAGGAAGTACCAAGAGAGCCAAGCTCACCAAATCATCATCATCAACGGTGATTCCCACACTCCCCAGTTCATCCTGACATTGGACAAACTTTGTGACATACTTAGGAATATTGTTGCCCTTCTCCATTTTGATCTTTTTGAGTTTATCCTTCAGCCCCAATTTCCTATGGTCGTTTCTGCTTTGGAAAAGATTTGTCAAAGCCTTCCACATAGCGAATGGAGTGGCTTTCCCATGAAGGTTTGAGACAATATGGTCTCACACACCTTCCAACAAAATTATTCATGTCTTCGCTACTTTCTTTTGCCATGCGTCAAGTAATGCAGCATCCATCGAAGTGGGCTTATTCAATGTCAAAAATATCATTTCTTTAAAAAGAAAAAAAGAAAAAATATGTATTAAATTTTATTTTTTTCAATGTCGAAAATGTTTAAAAAACATAAGATTTGAAACAGGTCATTATTATAATCCAATTTTAAGGTCATGGCCAAGCCAAACACCAAATTGGTGTATAACACCCCTTTGTTTGTGGGACAAGGGACCCACCTCCGTGCAACGATTTCACTGCTAAGTTTACGAAAGCGTACATACTCTATCCTCTTCTAGTTTTGAACCTGTAACCTTTTAGGAGGAAACACATTCTCTTAACCATTAGGCCCACACAAATTCATTTCTCTCTTCATAGTATAATGATTTCAGGCCATTTTCAAACACTTTCCAAATAAAAGTTAACTTGATTTTAATATTTATGTAATGTTATTGTTAAATTCTTCCATTGTTAATATTAATGCTCCATGTTAAAAAAAGCCCCTGAAAGGTTGTGGACAAAGTTATTTGATCATTATAACGAAAATTCAAATTCTACATCTAAACATAAAATGGCAAAAGAGTATTCAACTAGGATAATGCTTCGGTATATTAACAAAGATCAGGTGTATCTGGTACTATAGGATGATAAAAAAGTACAAGTTACAATATAAAATAGTATTGTGGTCTTCATCCTAGTTCAATAATTGTCATTGCACTCTTAGTATGGTCCTATGTAAACAAAAGTTTATACTCTCGTACCTATGTTGCCTTCACATTTTGTAATGAATATTTTAACATTCAATCAAATTATTGTATTCACATGCGTTGCATCCACACTAATGATTCCTTATGGTGTTAGTCTAATGATTTCCTATGGCGTTATTTATCGATGTCACAGTTTCGTTTGGAGGGCAAAATTTTCATGGGAATCTGGTGATTTTTTTTCAAAAAAATCCAATCCTGGGAGTGTTTGAATCATTTTTTTGGTGATGGAATGGATTCAACACCATCAAGAATCCATGGGGCATCCAAAATCCTGAAGCTTGACAACTTTAACCTTTATTTACAAAAAAATATACTCTATTTTCTCAAAATCCTACCAGAATTTCCACAATATTCTAGGTAAAATTACATTTCTTATTGGTGATATTTTTCATGTTCATTGACTAAATTTTTTGCAATCATGGGTCAAATATCTAATGCTACTCATTAGCAAATTTTACCATGGAAATAATTATTTTGTCATGAAGAACAACTATTTAAAATTATTTTCCCTTTTTTAATATTATTAACTTCCTCTTGTTTGCCCATCATTTTATCAAACATCTCTGCCTATGAAGAAATGTGTATTGTCAATATTATATGTATTGAATTATTGATTGTGATAAGGCTTGTGTTGAGGTTAATTACGCCGAAGGCGTTCTCTCTACGGGGTTGGGGTTGTTGATTTGGGTAGTATCATATGTTCTCTAAGTCTCAAATTTGGCAGGGAGACTTAGACACATGTATTCGAGAGAACCCAGAAACCGTTTGTGAAAATTCCACTCATAATGAGTTTTATTAAAATAATTAATTATTTTAAAGGGACCCTAAGTTTAAACTTTGGAAAATAAAATAATTAAAGGGTATTAATAAAAAAGAGTGTGAATTTTCTAGAAAAGGCGGAGATCAAGTCAAAAGTTAATCTTAGCCATTGATTAGAGATTTAATTTCGACCGTTGAAGTTTCAATAAGAAGATTATAAGGACTTGAAGGGTCATTTGGAAGACACACCGAGAGAGTCAGAGGATCAAGAGATCGAATTTCTGAAGTGAGAATTGCTCAGAGGAAAGATCAATTGAGAGATTCTTTGCGGAGAGGGGCAGTAATTTCAGTTAAAAGAATCCCTGATCCGGAGAGTGCGAAATAGAGGAGGCAATAGAAGCCACAGAGTCAGTGCAAAACCAGTGATGCAGAGGCTACACAGGCACTGCGCAAAGCATGATAGGGATTATGTTTTATGTTGAGGAGGTAGCATTAGGTCAGTGCTAGATCTCAGAGAGAGTTTCCGGAGGCTAGAAGGCCCCTGTTTCTAGCCAGTAGAGAGACTTGCGCAGAGACAGAGAGCAGCCACAGCTGTGATGCAGAGACTACGCAGAGGCAACACATATCAACTCGTTTTGGGTGTTTATCAGTGTCGGGTTCCCATGGAGGAGTGAGGTTTGTCTCACAAGATTTACCTGTCAGTTTCTCTGCATGATTTGGAAGCTTTACCAATCATAGATTTATACTCAGAATTTACTATATAATATATAAACCATCAATTGTTGCACCGGTTTTCCCGCATTGGATTTTTCAGGGGACATTAGTTAAAAAACAACGGTGTCATATGTGTTTATGATAATCTATTGCTCAAATCTTGTTTCTACACTTATTTTCCTTCTGTGGTTTTATTTGTGAAGGCTGTAGCGAATGGATTTCAATATTTGCTTGTCGAACACAGTAAATAATTTGTTAAGAAAATAAAAAATAAAAGACTTTCCATCAGTTGTTGTAGTAGGATTCCGGGTAATACAAATTTTCACAGGAGTGTGTAGGGGTTTTTCACCCCAACCAATCACAAACTTTCATTTTCATCCTCCTTGATCCATTCCAAATTTGACACGTGAAATAAAGTTGGGTGGAGGTCACTTCACTGATTTCATCCTCCTTCCAATTAATAAACCGCCACGTGGAAATATGAAATATTTTCCGGACCCATCATGTCTCTGCTCTGCCCAGAAGTCCTGCCCATATTCATACCGTGGTTTATTTTTTCTGGCATTCCCTGCCACCATGCTATTAAGATCACATGGTGGTTTGTTCCATGTACCATAGGGAGACAAATAGAAATATATTTCATAGCCTCTCCGTATCGAATACATTTACTGATCAAACGAGAACTATTACCTCAAAACGAGAACTCTAATCTAAAAAAACTCAAAAACCATGAAAAACACCCCAACAACAAAAAGTGTTTATTCCATAGCACATTGGTTTTTTTAGCGTCAAATTTCAACATTTTTTTTAATTATGCTAAAAACCAATTTTTTTCTTGAAAAAAGAATTGAAAAAAACGGCCTCGAAACAGAAAGCGTTGATGGTGGAATAACAAAAAAAAAAACTGTGTCACAATTTTGACACTTTTTAACAATGGAATTAAAGATAAAATATTATGACATTGAAAAATCATAAAATTCTAAAAAAAATTATACTTGATGTTAAAGATAAAAATGTCATGTGTGAAAGCCTTGTAATTGCCAACAATTTTGACTCCTTATATCTGAAATCCTTATATCTTGTTAAAGATAAAATATCTTGACTCTAAAAAACCCTAAAATTGTAATTGTTCTCAACCATAACATTAAAGATAAAATATCATAGCGCATAAAAACTTTAATATTTTGACAAGTTTTAAATCTTAAGTTTTTAACATACTTGAAACATGAAATTATGGACAAATTATATGACTTAAACACTTTTTAAAAATGAACAAGTAAATGAAATATTTACTATTCCAAGAGTAATTTTTATTTTAAAGGATAAAAATATATCTCTTTTCAAATGTTAGCCTAAGACAACTTATATAATTGCAACCAAAACCTAAAAATCAACCATCAAAACGAAGTGTCCCCTTTCAATGAGGCATACAAATTTTTTTTTTTTTTAAATGATCTTATACCAAATGTTAACAATAAATAATATCATGGCAATATCACTGCATAATCTAAAAATTCAACATTTTTTTTTTTAAACTTTAATCAAAATATCGAGTTTGGTATATTGAATATAACCTAAATTATTTTTGGAATTCATTATTGCAATGTGGATATTCTAAAGAGATGAATTCTTCATAATTAAAACATAATCCAAAAAACAAAAAAATGCATCATAACTTCATGTAAGATCATATGGAAGTCAAAATATTTATTTCAAGTTACCATGCAAACATCAATTACATAAAAATGCCTTAGACAGTTATTCAAAATCAATCGTAGGTTCTGGAAAACCATCAGAACCTACATCTTCAAATGAATGATTGGATGCAGATGAAGATGATCCATATTCGTCTTTTTCATCAACTAGTGCTCCATCTGAGTCAACATGCATGCCCACCATTTCAAATTTCAAAAGTCTTCTAAATCTACGACTACATTCAGCAGAGTCCCATCTCAATGCTATTTTTTCTGGTAGAAATTTCTTCAAAATATTTATGGTCTTTAAGCGAAGAGTTCATCTCTTTGTCAAATTGAATTCATACAGAATTATATCAACATCCTCCAATTTTAAGACGTGTGCGGCAAAGATTTACATTTGTGCCCTTTCTTTTTCTCTTTCTGCCAATTTTTTTTTCAACTACCATCTCTGGCTTGTACACACCATTGAATGGTTGGGTACTTGTGGCATACCAGTGTACTTCAACAATTGTAATACCTTCATTTTCTTTAATGACCTTTATAACCTTGGCAACTCATAATGGATAGCCAAGTGGATCTTCATTTGCTAACACTGCTATCATGCAACCCTCCTTGAACATCCTGCACAGAACCCGTGTAAAGGTCTTCCATGGCATCACATTGCACACATGATCTTGTAGAACCAATATATGTTTCTCTTTCCTTTACCTGTGGAGAATTAATAATACCTTGAGACTATTGGTGTTCAACATTGTGTGTTTTCTCATGTTCATTTGGCATATTTTGTGGCAAAAAAAAATGGAGTTCAAATGCGTATCCTCATTTATTGATCTTGAAATCATATCACTTTGATTATTGAAAAAAGACTCCAACCAAACTAAATCAACAACATCAAAGTACTCATATGTATCTCTAATACATCTTTTAATTTCCTCTAGACATTCAGAATAATTTATATCTCTCTATGTCTTTGTCCAATATTCAGAATAAGCTGCAATCGATGTTTGTCCTCCTCTTCTTGTAGAAGTGTTTTCAACTCAGCGTTATTTGCTGCTTGTTTCTCATAAGCTTCCTACAACATGTCTTCTTTCTCAGACACCCTGAGCATGGTCTCATACATGTCTTTGACATCCTCCATTTTTGCACATTCAATGGTTCACGCTTACAGTCCACATCAACAAGAAGTTCGCTCTGATACCACTTGATCGAGGTAAAATTTTGATACCCTTTTAACCAAGACCTTTTACTTCATCTGATGTGTTAGAATTACATCTTATTAAAATCATTAACGAACACATGCAGATATAATCAAGTGGAACACATGTCAATAATCATATGACAAAAAACACAATAGGTTTAATAACAGAGTTCGTCCTATGTGGCCTACTTCTCCAGGCCTCGGTGTCTCGATGTTGTTGGCTGCTTCATTCAGTTTTGAATCTAGTGGTAATGTACATGGATGTTTTTTACTTGTCATATAAGGAAAAATCCCTCAACATGAGTGGCAAAGTATCTCCACGAGACATTCTGTTACAAGGAACTCTCACTCATCACAAACCTCCTATCATCATGACAATTTCACACATGGTGACAAAGAGTATCCCGCCATCAAGGCAACAAAAGGGATCTCGCAACATAAATCAACATAAATATATTCCACATCAAATACACATAAATGTTCTGCATCTTACATCAGCAAGAATCAACGACAACAAATAAACATGAAGAATTTGCATCATACATCAAGCAGAAATCGACATGGCATAAAAGTATCCTACAACAATAATCGATGAAGTACATGGCAACAACACTTCATATACCTAAACTCTAATGCTGGTTGAAGAATAGGTTTCTCAATCGCTGGATCTGAATGCACCATCGCAAACGTGGCTTCGAATGCCAAGAAGTCGACTATCCACATGCTGAAATCCGACACCGTCATCCCATGCTAGAAAGTGGCCGAAAAATATAAGGCTCAGATGAAAATATGACTGCATCGTTGGATAAGTGTTGCCAAGAGGTGTCGAACCGACTGTCAATTTGCTGAATTCTAACACTGTTGAAATCTAGGCCGTAAGGAATATTTTAGATTCCCCTTAGATTCCTCAAAGATGCTTCTCCACAGGGAATCTGGAAATCTACAACTCAAGGCAGGAATTTGATCTCACCATTGAGATCCTTACGAAAATTTGAGAAGAATGAGTATAAATTTGACCTCATTTTGACACCAACGAATTTTGGCCTCCAAGGAATCTAAAAGACTCCCTCAAGATTCCTGAAGATTATCCCGCGCAGGGAATCTGCAAAATCGCTGTTGAAAAGGCGAATATGATATCGCCATTATGTTCCCTGCGAAAATATGAGAAAAATGAATGTAAACTTGAGCATATTTTGATAAAAAGAAATTGTACCTACCCAGGGAATCTTTGGGCATCAAAGGAATATTATTTGTCTCGAACTGTGTGCCACCATTATGCATCCTCTGCCTCAAACTATGTGCCCAGGTCTGCCTCCTTGAACTGCGAAAATGAGGTTTTATATAATGAGTTTTGGGCAGAGTTTCCAAAACTGTTTCACTGGCGCAGTGGTAAAGTTGGGAATATGGTTTAGGAGGGGTCAGGGGGTCAAATCCTGCCCCTCCCATTCTCGGAATTTTTTTTTTTGAAGTCAGTTTGGAAGTGGTTATATTTAATGTATGTTGGTGGTGATGCCGCTCGGGGGGCCAACCACATGGGCCGAGCGGGTTCGACCCTCGGCGGCACCCGAATCCTGTTAACCCGAACCATATATATGTTATATTGTTATGTTAACATATAACATATATATGTTATATATATGTTGTCCATTGGGAGGTTGGGGCGACAGAGTCATGGTTGTCGGCCCCACCTAATTATATATATAACATTTGTTTTAACTAGATGTTATCGAAGAAATCTTCCCACACTTGTGAAAGCAACATCGATATATTTTGACAGTGACAAATTATTTCACTCGGTGTTCAAAAGCAGTTCCCTTAAGACAAGTAAACCACCAGGAAGTCATCCACTTCTTGCAGCAGAATATTATAACCAAGTTTTGCGTTCCAACGTCGCTTTCCTTTGATAATGCAACTTATTTTTCGTCATTAAAACTTTATGAATTCACATTAGAAAATGGGATTGTATTAAATCATGCATCTAATTATTACTTGCAGGGAATGGTTTGGCTGAATAGACAAATAAAAATATTATCTACATAATCAAGAAAACCATATTCTCTGAGCAAAGGAATTGGCACAATACTTTGAACAAGGCATTATGAGCTGACCATGTAACTTCTAAGCCTTCCCTTAAGACATATTTGTACTTTCTGGTCTATGGTAAAGAAGTTATCTTTCCGACCAAACTTGTATCTCCCAGCCTTGCAACTCTCCCAAGAGTCCCAAGGTAGACCCTACCTTCTAGTTCAAAATCAGATAGATACTTTACTCAAACTCAAGGAATAAAGGCTCAAATCCAAAGAGAGATTTCTCATTCATCAAAATCATGTTAAGTGTTGGTTTGACAAGAACTCTGTAGGGGCTAAGAGTTTTGATGTGGGTGACCTAGTACTGAAGTGTGATAAAGCCCATGAAGGGAAAGGAAAACACACGAAGTTCCAAACTATGTGGATTGGCCCCTTTGCTATCAACGAAAAGCTTAGTGATCATAACACCTTCAAGCTGAAATATTTAGATGGGAGGATTGACCCCCTTCCCGTAAATAGCCGAGATTTGAAACATTATTTTCAATAGAAGCTACAAGTTGTGATTCTTGTACAATTTTCCTTTTCCTTTTCTTTTTTGTTTGTTTTGGTCTTATGTGTGTCATATTAGTCATATCCTATTTTGTGTTGTTCCTTTGTCACTGTACATAAATAGGACCCTGTGAAAAGTGTATGTTTCAAAAGGACTTTGTGTTGGAATGAAAGAGAAAATGTGACAACCACAACTCTTGGCTACTTGTTGGTTCTCTTTCTTTGTTTGGGAAAATGCCATAGGTTGAGCTAAGTCCAAATGGAAAATATGATACTTCCAAAAGGAAAACCTTGAGGGAACTTATTAGATTTGTGCCTATGCTAGTACCCAAACTACTCAGCTTGGTATAAATTTTCTTGTGTGTTAACGCTTGTCCAATCTAGTAGAAAAAGGATAAGGGGGAATCTAAAGCAAGGAAATCTATATCAGAAGTCTTAAAATACTTCTCTAAAGGGGAAACCTCCTCTGTTATACATAAGTTGAGATCCCTCTTCCACCCGGTGAAAATACTAAGTGTCGATACACAATCCTATCAAATAAATAAATAAATGGTGAAAGAAGAGAAAGTATTCCTGCGGAGGGAAGTGAAGCAAGCCACTTTGCCAAGGTACTATCTAGGCCGGTTGGCAGCAAAGCAACATTTTTTTCTCCTGAAGTGACTCTGTCGAGGTACTGTCCAGGCCTGTTGCCAGTGGACCAACACTAGAGATGAAAAATCATACTTTGATTATCATAAAATCGTTGTGCACATTACCCTTTCCTGGATTGAAACAATTATGATATGGTGTATCTTTATATGTTCAACCAAGAAAAAGAAAGTGAGGTTACTATGTATATAACCAGGTCTAAAGGGGGAAGTCAAGGAAACCCAATTAATGAATAAATACTTCCTAAATAATTGACCCTTTAACCAAAAATCCATTCCTAAATAGAGAAGTTGAAGCTCGCCCAATGTGTCACCAAGTGTTTTCTCTGCTACAACACCCTCCAAAAAATTTCACTACATTCAAATTTTGGATCCTACTTCACTGTTGTAACTAGTGTCACTTTGGTCAAATGTCGTTACAAGTCATTCTATGTGTTTCAAGTGTTATTTATTTTTCTAATGTGTAGTCACATTGATTAAAATATCTTTAGTGTATATCATGGTCGAAACACCTTTGGTGGTTGTAAAACGACACTTTTTGGTCGCATTCGCACACACTTCATCTATCGTACTTGGGGAATGTTTATAAACTGGTATTTTGATGTCTATTTATCATTGTTAAAGCTTGTCTAAGTTTTCTTGATGCTTTCGTATGTGTCACACATGGTTTTATGTCTGAACTCATCATGTTTGCCCCTTATCCTATATTCCAAACTTAGACAAATTTTGGTTTCAAAGCAAACCAATTAAGTAAAAGATCACATAATTTCACTTTGAAGCCTTTCTCGAGAATCCTTTGTTGTTCAGAAGTGTGCCCTTCTCCCTCTAGAAGCGCGAAGTGCACTCATAAATCATATTTCCCCTTCCTTGTTCCAAACTGTGCATTTTGTGAAACCAAGCCTTCCTTTGAGCGCACTCGTTTGACTCAAAAATGCCCTCCTTGAGCACACGAGCACACCCTTAAGGCTTTAAGATTCATCCTCCAGTCTTTATAATTGCACCATGCACCCTCATGACCGTTTGAGCGCATGAGTGCAATTTCAAGACATGAGGCTTCATCCTTCAGCCTTCGAACTTGCGTCATGCGCCCTCTTTGGTCTCATGAGCGCATGAGCACACCCTGAAGGCACAAAGCTCTATACTTCAGCATTTAGGAGTGTGCCATTAACTCTCCTTCTGTCCCTTGAGCGCGCAGTAAACTTGGGAAGCCTGAAGCCTCCTCCTTCGTCCTTTGTACATCTGGCCTGCGCCCTCCCTTGAGTGCCTCTTTCTCTTGATCGCATGAGTGCATCCCAAAGCCTCTTCTGTTCAACCTTGTAACCTTTCGAAGTGTGTCCTTGCACCCAGAATCTCTTGTGGATCCTTCCAAGCGCACTATTAAGGAATGAACATAAAATATGCACGAAACATGTTAAAATAAGATATTTTTAGGCTGATGGTTACTTGTCATGAGTGATTGCAGTTACAGGTATCTCGGGAACATCATGGTGGCCATGCATGAAGAAGATCAGGCAAAGAAGGCAATCAAAGGAAGCACAAAGAACAAAGAATGCACTGAAAGCTTGATGATTGCAGCACCCTGAAGACTCCATAAGATTGAAGACTATTCAGAGAGTGAAGACATCAACCATTAGAAGTTGCATCCAAAATGAAGACACAAGTGGTAGCCATGTACCCATTGAAGAAAGTCCATGTCATCAGTAACTATAAGTCCCAGTCATCAATAATAGTGACTTGTCATGTCTCATCACATGATGATGTGGAATTTTTGATGTAATAATGTAATCATTGGAAAGACAAATAAGTGGAATTCCAAGAGTTATGTATGGACAAAAGAACCATGGAAGTCTGAAAGGCATGTAATACCAAAAGTCATATGTAATTCCAAAATTCATTTAAAGGTCCAATGATATAGGTGGATATTGGTGTCCACCCACCTATTCCACCTATACCTCCAGTCAGTTTCATAAATTTTGTGTTTTCATAGCAGCAATTACTATTTTTAGCAGTTTTATGGGTCGTGAACTTTCGGAGCAGTTTTGACCCCCTAAACAACGTTATTTTAGGTCTGTTGCAGATCCATGGGCTTAGGTAGGGGCCTGCAGCAAAACATCTAGTACTCGGATAGATCTTTCCGATGATATATCGTACGTACCAAACAAAGATAATATGACCAAGTTACAACCTCGAGAAGTTGGTTGCCCAACTAACCCCAACAAGGCCCACAAACTCTTGGTGTTTCATCTCCTTGGGTTAGGGTTTTGGTTGTTTAGGGCTTTCCTATGTTTTTCAATAGTAAAAAGCCCCTTAAGCCTCATTTTAACACATTTCAGAGGTCAGTAGCCTCCACATCTCTTCTCAAAGATAAGCTACGAGTGCCCTAGCTAGTTTATTCAATTTTGTCTGTAAGCATATTTCAGTTATTTGATATTATGAATTGTTATTCAGTTGCATCTCTATATTTATGTGTATTTCTTTATTTTATTGTGTTCCTGTATAATTTTGGATCAGTGGTATCAGAGTGGTCTGCTCTTTCTCTATCCTTCTTTGCATGCCCCCAATGAGGTCGGGGTATAAGGAGTTAGGGCTCAATCTGATTGACCCTTTGCATGATCAACCTCGCAAACCCCAATGACCTCCCATGGCAGAGGAAAAGAAAGACGAGGGAGCAGGAGATCCTATCAAAATATTGCTCGAGGAGGCCCTCAAGAAACAAAGGAACACGATGATGAATAACTTTTCCCAGATCCTTCAACGCTTGCCCACCATTGGTGCATCTGCATCCAACAGCCACTTTGGAGGCACCACTCCTTTTAAGGTACAAGTAAACTTTGAAATTCCTGAATATTTGAGGGCCAAATAGATGCAAACATCATAGATAGATGGTTGAATCTATTAGAAGGATTGTTGGGGAAATATATTGCTATAATTTCCAACATTAAATTATCAATCCAGGGCTCGTAAGCTTTGAGGTACAAGCACAGGGAACGTAGGATTACAACATCTAACCTAGACTACAGTAGGAATCAACTTGTTGTTTAAGCACAAAATTGTTATTTCTAATTGAAGCTAATCAATTGAGGAAAACATGCTTAAACAAATAAGAAATTCTAATCACTGTGCAAAAGAAACTAACTCTAACTAATCATAAACCAAGAAATACAAATTACCATTGAAATTATTTTAATCTAAATAAAAATCTCAATCTAAATACCAAGATCTATTTAATCTAAATACAAGAATCTTAAACCAATCAAGATTAATTTAAAATCATACCAAACTTATGCTAAATCTTAATCCCAATAAAATTCACTCTCATTCAAATGATCTTAAACTAAGGCAATGAACAAACAAGACTTCAACTAATCTAATTCCGGGGATGCATAAAACAAATCAAATAAGCATTCAAACTAACCTCTATCACCACTTTGCAATTGCTTCAAAAGAAACTAAGTAAACCAAGATTTTAATTGACATGCTTCAAATCTAAGAGACTACAAAATAAGAAATTATCTTATCCTTCTTTAATCAAACTCAAGAAATCATTCAAACATAAGCACATTGGCTAATGGTTCTACCAATAACTAACTACAATCATAATGAATTTCAAACTAAACTACAACTTCAAACAATGATTTAATGGTCTCATTGCATTGCTTTCAAATACTTGGTTGCTAAAACACAATGTTACAAGAAAATAAATAAGGTACATAATAGATTTCAATTCATATTTAAAACAAATGGAGTTATCGATCTCTTGTTTATCCAATTAAGAAGCACCTTTAAATATTTCAATCGTAAACCTGTAACAAAGGGGCTATTCATGCAATAAAATCATTGATCAACGCCATTCATTAGCTTGCAACGAGTTTAAAAAGATATGTCTATCTAATTTTAAGAAATAAACGAATTATAGTCTTAAGTACATAATCAAAATCATGAGATCTTAATTAACAATTGCTTTCAAAATAAAATCCATGCACCTAGATCTAAATCAAACACGCTACCTCTATCCTATGATGTTTACAAAACTTGCTTCCAGGCGATGGTGGATCCTTGCCACCCCTGGAGAAAGTCTAAACTAAATCAATGTCTAAATATTAAGAAAAAACCATAACATTTACAAAGAATTCATGGCAAAGTCAAATTGTATTAAGATTCAAATCATAAGTTCACTTACATACATTCCTTCAATATTTTGTCTCATTCACACTTTTTCATCCTCCTCCTTCAAAAACTTCCCCAGCTTCCAACACAAACCATGGCTGAGCCATTTATAAGATTCACAAGGCGAATTATTCATTTTCCTCAATTCTGGAAAATTGAACAATTTTAACAAACTGACCTAAAAGACATTAGTATATCTTCCTAACCATGAGGAATTTTGGAAAATTGTTAGGAGGGAGACTAAATTGTTATGTTTCCAACAAAAACCTCTCTTGGATTTGTCTCATTCGTATCCAATTCCTCGTAAATCGTGCCCAAAGTTGGTTGTTTGGCTTTTTTTGCAATGTTATAGAACTCTGAAAAAACAGTGATTTTTTACAAAACTGCCTCCAAGACCCACGTATAACTTTTAGAAAATTTTGAATTTGGAGAAACCGTTTTGGATATACATAATTGGGTATATTTAACAAACCCATTCGATTAGATTTTATATATTCACCTCTGGCTGCACACACATCGAGGTCAAACATAATAGTTTGAAAACTTTGCACATTTTGAGCAGATTTGTTAATCAACTCCTAGTAACCCACATGTGCGACCTGGGTGCAACAAAATGCATGGGAAGGTATTGAAACTTTATTTTGGACCATAACTTCCTTTGGTTTTCCTAGGAAGCGTGCCAAAAGTGCTAAAGCCCTAAATTAGACATCTCATCCTTAACTGGCTTGTGAGTGATTTCATCGATGGAACCTTGTGATAAATGTACTTCAACAAAACTGTCATCAGTAAAACATGACATAATCATCTTTAATCATAGATAATTAAAGAAAATTGATGATAATCAACCATAGAGAGTATTTGGCGGCGAGTGATGGAATTAGGGTACAGAATGGGCTAAAAACCTAGGGTTTTAGGGTATAAACAGTGATATTTCATGATGAAAACATGGGCATATATGAGGCCCAGCATCCCCCCATGCCTGAGGTTTTGCATGTCCTCATGCAAACAAATACTTTATTCATATCTAGGTTATTATGGCATCATGACTTTTATGTAGGGTTAGGCCTTGTGAAGCAACAATACATGAAGATTTTATTGCCATATATTTCATTTTAAGAGTGATACAAATTGAGGAAAAACAATAGGTATGGTAGGAGGAAAATGATGAATAGGATGATAGGTGACAATGGAAATGGTAGATGAGATGAGGTGGTGATGGAGATGGGAAGACATGTGCTTGCATGCTCTATTTTTGTGAGGCCAATGCTTATGAATGGTTCCTTCATGAAAGGCAACCATGAATTCACCCTCTATTAGATTGACAATATGTGTGAATGTAAGAGGGGAAGGCACTATAGTTACTTCTTTGTTTACATGAATCAATATGATTATGACCTAGAGTAGCATGCAAATGGAGGGTATATGGAAAACCAGATATACAAAATATGTGGTGGTTAATCATCAAAGCTTTCTTAAATATCTAATCAATTAAATAATCTTAAGCCACCTCTACCTCAAGTTTTACCCTTGTTGTTGATGTCCTTAGTGCTAAAAGATGAAGTAAATCATGGAATGGCTCGAGATGATGTGACTGCTGATATAATCTGCTGAAGAAGGTAAAAGGTCTCAATATCCACATTATCCCGAAAATGTAGATGCATGTGTATTTTTCATACGGCTTCCTGAAATAACACAAGCACCACCATCAATAATCTTATTTTCATGCAAATCTTATCAAAATAAATGAAATAGGTTAAATAATGAACAATTACCTGATCATGCTCCAAGTTTAAGATACTAGCCCAACAATGATAATGAAAACCATGAGTAAGCATAGGGTGAAAATATGAATCAAACTTGATAATTCTCATCATTTTTTCCTAACATCTCTCCCCCCCCCATGCCTATCATCTTGCAAGTCCTCATGCAAGCAAAACCTCTAATAGAGACCAAAGATTGAAGGGCTAGGGTTTCTATATTAAATTCATGTTTCATTGACTTAAACCATAGGGCGAATTGTGAGAGCATGCAAGTAAGTTTCATCGGATGTCATCTTCCTTTGCATCAATAAGATAAGAAAAGTAGCGACCAGGGATCCAGTGACGTTAAGACTGAGTTTTATTATTCCAAAAGAGCAACTAATGCTAGGGCTACTAAAGGAATGCTTAACAATGTTTTTACTGCAGAGATAATGTCATCCTAAAATGATTAACCATAAAAGTTTCCACAAAACATCTCAATAGTAATCCAAAGCAGCAGGTCTTCACTTTCAATAGCCTCATTAGTACTAGTAAAAGTGACTTTATTTAAAAATCAAGGCCTTAAAATGGATTGAAAGTAGGGAAAAATAAATATTACAAAATGATACCTTCCGAGGATGATTGTCTTACCGTTACCCAAGCATATAGTTAAAGCTTCTCTTATTCAAGCAAAGTGAATCACCTGCACTAAGGGTCTCACATCCATAAAAACCAAATTATTTCTAAAAGATAGAACTCCAAAGCACACTACTGAAGGATATTATAGCCATTCTTAGAGAGATATGATAATGAGTTCAGGAAAAGGAAAAAACAACCAAGTAAATCATAGTGTAAAATTAACTTTGATACCACAGGCATGGCCCTACTGCCAGCAGGTGTTTATAGCCTCGACAGGGATGCCTTTTAACCTAACGAAATGTCTGTGTCCCACTTACTAGATATAGATTCAGAGTTAGCTTATTTTAATTTTAGATAAAGGCCACTGTCCTAACTTGGTAACCAGATGATGGCAGTGCCACTCACAAAAAGCAACATGGATGAATAGGTCGGCTAGTGATGAGACTTCCTGTCTTCTAGCTTTTGGGGCTGGAAGCCATTACTCTGGCTTGGTAACCAGGAGTAGTAATGTCATGGATGTTAGGTCTCATGATCATGGTAGGTCGGCTCATTACGAGACCTCCTATCCTCCCCTAAATATTTTTGTAGACTCTGATTATGATTAACCTTAGAGGTTACTTAATAAGTGGGAAGACAGATCTACTCCTTAAGAGCGCAGGATGGCGTTAAAAGTTTTTAATTACTAAGATTTATTGGTTGATCCTTCTACCCTAAACACTCAGGAAAAGAAAATAACTCAGATAATGACCAAAATATTCCAAGGATAGGTCATGCTAGGGTTCTTATGAGAGCTCATGATGGTTTTATAAGAGTGGTCCACCATAGGAAGCTTTTCATTAATACCTTCAAAGAGAAACTTGAAAAGGTTTCTTTGATGATAGTATGTTAAGCTTATGAATGGAAAGTATAACAATAACAATTCCCCTAACTGACCCAATGAATAATCTCGGCCAATAATGAGAGTCATTTTATAAAATATGAGGCATTAAGAGTGAATTTATTTTGAAAAGTGTTACCACAAGGGTGCATAATGACAAAAATTTCAATGGTTATGCCTTAGGAATTGAAATTTCAAGAATGATGTTGTAACAACAATTTTATTCATTTCTACCCTACCCTAATCTAGAGAGAATAAGGTCTCCTTCAAGTGTAGGAGTACTTCCAATGCAACCATGTTCGTAACAATATGCTAAATATACTCACACTCAGTTTGAAAGAATAAACTTCAACACATACTAGAGTATGAGAAACCATTTGCTTCGATTGATATGATACCAAGAGTATTTGAAGATGAGAGTGGTACTTTGGCTGGATTATGATCTTGAACCAATCCTCAATGTAATCCTGGTGGTATTGGCTCATTTCTTCTTTTGGACCGCTCTAAATGTCCTCCTTGGTCATGCCAGACAAACTTAGATAATTGGTCTCTGAAATGCACACAACGCTTGTTGTTGGGCATGGTGAAGTTTTCTCGATCTCAAGTTCAGCTGGATACTCCCCATCAGATTCGGTACATGACTCATTTATATCTTTGGTAGATAGGCAAGAGGACATAAGGGAGATTTCCAAATCATGTTCTGGTTGTGGAGAGACAGATAATTTCCTGAATGTAGTAAGGATGAACTCTTCTTGAGAAGAAGATACCCCAGCTACTGCTAGGATTTGAGAAAGCACCTCGATGGACATTCTTCAAGCTCTCGGTCATTCTTGAATTTCTCCTGCTCGCAACATGTATTAGTACAAAAGAGGGGGTTCTTATAGCACCCTAAAAATGGTTTATCCTTAAAGAACTTGAATTTTTAATCTAAATGAATTAAGACTGCTAATTGCAATAAAAACTCACCAAAATTTCTTGATTGGGCAACCAAAATTTGGAGCAACCCCACAATAGTGGATGCGTGGCTCTTCACTCACGTCTTACCATACACTCTCCGCCCTCTGATTGCCCTGCAACTAAGATCACACACACAAAAAACTTCTGAAAGAAACTAGGCTCTGATCCCTTTAGTACCTCCCCGGCAACGACACCAAAAATGTTGGGGAAATATATTGCTATAATTTCCAACATTAAATTATCAATCCAGGGCTCGTAAGCTTCGAGGTACAAGCGCAAGGAACACATGATCAGAGCATCTAACCTAGACTACAGTAGGAATCAACTTGTTGTTTAAGCACAAAATTGTTATTTCTAATTGAAGCTAATCAATTGAGGAAAACATGCTTAAACAAATAAGAAATTCTAATCATTGTGCAAATGAAACTAACTCTAATTAATGATAAACCAAGCAATACAAATTACCATTGAAATTATTTTAATCTAAATGAAAATCTCAATCTAAATACTAAGATCTATTTAATCTAAATACAAGAATCTTAAACCAATCAAGATTAATTTAAAATGATACCAAACTTATGCTAAATCTTAATCCCAATAAAATACACTCTCATTCAAATGATCTTAAACTAAGGCAATGAACAAACAAGACTTCAACTAATCTAATTCCTGGGAATCATAAAACAAATCACACTTTGCAATTGCTTCAAAAAAAAACTAAGTAAACCAAGATTTTAATTGACATGCTTCAGATCTAAGAGACTACAAAATAAGAAACTATCCTATCCTTCTTTAATCAAACTCAAGAAATCATTCAAACATAAGCACATTGGCTAATGGTTCTACCAATAACTAACTACAATCATAATGAATCTCAAACTAAACTACAACTTCAAACAATGATTTAATGGTCTCATTGCATTGCTTTCAAATACTTGGTTGCCAAAACACAATGTTACAAGAAAATCAATAAGGTACATAATAGATTTCAATTCAAATTTAAAACAAATGGAGTTATCGATCTCTTGTTTATCCAATTAAGAAGCACCTTTAAATATTTCAATCGTAAACCCGTAACAAAGGGGCTATTCATGCAATAAAATCATTGATCAACGCCATTCATTAGCTTGCAACGAGTTGAAAAAGATATGTCTATCTAATTTTAAGAAAACAAACAAATTACAGTCTTAAGTACATAATCAAAATCATGAGATCTTAATTAACAATTGCTTTCAAAATAAAATCCATGCACCTAGATCTAAATCAAACACGCTACCTCTATCCTATGATGTTTACAAAACTTGCTTCCAGGCGATGGTGGATCCTTGCCACCCCTGGAGCAAGTCTAAACTAAATCAATGTCTAAATATTAAAAAAAAAAACCATAACATTTACAAAAAATTCATGGCAAAGTCAAATTGTATTAAGATTCAAATCATAAGTTCACTTACATACCTTCCTTCAATATTTTGTCTCATATTCACACATTTTCATCCTCCTCCTTCAAAAACTTCTCCAGCTGCCAACACAAACCATGCTGAGCCATTTATAAGATTCACAAGGCGAATTATTCATTTTCCTCAATTCTGAAAATTGAACAATTTTAACAAACTGACCTAAAAGACATTAGTATATCTTTCTAACCATGAGGAATTTTGGAAAACTGTTAGGAGGGAGACTAATTTTTTATGTTTCCAACAAAAACCTTTCTTGGATTTGTCTCATTTGAATCCATAAACTCGGAAATCGTGCCCAAAGTTGGTTGTTTGGATTTTTTTGCAATGTTCTAGAACTCCGAAAAAACAGTGATTTTTTACAAAACTGCCTCCAAGACCCCCGTATAACATTTAGAAAAATTAGAATCTGGAGAAGCTGTTTTGGATATATATAATTGGTTATATTTTTAACAAACCCATTTGATTAGATTTTATATATTCACCTCCAGATGCACACACATCGAGGTCAAACATGGCAGTTTGAAAAATTTGCACATTTTGAGCAGATTTGTTAATCAACTCCTAGGGACCCACATGTGTGACCTGGGTGCAATCAAATTCATGGGAAGGTATTAAAACATTATTTTGGACCATAACCTCCTTTGGTTTTCCTCGGAAGCGCACCAAATGTGCCAAAGCCCTAAATTAGGCATCTCATCCTTAACTGGCTTGTGAGTGATTTCAGCGATGGAAGCCTATGATAAATGTACTTCAACAAAAATTTCATCAATAAAACATTACATAATCATCTTTAATCATAGAGAAGCAAAGAAAATTGATGATAATCAACCATAGAGAGTATTTGGCAGCGAGTGATGGAATTAGGGTACGGAATGGGCTAAAAACCTAGGGTTTTAGGGTATAAACAATGATATTTCATGATGAAAACATGGGCATATATGAGGCCCAACAAGGATATTTCTCGGTTCATGTCTTTTAAAACTGATAAAATATTACTTTTGCACTCCTCAAAGCCGCCCCCATGTCAAGGACTGGTGGGTGTTGGGTGTGGAGCCTGATTATCTTGTTTATTTTGTATCACAGCATTGGACGCCTGTACCTTAATGGGTCGACAATGCCGCCCGTAATTAAACGTTGCCTGGGGGGTCCGGGTTGGGGGGGGCGGCTGCGACTTTATGGAGCCCCCCCTAGCAAGGGCTTTCGGGAGCAGCGCCCCCAAAGCTAAAAACAAATGTAAAATTGCCCTGTAAAAGTATTGTAATTTCTAGTCAATCTAGGCCGTCCATTAGGTGGATGATCTGACGGTAGAAGTTATGTTTAATTTAGGGTTTTTTGCCATAGAAGACAACCCCTCGTTTTGTATGAGGGTATTATTTTGCGGTTGTGTATTGTATGTGTATTCTCAGAGCAAGAAACAAATAGAGAGATTGTGAGAGAGAACAAAGAATATTACAACGGATTTTTTGTAGGTTGTGTCTCTTCATTTTGTTGGATAATAGAAAGGAAGAACAGGCTGTTCGGGGTGGAAGTATCCCAAACTGGGTGAACCACGTATATCTGTGTCTCTCTGGTTTTATGTGTTTCTTGTGTTTGTGTTTCCACATATATATTTTATTTGTTCCATTGCTCTGTAATATATAATTTTCTAACAGTGGGAAACCTATTGTGAGAAAAAGGACGAGAGGGAACCATCTCTGTTCTCGGCCGCACCCACTTGGGATTCGTTTTGATTCTCCATCAAGAACAATATTATCCTATGGGGAGCTATGAGGAAAAGTACATACAATGGATTGCACTGCGGAACCAAAGGGATCAAGATGTGCATGAGTTGACGAATATGTTCCATACCCCACGCACAAAGTTGGATATCAAAGATTCAGAGAAACATTTGTTGTTGAAGTACTGCAGTTGTCTGCACAGATACATTCAGGAAGAAATGGAGTTCCTCGCCAACTCCTCGCTTGGTGCAGCATACCGGTATGCTGTCAATATTGAGAATAAGTTCAAACGGAAGAAGCGAGACTTTGGATCTACGAATGAGAAGCAAGGGAAAGGTGCCCCCAAACTGTAGAACAAAGGACAAAGCCAAGGCGGGGTAGCCCAGGACAACCCGCCAAAACCGCAAGCAAATACCAACGTCGTGAAGCCAAATACGGACACGAGAAAGTGGTGTCAATTCCATAAGACCTCCACTCACAACACAAGTGAGTGTCAGATCAAGTAGTCATTGGTGCCTAATTTGAAGACTTTTGAATCAAATGCATGCTCTGACTCTGAATCAGAACCCGACAAGGGGAATGACAAAGGGAATAATATTATCGATGCAAAGCCAAATTCCATTGTTGCCACCATGAAGATCCAGAAGGAGGAACAATAAGACCCAAAGGAGGGGGAGTGTCTCTTCCATTACCAGATGTGGGTAAAGGGTTCCCCGCTGCAGTTCATTGTCGACAACGAGAGCCAAAAGAACCTCATTTCAGCAGAGGTCGTAAAGCGGCTGGGCTTTCTGACCGCAACACACCCACAGTCATACACCATCGGGTGGCTTCATCGAGGATGATATTTCTGCGTCAACCAATAGTGTTTCCTTCCCTACAGCATCAAGCCCTTCACGGATGAGGTATTATGTGACATAGCTCCTTGTGACGTTTGTGATGTATTATTAGGCCAACCATACTTATGGAAGCAAAATCTTGTGTATGATTCCAAGCCTTGCGTTGTTATTGTCACTTTGGGAAATAATTTTTATAGGATACCGAAGGTAGCACCGCCTACCACCATCTCTTTCGTTACTGCAAAACAATGAGTAAGCTCATTTCCAAAAACGGGAAATTTTTTTTCCTGATGATCTACCCTCAGGGAGAGAAGAATATTATGGCCACGAACTCCAGACAAGGCTCTTTCACACAACAAAAACATATAGACAAAGTCGTGGAGGAGTACGGGGACATCTTCACCTCACCTGCAGTGGTGCCTCTGCACTATCAAGTCAAGCAATCCATCGATATGACCCGAGGTGCGCCACTAACAATGGACCAATCTATCAGCACTATGTTCTAGAGAATGACGAAATCAAGAGGCAGATTCAGGAGTTGTTGTAGAAAGGTCACATCTAGCCAAGTTCATCGCCCTATGGGAGCTCGATCGTGTTGGTACAGAAGAAGGATGGGACTTGGAGACTTTGTATTAATTTTTGGGTGCCAAACAATATCATTATCCAGAATAGGTACCCGATCCCACGGATTTATGACCTTCTGGACCAACTCAAGGGGGGGAAATATTTCAGCAAGATCGACTTGAAGTTCAGGTATCACCAGGTACCAATCGAGCCCTCCGATGTGTGGAAGATTGCCTTCCAATCCAAGGAGGGCCTTTTCTAATGGATGATCATGCCTTTTGGGTTCATGAATGCTCCTGAAACCTTCATGAAGATGATGGAAAACATGTTGCGGCCATTCAACAACTCATTTGTGGTGGTGTACTTGGATGGCATCTCGATCTTCAACCAAACTTGGGAAGGGCACTTCCACCATATCCGACAGGTCTTCCAAACATTGCGGAAACACAAGTTGTGTGCCAATTTGGAGAAGTGCATTTTTGGCATGACCCAAGTTTAGTATTTGGGATACATTATTGATGAGCGGGGGGTGCCTATGGATCCAACCAAGATCCAAGTCATTCGAGTTTGTGCAGCCCCAACCACTCTAAGAGAGCTCCAAAACTTTCTGGGTCTTGCCGATTTCTACCACAGGTTCGTGTTAGGATTCTCTCATATCACTTGGCCCTTGAGTCAAGTCACTAAGGGAGGAGCGAAATAAAATTTCATTTGGTTTGAATCTCAACAAAAGGCGCTCATAGAGTTGAAACTTCGCCTCTGCTTTTCACTAGTGCTCACATTACCAGACTTGAACCAACCATTTGAGATCAATACAAATGCCTCTGACTATGCTATTGGGACAATTCTTACTCAACAGGGACATCCAGTGGCATATCATAGTGAGATACTTTCCGACATAGTCTGGAAGTGTCCCACTTACGATAAAGAGATGTATTACATTGTGCACGCTTGCCGATAATGGAAAAATACATTTTGGGGAAGGAAATAGTCATCCACATAGACCACTGACCCCTGCAGTTCATACAGACAAAAGGGAAGTTTCAGAATGATCGCAACCAAAATTTGTCCACATACCTGCAATGATTTCATTTTAACATCAAGTAAAAGCAGCAACATGATCAACATCGGGTGCCACACAACTCTAGGTGGGTGACAAAGTGTGGCCACATTTGCAGAAGGAGCGCCTCGATGGACCCTAGCGCAAGCTTTACCCGTCCCAATATGGGCCATACACCGTCACCAAGGTTGTATCGGACAATGCCTTTGAGCTCAGTATTCCACCATTCCTTGTTCTGCACCCAATGTTCAATGTAGACTGCCTTTAGCCTTACTTTCCACCTCTACTGGACACATCCAACATGGCAGAACAACTCACACCAACAGAGTTAAACCCATACTGCATGGAACAAGCCACAAGTGACCGAATCATGGAAACATAGATTAAGAAAACCTACTGGCAAAGGATCCAAATATATCAAGTTTCCAAAGCAGGCCAACTCCTCCACTAGGGCAAGTGGTTCACCAAGGACTAGGTTCAACAGAAATTTGCTCACCTCATGGAAGCTCTACATGCAAAGGGGACCATTGCTTCCTAAGGGTGGAGGAATGATCCAGGTGGATATTGGTGGCCACCCACCTATTCCACCAAGACCTCCAATCAGTTTTATCATTTTTTTTTTAAATTTTTTAGTAGCATTTACTAGTTTTAGCAGTTTTTTCGGCTCCTGAACTTCCAGAGTAGTTTTTACCCCTAAATGAAATTTTTTTGAGGTTTGCAACAGGCCCATAGCCACAGGCAGGGGCATGCAGAAAAACATGTAGTACTCGGAGATATATTTCCGATGATATATCGTACGCGCCAAATGGAGAAATGGAGATAATATGACCAAGTTATGACCCTGGGAATCTGCCTGCCCAACTAACCCCAATGGGGCCAACAAACTCTTGGTGTTTCATCTCTTGGGGTTAGGGTTTTGGTCGTTTAGGGTTTTCCTATGTTTTTCAATAATAAAAAGGCCCTTGAGCCTCATTGTAACATAGTTCAGAGGCCTGTAGCCGCCACATCTCTTCTCGGAGATAAACTACTAGTGCCCTAGCTAGTTTATTTCCATTCCGTCTGTAAGCATATTTCAGTTATTTGATATTAATGAAATGAAGTGTTATTTCTGTTGCATCTCTGCGTTTATGTGTATTTCTGTATTTTATTGCGTTCCTGCATAAGTCTGGATCATCCAAAGGTTGTAGAAGTCCAAAGGTCATTAGGAGTTGGAAAGTTAAGAGTCATGAGGATGTGAAAATTCATGCCTCAAGTTATAAAAGGATCCTAATTATTCATGCAAAGGGACTTTTAACTTTGGCTTCTCCCAAAAGGCATTAGAGATAGAGTTAGTACTTTTGGGGAGAAAGTAGTGGCTTTAACACTCCACTATTAGAGCTAGTGATGTTCATTATACTTATGTATATTGGAACCTTTGCTTAATACTTAAGGCCTTGTAGCCAAAACATTTTCAAACGTGGATTGTGGATGTTCTAAGACTATTCTTTGAATGTTTATGATTCATGTTCGCTTTCAAATGTATTGAATTAATTGAACTATTTTGGTGACTTTGGTGCTCAACTTATTGGAAATGTGTTATAATGTTTGTGATGATTGTCGCATCTATGTGAACTATTTCTCTTGATGATACACAAGTCTTTCTCATGTGTGTGTGTGTCTCCATTAGGGTAATACTATTACTTCTCTCTTGGACGCTCACTTTATTTCCCCTCTGTAGTGAAAGAACCTTGATACATCTCCAATCGAACATTCCCAATGCACACTCTCTTGCTCATTCAAAATCACCTATGCGCTTCTCTCTTGTGCTAAACAACTAAATCCAAGTCATATCTTTAAGTAAATGGTAGCTGAGTCATATTCAAGATTGGACTCTTATACCAAACTGTGTGAGGTTTAATTGGGACCTTATATCGAGGAGATCCCTTGTATGTTGGCAGTATCCAACACCGTCAACATGTTGACACACAAAAAACTTTTATATATTGATAGGATAGGGTTGACATTACAGGTTATGTAATAGAATTTACATTTTATATTTAAATTGTATAACAATTTTTTGTATGATCTTTACTAACGTTTATTATAATCGTTGCATGTTTTACATCATTGGAATGACATCTTAGTTGTAACTTAATCGAAATTTTATTATGGTATATATGTGCACTTTGATATGATGTAATATGATTATGGTTTTGTTTCATGTGTTTGAATATTAGAAATATAACATAAATATTAAATATGCATGAAATAAATAACATCTTTTCAGTTTGAATGTTTGTTTTTTGTAGAACATGAGTCTTTCAAAAGATCTAGTTGATCCTGAGATCGAACTTGATTATGTTGGGTTTGGTTTAGACATTTGAGATGATGATGATGAGGTATATGGAGAGGACATAGAAGCAGACAAAAACAATGATGACATTAATGATGATAATGATGTTGATGATCATGATATACATGATGATTATGATGAGCAATTTGTTGGTAGTATCTAGTGACATTGATCATATAGATTCCATCATGGATCATTGTTGATAAATCATTATGATGCATATTTTCATGTTTATTATCATATGTATAATTTTCACATGCAATACCATCTTGAGTGGTATAATTTTGACTTATATCATTTGGACATGTATTATATGGGCCTGCATTATGTGTAGTTGGTCATGAACGAGTAATTTTGTTTATCAATAATATAAAAATACTAGTTATAGTTAAAAAAAAATCATCTTGTTATTTTATTCCAGTGTCGTGGTGTGGTTTGTAGCTATAAGAAACCTGAAAGAGCTTTGCTCTGGAAATCTCTATGATGTGAATATGGGCCTGCATTATGTGTAGTTGGTCATGAACGAGTAATTTTGTTTATTCCAGTGTCGTGGTGTGGTTTGTAGCTATAAGAAACCTGAAAGAGCTATGTTATGGAAATCTCTATGATGTGAATATGGGCCTGCATTATGTGTAGTTTTCCATGAAGAACAATTTTTTTTATTCTTGTTATTTTATATATAATGGATGTTGTAGATTTTCCCCACAACGGGTGTTCACATTGCGCTAGTTTGGATGGCTATAAAACCATTACACGTCATCATGAATGGCAAGTGACAAGCATAATGACATGAAAAGAAGGTAATCATTGCAATGAAAAGTAAGCAATAATTGCAATGAAAATGTGTATGGCGAGCACATACGGTGACATTTAAAGAGATATTTGCATGCTCCTGCATTGAAGGTGATATCTACCCAATTCTCCAAATGCCATTCTCCCTTAGCAGTTGTATGTTCTCCTAGTTCAACATTTGGTGCAATTATACGTTCTCCTGGTTCAACGATTGGGGTTATTCCATATTTTCTCTTGGTTATTTCGTTATGGTTCAATTGTCTCTTCTTACACACAACTCTTATGGAGTCCCAAATAAGTCTATCTTTTCTCCATGTCGAGCTAATACAACAAGACAATTTGGGCATATGGGGTCTGGAAAATCCTTGTTGAGAGGTGTTCAGAAGTCACGTTGGATAGAGGCACTTGGGAGCATGTTTCAAAGGACTAATAGTGGCATCCACCATGCCTCCAATCAGGGTCAAACTCGAATTATCACACATAGGCCCCTATTGTATAACTCAATGTTGTCTTAGTTAGTGGAATTGCATAATTGTGATGTTCTTCACTCTCACACGCTCGGTGCATCCAAAGAAAGTTGCATAACCACAATGGGAATCAGGTTGGATTCCTCTGAGAATACAGGGTATGGCCAATGTCACGAGGGTGCTCTATTTTTCTACTTTGAGCAAAAGTTTGGAATTGTGAGGGCCTTCCATCCAGAGCACTGCATGTGCAGGAAAACATGGACATTGGATTACATGTGTGCAGAGGAATAGTCTATGTAGTGGTTTTAAGGATCGATTATGGGATACTATGCATTCCTCTAGCGCTTGCAGTGGTAAGGATGGAGGTTTGTTGCTTGTGGTTGGAATATTATGGTTGGTGATTCATGGTGGGTGCTACATTACACCAAATCCTTGGGTCGTGGTTGGAAGTGCCAATCAAGTAGTTCTCTTGAATGAAAGGTCTACACAATAGATACCTCTTTTTGCATCTGGTTGTATGCACATTGGCTAGGTGAACATTGTAACGAGGCCTTGACCATAAGGCCACCGTTGCCTAGTGTCTATTATGGTAAACGTTATTGGTTAGCAGATAACAGATAAACCTTTTGTAATATCAAGACATTAAACCTTTTCTATTGGGTTGGTTTCCCAACGGGAAAGCTGGAAGAAAAGCTTGTTAATATTTGTAATACTCTACTTTAGTAATTCAGTAACGAACTTCAAGCAAAAAAATGGATGTTGTAGATTTTATTTTGATGGAGATTTAATAAGTATAATGACGTTGTTAGTTTGTATGGATGTTCATTTCCCTAAAAAATATTTATAAATGGTATTTTATAAAATATTTCAAATGCAATTTGACTTACTCTATAATAAGGGGCGTGATATACTTAACTAATTTAATTGAAATAAAAAATATTAAATTAATAAATTGAAACTATAAAGGAAGCAACATGAGTTGTTAAAATGGAACCAGAATGTAGCTCTAAAATGGAAGTAAACTTTGACATTAAATTGGAAGTCATACATGGAGCTATTACTGACTCTAAATAAAAATCTAAATTGGTTACTTAACGAGAAGCAAAATTATAAGCTAATTAAGAAGCAAATCCTAACACTAAAACGAAGCAAACCCTAGACCTAAAAAAGAAGAAAAGCCAAGTGTTAAATAGGAAGCAAACCTTACAACTAAAAGGAAGCAAACCATGAGGCTAAAAATGAAGCAAAAAATGAAGCAACAATCATGAAGCCAAACTAGATGCACAACAGAAGCAATATTGGAAGCAAATTTCCGTGTTACCTAAGAAGGAAAAAAAAAAAAAACAATTTGAGTAGCAAACAAAGAAGTAATAATGGAAGCAATACTAGCATCCAAACTTGGCGTTACCTAAGAAACAAAAATGAAAGCAATTTAGGTTGCAAACAAAGAAGTAATAATGGAAGCAATATTAGAAGCCAGACTCGGTGTTCCCTAAGAAGCAAACAAAGAAGCCATTCAGGTAGAAAACCAAGAAGTAATAATGGAAACAATATTAGAAGAAATAAAAGACACTATAATGGAACCCATATCATAAGCTAAAGAAGATACCATGACGCAAGCAAAGCTAGATGTAACAAGGAATCAAAACTCGAAGCAACAAACGATGTTATAATGGAAGCAAAACTTGGCATAAATTTGGAAGCCAGAAAATAAGTTATTTTCAATGCCATACCAAAAGAAAAACATGAAACACATTTGGGAGCAAAACTAGAAGTACAAATGGATGCAACAATGGAAGAAACAATTCTTAGTGCTAAACGTGGCGCTATTTCCGACGTCCAAGTGAAAATGCATTGTAGTGTCGGGTTTTACGCCACCAATTGAACCCATATCGCAGGGTCAAGTACATGGATTTTCGGTGCTATTCTGACGCTAATGTCCTATTTTGTTGTAGTGAAATTGGAGCTCGTGCCTCAGTAGGTTGTAGCCTCCTTATTATTGGTGCAAGAAAACCAAAGGGAGTTGGTGCTCCTTGTCAGTTGCAGCTAAAAAAATCCTAGGGGGTTGTAGCCTCCATTGAGTTGGAGCTTATAAATCTTGGAGATTGTTATCTCGTCATGTATATGTAATTGATTATGGATTTATGAATTTATTCTCATTGTTGAGTTTGATGTATATTTGATGCACTCTTGTTGATCATCTCTTACATATTATTTTATTGACTGCTAATAATTTAAAAAAGGTTTTAAAAGAGCTCAATACTAATATATGAAAGTAGACACTTCAAAGAAGGAGAAGGCAATTATAATATGGGAAAATAAAAGGAACGAAGATTGCAATCTAGCGTTGATTGTGGAAGATAAAGAAGATGAATGGTACATAAGCAGTGGGTGCTCAACACATATGACAGGTGATCAAGACAAATTTTCCAACCTAAAAAGAAAAAGAGGCAATGTTGTGTTTGGAGATAACTCCTCCATTAAGATACTTGGAAAAGGTGTAGTAAATATTGGAAGTAAACATGTAAAAGCAACAAATATTTTGTTGGTTGAGGATTTGAAGCACAATCTTCTTAGTGTTGTGTTGAAGCCTTGAAAATCACTGCAACAATATTGGGGGATAACCACCCAGTCCGGACCTTAATACAACTCCTTTTCCATTTATGATAGTGGCTCCGATAGGTTTAACTAGGTCCAATTACCTTTTCCCTATCGCTATTGGTTTATGATGTATCCTTAAATACCAATAGCTAGGGATATCAGATCAATTCTTCTTGTTGATCAGGCAATAGAATGACCCTTAAGCTGATTTGGGTTCAGCGAAACCACAACTAAAATTTTGCCTCTTCAGGAAGAAGACTTAAAAAGAATGTAGAACTTTAATCTAAATGCAAACTTATTCTATAATACAAGAAAAAAAAACTAATCTAAATCCTATCTCAATTAGGTATATATAAATCTAACCCAACTAAGAGCAAGATAATTAAATAATGAGGATTAAAATATGTCTGGCCTTAAATTAATGTCAAGCTAACAAAGAAATTCAATTAGCTCACATTTGTGAATACCACAACACATTCTATTGAGACCATTTGACTGAAATAATAAATCAACACTCCAGAAAAATTCACAAAAATGATATCGATTATCAAATCAGTCAAGCCAATAATTAAACAATAATATGTGGAAGAAATTCTCAACACGTTACTATTTAATAAATCAGTTTTATAAGACAGATTTCTGAGTAATGATTACTGAGAAATCAGAATTTAATTCATAAGAGCAGAGATACATAACAATTTGAGACAAATTATCCATATCAACAGAAATGTCAAAACATGAATAAAATGAAACAACAATTTTATTAACATAAAAATGAAACTGGTATTTGATACAGAAATGCCAAAAATACCAGTTAATTATATCTGTTTCTCTGATCCTAGTCTCTAACAGTACTTTACATTACTTGAATTTCTGCTTTCAAGACTAGAGCTGCAGAAATGCAAACTCTACCCATCATGCATAATTTAAGACATAAATAAAAACCCTCAATAATGTTCAGATCTGAAATTTTCTCTCCTCCCCATCTACAACTCTAAATTCCTATTACAGAAATGCTTTTAGAAGTCTAGAATTGCATAGGAGAGTAGCCATTTTTACATTTTGCAACTTGCAATTTATGATCCTTCCAAAAGTATTTTTAGAAGAGAGTTTGTTGAAGAAAAATATGCCCAATCCAATTTTATTTGCTCAAAAATTCCAATCTTTAGTTGCTCGAGCTTTTTCATTGATTGAGATATTTTTCTCCATATCCCTTTTATTGTTTTTCCTGTAAAAAAAAAATTAAAATGAATTAAGATGCAACAATAAAATCAAAATATTATCTCTGACATTAAAACAAATCCAATCAAATTTTATTTAAATAAATAAATAAAAAGGAAATTTGAGCTTCTTATTGATGCTCATAACGATCTTAATTAACCAAGGATAATATTGATGCATGAATCCGCAGTTAGAAGAGGCTTGGGCAAATGAAAATGAAGAAAACAAAACTCAGAAAATTGATTTTATTTTAGAAATTCGGATCTTGATCTTCTGCCTGATTTTTGACCCAATAAATGACCAAATCTATTAATGAAACCTTTTCAGAAATGTTCTCATCGATTTTATCTTTCCAATGAGTCGTCTTGGGCCTCATTTGGTCAAGTAAAACTCAATCTATGAGCCTCCAAAGTTGATAAGTCAAATCTGAAATAAATCTAGAAATTCTGTTGCTGAGCTAAAAAAAATCAGAATTTTAATTAAAAATCTAATCCTAAATTAGATTCTAATTATCTACTAGTTAATCCTAATTTAAACTAATTATTTAAATTAATATTAATCTAACTAATTAATATAATTAACTATTCATAAACAAATTAATCTAATTAATAATAAATCTAATTAAATTAACTATATTTTAAATATTAATTAATTTAATCTATTTAAAATTAATTATTTTAAATGTTAATTATTAAATTAATTATTAAACTGAAACTAAATTAACACTAATCTATATTAATTTATGTTAATTTTTAAACTAACACTACATTAATTTTAATCTAAAAACTAACACTATCATAATATTAAGTTAATACTACATTTATTACTAACTAACATTACACCTAAAAACATTAAACTAACCACTAACTAAATCTTACATTAACGTTATGATTTTTCTTTTAAACCAACACTACCTTTTAAACTAAACTAACATAAGAATACTTAACATTATATTAACTCAAACCTACAATTTAGACTAACCTGTCATTTCTAACGTTAATACTAACCATTATTTATCTATTCGAATTAAATTAATATTACACATACTAACTTAAAATGAGATTCCCCACTAACTAATGTACACTATCGTATGCTATTACAATTAACTTACTATTCATACTTAACAAATTCATTGCATCGTATAAGATATGAATTCTTAACAAACTCAATCGCATCGGAGCAAGCGAGCTTAATCGCATCGGAGCTAACGAGCTTAATCGCATCGGAAGAATTGAATGTGACTCAATCACATCGCACAAAATAAATGCAACTCAATTACATCGGATGTTTTGAATGTGACTCAATCGCAGCGGGTGTTTTGAGAGTCATCAGAACTTTTTAAAAAATGCACCCGATGGATTTCTCCAATGCGATGTAAAAAATCTTTTATATATATATATATATATATATATATATATATATATATATATATATATATATTTTTTTTTAATATATATATATATATATATATATTTTTTTTAATATAAAATTTTAATTTAATTAAATTAATTATTATATATAATTAATTAAATTAATTTAAAATTGAATATTGAATATTAGTTTTTTTTTTTTGTTTTGGTTTCATTTTAATGATGTTTAAATTAGATTATGAATTTATCTAAAATGATAATTTGCCTAAATAAGCTACAACCACTTTGACATTTTGGATTTTTCGGATTTTTTGAGTTTAGTAATTTATTTGAAAATTGGAGTAAATTATTGAAATCTCGATGCTTCGTTATTTGGCTGTATCAGTCAAAAATGAAAAATATTAGTCATAACTAACTATGGGTTAATATTTTAAACTAAATGCATATATTGAAAAAAAAAAAAAAAAAAAAAAAAAGAAGAAGAAGAAGAAGAAGAGAAATATTGTACATTTTACGCATTTTCTAACCCAAACGACATAATTGATTAGACTTCAAAGGAGTGCTATTTACAAATCGGTTGACCAAATGAGACGAAACAAGTGTCAACAGGAAGCTTATAAAAAATCGATTTCATCCAAGCAATCAAAAAAAGAATCTAAAGAAAATGAAAAATTAACAAAATCGTAAGATAATTGACTCAATAAAAATCCTAAAACGTGTTTAGCCAAAAAATTTATAGAAATGGTCCCCATTATTTGATGTGAACAAGTTAAAAATTGGGGGTTGTTGTACCGTACAAATATTGGCGATTCACTGAAAGAAACAGTTATCTCTGTTTGATATAAATGAAATTTTCTCAAAATTAAAGTAAAAATAATTAAAGTAGATAAAATAATTTTTTGGAATACTTGTCTCGGTTCATTAATCTAAATGAAAGCAATAATCATCTAACTATAATTTTCTTGAAATTCCTCATAAATTAAAATATTTCATTACTCTATATCAATCTTTAATTAGTTGCAAAGATAAAGCAGGGGTCACTTTATAGCTTAGCTTTTAAAATATACTCATTTGTCACAGGTAGAGCCACTGCTGCCAGCAAACATCTATAGTCTCGACAGGGTTACCTTTTAATCATCAATGATTCAGAATCTCATCTATTTAAAAATTATTGACCTAGAAATAAATCCATTTATATATGTTTATTTATTTATTTATTATTATTTTAAAGCCATTGTCTTGATTTGGTAGCTAGATAGTTGACAATGCCATTCACGGGTTATAATTGGACTGAACAAGTTGGCTCGTGATGAGACCCCTTGTCTTATAATTGTTTACAATTATAAGCCATTACCCTGGTTTGTTTAGCAGTGTTGGTAATGTCAGCCTATTTTTCCCCTATGATCATGGTAAGCAGGCTCGTGATGAGGCCTCTTATCTTTTAAGTTTTAAATATATTTTTGGATTACACTCTAGAAAAATAAAACTCTTTTAAATAGGGAGAATCATTAACTCCTTAAGAGTTTCAGAATGACAATTTCAGAGTTTAAAGTGCTTTGCTGTAAAGTGTCTTTACTTGGTTAAAAATAACTTTTCTTGACTGATAAAAGAATTTTGAAAAATCTTAATAAAATATTGAAATCTCAAAATGATTACAATTTTGATGAAAAGGAAATTTCTCATATTTCATGATATTTCGTCAACTTCTCTTGTTTTGTAATCTCTTCCTTAAGTATGGCTACCTTTATAATAAGAAAAACAAATTTTGCTAAGAGATTTAAGAAAAAGCTAATAGGAGACTATTAACAGTTTTTCCTATGTATGTCAACCATTGTTAGGTAACAAGAAGGCCTTCCATATAAATCATGGCAAAGTTACCAAAATCAAGACTGAAAACCAAAGGAAAAGAATTCTTAAGCCAAAGTGAGAAAATAAATCAGCGAACAAAAAAAAAATGAAGAAATTTTATAAATGGAAAGGAAAATCCAAGTTTTGAAATACAAACTTTAATAAGAATGTTTATACCAATGTCTCAACAACATAAAGTAAAAGAAAATAATCATGTAATCATTCTTCCTTATGTCGAGATCCATAAAACTTATACCTTGCAGGGTTGTAAATGTTTTAGGCTTCAGATAGTAGTGATGATAAAATTCAGCCACAATGAAAAATTTCTGTCTTATGTCAATCATCTTGTTTCAAAGCATTATCTTAATCATTTTGTAATAAAATGAATGCTTTTAAAGAAACAGATCAAAGGTTCAAAAACTTCCTATTGTAGATGTTTCAATGAAGACTATCGCTGCTTCTTGAAAATAAAACCAGGAAAAAAGCATAGGGCTTCCAAAATATGATTTGGCAGATGATTGAAAGCTTTTATGCAGAGCTGCAAAACAGATTCAAATATCAACATAATTTAAAAACAAAATTGAAACTAAAATCATGAAATGGAAATTAATGAAAGTGGGTACATGAATCTTACCATTGGATAATTGCATTTGATTTCACCTGAAGGTATCAATTTCTCCAATAGTAGCTGACTTTTTCTTTTAATTGACCAAAAATATGAAGAAGGCAAACTAACCAAAATCCTATAACCCAAAATCATTATTTATTTTATTTAAACTATAGCGATCAGTAAAATGTAAAAACAGAATGCTTTGTGTTCAATGGAATTGAAAATAAAACAAATGCATCAGAAATGAGATTGAGAATTTGCAGTGATGAATGTTCTCAAAATATTATAAGTTTTATACAAATTCCAGGATTTTATAATTTGTTCAATTTTAAGACCAAATTTAAGATAATGAAATTTAAAATAGAGTGGTCTTGAATTTCATATTAAATTATGGAATTATTTAAAACTGAAATATATGAGAAATCAAAATGATTTGAATATGCTGCAAATTTGTCATCAATTGCTTTAGTATCATAGCGGTTATCCAAAATTGCTTTAAATTAACACAATGCCTTATTGGATGATTCGTATTGCATGCGTTGAATTTTATCACATCGGGGGTTACAGTAGCAAATTGCCGATATAAGACCATGCGAAAAGAATATGTGCAATGAGATGGAGCGATCATACCATTTAATAAATGTTATATTTAGGATCGGGGACAGTCATGTCGCAAATTGCACATTGCACACTGCATCTCGCGGTTTGTATTTTGAGCATTGCACATTGCGCATCGCAGATTCGGGATAGTGACATTGCCATGAATAAAAATGCGATGAAGCGATTGCGATATCGACAATGTGATGGATGACGTGGCTTTTGGCATTATGATATGAGCATCAAAAATGCGATGAGTGATATCGACATTGGCATATCGGAATGTTGGAAATGCCAATATGATTCTTGTGATAGCAGTGATGCGATGGATATGGTGATGAACAAAGAGCAATAAGCGATGAGAAAATGACAATTAGTGAAAAGCGACAGCGATGAGAAATCGGCAATGAGTTATCGCATCGCAACTTTTAAAATGAGCGCACAAAGATGTATTCAGCTTTCCTCTCGATTTGCGATTAGACTTATCGCATTTGAGGTCTTTCAAATGAATATATTAAAATGTGATTTCCAGATTTACGATTGCGATTAAGCTTTTATCGCATCGGAGCTTTTCAAATGGAATAATTAACATTATGCTAAATGCGATATGCGCGTTTGTGATCCAATTCATCGCATCAGAACTTTTGTGATGAAAAACAAACTTTTCAATTTATTCCAATATGATATGTGATCGGCGATCGGCAAGATTAAGTGCATGATTTAACAATATGATACGCCGATATGCGATGGAGAATGAGCCCGATAAATCTATTATAAAAGTTTAATCTCGCATCGGGTTCAAGACATCAGTGTTTTTTAAAAATTATGACCCTACAGCTATTGCGATTGAATAGACGCGATATTTCTTATGAACATGATTTAAATTTAATATCGGGTATTGAATTATGTGTATATCACAATATTGGTAAAGTTGATTATCGGAGATCAGTGATTCAAGATAATGGAAATATATTCAATTGAAAACCTCTGAGATGCGAAATGCGATATGGTATTTTATGAAAAATTGAATGAGGTAACACATCGGAGATCTTGCATCATAAATCAAGTTGAAACATTTCAGACATGAATCTTGCGATAGCATTTTTAAATTTCAATTGGATTTTCTAATGAATAAAAATAAAGTTAAAGAATGTTCAAATTCTAATGAAAAAAAAAAAAAAAAAAATCCCTAAACCTGTTGCAAATTTGAAATGGATTTGTTGCTTACTTCAAGTTTTGAAAACAAATGAAAACCTCATGAATCTTCGAATTCTTCCTTCGATTTATCAAAATTCTAACTTTGTTCAAACTCATCTCATTGTTTATTCTAAATCGGAGTGTGCAATCAGCCTAAATAAAATTTGTTTATTCATATTCAGGAAATCTGAAACTCATAAAATTCACCAGAAATAAATATGAAAATAGGCTTCCCTTTGAATTGCAACAACAATTTATTTCCTTTGCTTATTCCGAATTAACTTGAGAAAAATATGTATTGTTATAGTGACTGTTTGATAATACTTTTAGTAAATAAATATGATACGTATTGCAGCATCAGAGAATAAATTAAGGGTCGGGATGGGATAAAGCCACTAATTATGAAAAAATATCAACACAGATTTAAATGTGTGCACACAGCAAAATGGACACCCTTAAGGTCATTTTAACAAATTTCGAAGAAGATAATATGAACTTCATGTGATTATAACGAAATGTTAGACTGACTAATAATGATTAAATTGGAATTAAGCTTATAATAGACAGTCATACATTTCATGGGATAATGAGATCATGAAGCTTTTATATCTTTAAAACCTTTAACAAATAAATTTCAGAAGAAAATCATATAAGGATATTTCGAAATAGAGAAAAGTGGGTTTGAGGTGATTGGTGCCAAGTGCAACTTCAATTGAATCTAGTCAAGATGTTATTCAAAATAGGCAAAGTAGAGATATTGCTGCAATAAATTTTGATTTTAAAAAATGGTGAGCAAGCATTAGAATTTTTCTGATAAGAGGTAAATATTTTCCCTGAACATGTATATGAAATGAGAAGGGTTGATTGCTCGTTTTATTTTTATATGAAGAAGCATTAAGAATAAATTAACTACATAAAACAAACTAACTAAATTAATTCTACTTCTATTCTAACCATATACATGAAAATGACTAGGTATAGTCATATTTCCAGTGTAACCATTCTCTTATTTTAATTCCTACATATATGTACAGTTCAAATGTTAGTAACAAAAATACAAATATAATTGAACTAAGGAAATTAAATCTGTAATCAGAATGTACAGTGATTATTAACAGCTTATTTACAATCACTTTCTTTTGAAATGTCTTTTCCAATTGAATCATAGAAATCTGGATGGGTTTCTATTAAGGATTGGAAAATATTTCAAAGAGGAGATGACAGGCCAGATTGTGGATATGAGCTTTTAAATTCAAAGGCCTGAAAAAAATTGTTAGCGTTATGTGTAAGTGTTAAACTATTGGCAATTTTCCATGAAGGAAAACTTTCCAAACAATTTTCAAATGAGTTAATGAAAAATGGATGGAAATCTGTCAAATAAGATGGAAAATTATCAATTGGATTAGATTGTTGGCTAGATTGTAAAAATACATTCTCTTGTTGACACTGCCTTTGGGAAGATAGAAGCTTTTGATAAGACATTAACATTGATTGAAATTGAAATATTAATAATTTTTGATGTTCATGATTATAATATGAAACTTCAATTTCCCAATAGGGCAATGCATCAATTGAGTGTTCACTATTAAAATGCTCAATATGCCAGCGTAGAGTGTCAAAAATTTGAAAAATAATTTCAGAAAACAAATCTAAATTTGAACAAAATAAGTGTGAAAGAAAAAATAAAATGAAATCACTATTGATACAACTAATGTTACAACACAATTGGGATTGTTTTGAAATAATTTATTTTTCACAAGGATTGGCCAGAATAATGGAATTTGAATAATTGCCAATTCCAAATCGTGAATTAGAAAGAGAATTATGATTATGAGTAGGAATGGGAGTTTGATCGTGATATGAATCATAAATTGGAATGTTTTCCCGAATGGCGAAATCATGAAGATAATTTGTTGCTTTGGAATGAGGATTGGTTGGAATCATTTCTAAATTGAAATGTTCTTCATTCACATATATTATTTGTATTTTATCATGAGGATTCTCATGAGAAGAATAGAAATTAGTATCCTTGATATCAGAGTAATTATCATAAATGACTTCACAGTATTCTTTAGAATTCCCTTCGATCTTGTCCAATATATCAAAACAAGGAGGAATAAAAAATTCATGTTCATTAATGGCAAAAGAATGATCAATAATTGTTTCTCTATTTTGATAATAATTTATTGGTAATTCATTTAGATCATCCCTTTATTTTCTGAAATGTCATTAATACCAAGAGGGGAGAAATTACGAACATTAAAAATATCAGGATAAAGGGAAAAATGAGAATCAGAAATAATGAATTCAAAATTTTCTCTGTTCGAGAAATCTTGTGCATTCTGTTCACTATAAATTTCAGATTCTAAATCATTCCTTTCTATACTCATACTTTCTTGAAGAAGGCTGCTTTGCTGCTCTGTTTTCAACATTTGTTCATCACGAAAAAATTCAGAAATTTGTACAGTAGTTTGCATTTTATTATTGACTTTGATTGTTGTTTGCACGTGTTGATTTGCGATCTGATTTTCTAAATTTAATGCAGAGTAATTTTCAGATTTCAAGGCAACTCTTTCTCCAAAATTGCTGTTATTGTCTTCTTGTATTTGGATAGAAATATTTTCCAAGCTTTGTGAGACCACTTCATCATAATTTATTTGCACATCCATATTGGAATCTTTATTTATGTTAGAAGGAGATGGAACAAAGCTTGAACGAATTTCATATAGATTGGGAATGGAAAGAATAGAGCAAATATATTCAAACCAATCTAGTGATTCTTCTTCCGTAGGTTTATCTTCAACTTTAAATCTTAAACAATTTAAATGAAATCGAATATTAAAATCTCTAACAGACTCATTTTCAAATTCGTAGATATTCAATTTCATTGCATACCTGTTCATAATCGTATCTTTCAAATTTACAAATGAAAAGTGTAACAAATTGATCCCAACTGTGAATTGAGGCAACCGGAAGAGTTCTACATCAGTTTCTAGCTTTTGCTATAAATGTGAGAGTAAAAATTATGCATAAAATGTCTTTATCAATTCCTTGAAAATCATAATTTGAAACATTTTGAATAAATTGAAAGACATGATTAAAAACAGAAGAATTTTTCTTACCATTAAATTTTACTTGAGACAAGAGTCTTACCACTTCGGGTGGAGTATTGGAAGATGCACGTCCATGTATACAACTCCAAATTGGAAGTTTTAAAGGAGCCATTGTAATAAAAATTAAATGTTAAAATTCAACGACTCCAAAGTAAAACAAGTTTCAGGCCCTCCTTCTAGCGCCAAAAATGTTGAAGCCTCGAAAATCGCTGCAACAACATTGGGGGATAACCACCCAGTCCGGACTTTAATACAGCTCATTTTCCGTTTATGATAGTGGCTTCGACTGGTTTAACTAGGTCTAGTTGCATTTTCCCTATCGCTATTGGTTTATGATGTATCCTTAAATACCAATAGCTAGGGACATCAGATCAATTCTTCTTGTTGATCAGGCAAGAGAATGACCCTTAAGCTAATTTGGGTTCAGCCAAACCACAACTAAAATTTTGCCTCTTTGGGAAGAGGACTTAAAAAGAATATAGAACTTTAATCTAAATGCAAACTTATTCTATAATACAAGAAAAAGAAACTAATCTAAATCCTATCTCAATTAGGTAGATATAAATCTAACCCAACTAAGAGCAAGATAATTAAATAATGAAGATTAAAATATGTCTAGCCTTAAATTAATGTCAAGCTAATGAATAAATTCAATTAGCTCACATTTGTGAATACCAAAACACATTCTATTGAGACCATTTCACTGAAATAATAAATCAACAACACTCTAGAAGAAATTCACAAAAATGATATCGATTATCAAATTAGTGAAGCCAATAATTAAACAATAATATGTGGAAGAAATTCTCAACACATTACTATTTAATAAATCGGTTTTATAAGACAGATTTCTGAGTAATGGTTAGTCAAAAATCAGAATTTAATTCATAAGAGCAGAGATACATAACAATTTGAGACAAATTATCCATATCAACAAAAATGCCAAAACATGAATAAAATGAAACAACAATCTTATTAACATAAAAATGAAACTGGTATTTGATACATAAATGTCAAAAATACCAGTTAATTATATCTGCTTTTCTGATCCTGGTCTCTAACAGTACTTTACATTACTTGAATTTCTGTTTTCAAGACTAGAGCTGCAGAAATGCAAACTATGCCCATCATGCATAATTTAAGACATAAAGAAAAACCCTCAATAATGTTCAGATCTGAAATTTTCTCTCCTCCCCATCTACAACTCTAAATTCCTATTACAAAAATGCTTTTATAAGTCTAGAATTGCAGAGGAGAGCAGTCATTTTTACATTTTGCACCCTGCAATCTAAAATCCTTCCAAAAGTATTTTTAGAAGAGAGTTTGTTGCAGAAAAATCTGTCCAATCCAATTTTATTTGCTCAAAAATTCCAATATTTAGTTGCTGGAGCTTTCTCATTGATTGAGATCTTTTTCTCCATATCCCTTCTATTGTTTTTCCTGTAAAAAATAAATTAAAATGCAACAATAAAATCAAAATATTATCTCTAACATTAAAACAAATCCAATCAAATTTTATTTAAATAAATAAATAAAAATGAAATTTGAGCTTCTTATTGATGCTCATAGCGATCTTAATTAACCAAGGATAATATTGATGCCTGAATCTGTAATTAGAAGAAGCTTGGGCAAATGAAAATGAAGAAAACAAAACTCAGAAAATTGATTTCATTTTAGAAATTCGGATCTTGATCTTCTGCCTGATTTTTGACCCAATAAATGACCAAATATGTTAGTAAAACCTCCTCATAAATTTTCTCCTCAATTTTCTCTTTCCAATGAGTTGTCCTGGGCCTCAGTTGGTCAAGTAAAACTCAATCTATGAGCCTCCAAAGTTGATGAGTCAGATCTGAAATAAATCTGGAAATTCTGTTGATAGGCTAAAAAAAATCAAAATTTTAATTAAAAAACTAATCCTAAATTAGATTCTAATTATCTAATAGTTAATCCTAATTTAATTGTTAATCATAAATTAAAATAATTATTTAAATTAATATTAATCTAACTAATTAATATAATTAACTATTCATAAACAAATTAATCTAATTAAATTAATTATATTTTAAATATTAATTAATTTAATAAATTTAAAATTAATTATTTTAAATATTAATTATTAAACTAAAACTAAATTAACACTAATCTATATTAATTTATGTTAAATTTTAAACTAACACTACATTAATTTTAATCTAAAAATTAACACTATCATAATATTAAGTTAATACGACATCTATTACTAACAAACATTACACCTAAAAACATTAAACTAACCACTAACTAAATCTTACACTAACGTTATGATTTTTATTTTAAACCAACACTACCTTTTAAACTAAACTAACATAAGAATACTTAACTTAGCATTATATTAACTCAAACCTACAATTTAGACTAACCTACCATTTCTAACGTTAATACTAACCATTATTTACCTATTCAAATTAAATTAATATTACACATACTAACTTAAAATGAGATTCCCCACTAACTAACGTACATTATCGTATGTTATTACCATTAACTTGCTATTCATACTTAACAAACTCATTGCATCGTATAAGATATGAGTTCTTAACAAACTCAATCGCATCGGAGCAAGCGAGCTTAATCGCATCGGAAGAATTGAATGTGACTCAATCGCATCGCACAAAATAAATGCAACTCAATTGCATCAAGTGTTTTGAATGTGACTTAATTGCATCGAGTGTTTTGAATGTGACTCAATCGCATCGGGTGTTTTGAGAGTCATCGAAGCTTTTTAAAAAATGCACCCGATGGATTTCTCTGATGCGATGTAAAAAATCTTTAATGCGATTTTTTTTTTTAATATAAAATTTTAATTTAATTAAATTAATTATATTTAATATAATAATTAATTTAATTAACTTAAAATTGAATATTGAATATTAGTTTTATTGTTTTGGTTTCATTTTAATGATGTTTAAATTAGATTATGAATTTATCTAAAATGATGATTTGCCTAAATAAGCTACAGCCACTTTGACATTTTGGATTTTTCGAGTTTAGTAATTTGTTTGAAAATTGGAGTAAATTATCGAAATCCCGATGCTTTGTTATTTCGCTGTTTAAGTTAAAAAATGAAAGATATTAGTCATAACTAACTATGGGTTAATATTTTAAACTAATGCATATATTTAACTAATTAAAAAAAAAAAAATGAAATATTGTACATTTTACGCATTTTCTAACCCAGACGACATAATTTATTAGACTTCAAAGGAGTGCTATTTACAAACCGGTTGACCAAATGAGACGAAACAAGTGTAAACATGAAGCTTATAAAAAATCGATTTCATCTTAGCAATCAAAACAAGAATCTAAAGAAAATGAAAAATTAACAAAATCGTACAATAATTGACTCAATAAAAATCCTAAAAGGTGTTTAGCCAAAAAATTTATAGAAAGGGTCCCCATTATTTGATGTGAACAAGTTAAAAATGGGGGGTTGTTGTACCGTACAACATGTTGGTAAAATGTGTGATTCAGGGTATAATATCTTTTTTCATTCCCGAAAGTGTGAAATTACAAAATAAGACTCAGGAATGTTGGTTGCAATAACTACAAGAATACCAACAACATATACATCATAGACCAAGCAGGGTGAAAGAAAATTGCAGCCAAACAAAAGAGCCTTAGGGGTAACAAAGAAGTGAAGGGTAAGAAGACAAAAGTTTTATTGAGTGTCATATGTTCAGGGGGAGCAACCCCAAAGAAACAAGTCACCATTTGTCATTGAAGTTGGAGGGGGAGAGAAAGGAAGGGAAGCATGGAGACAATGAAAGCATGATGACAAGGGGACCATGAGCGTTGACATCAATGACAAAAGGGGATATTGTTGGAATAAATTATCACTGGTGAGTTGGAAGAAACCCCTGCATTTTTTTTTCAATATACATGCAGTAAGTTTTGATTTTGCTTGTAAGACCATTTACACTTGGTTTCCCTCATCACACCACTTCATTTGATAGATTGCATGCCTCATGGATCCTTTTCGTTGAACAGATATTCAAGTTTAAAATTTGTTCATAATCTGCCCCAAATTGAATTGGTTTGACCGCATGTAAAATTCATGACAGAAACATGTTTACTATGGTCCAACCCCTGATCAAGGTGGTCCATTAAATAATTAAGAAGTCAACCTCCATTAAACACAAAATAATCCTCCTTATGTTTAAGGTCAACATAATTAATTAATATCCAATCAACTTCAAGAAGGCTCTAGAAATTGATGTATTTTCTAAAATAGGTCTCCCTCCAAACATTTAAATAGCCTAGTTATGGATCTTCAAAGTGAAAATTCATGACATATGTTTAAGTTATATGAGAAACTCTAAACTCTCTAAACAAACATAGACTAGAAGGAGGTGAATTTCAGTGGTATGAAGCACAAAGATTAAGGGGGATTAGGTCAAGTTTGTTTATGAACAATTGCAATAGATCAAGTTCTCCCCTATGCACTTTTTCTAAGAAAACATTATGGTAACGAGTCAATTTTGTACTAGTTTGTTGTAGACCAAATTTAGCCATTGACATTGTAGACTGAATTTAGCCCCTTTTTCACTGATATTACAACTTGCAGGCCAAATTTATACTTTTTGTTGCAGGTCGAAGTCACCAATATTACAGACCATAGAGGCCAAATTGAAGAACATTATATGAGGTTGAAAAGAGCTGAGTTAAAGTGTCGTGAGCATGCTAAGGAAGAATGTTGATAAAAAAAGTGAGCAAGGGAGTACTTGGCTAAGTGTGGATAGAGGATATGAAGCCGATTTGGACAGGTAGAAGAAGTCATATTTGATTGAGCAATTGAGGTTCAAATTGGAGCTTGTGCGTATGGATAGAGGATCTGAAGCCGATTTGGACAAGTAGAAGAAGTCATATTTGATTGAGCAATTGAGGTTCAAATTGGAGCTTGTGCCTCAATAGGTTGTAGGCTCCTTCCTATTTTGTGTAGGAAAACCAAAGGGAGTTGGTGCTCCCTATCAGTTGTAGCTGACAAAATCCTAGGGGGTTGTAGCCTCCATTGAGTTGGAGCTTATAAATCTTGGAGATTTTTATCTCCTCATGTATATGTATTGATTATGGATTTATGAACTTATTCTCATTATTGAGTTTCATGTATATTTGATGCACTCTTGTTTATGTTCTCTTGCATACTAGTTTTTTTACTGTGAATAATATAAAAAGGTTTGAAAAGAGATCAATATTGATTCACCCCCCTCTGAGTATTGCTGGTATTTCCAACACCTTTACAAGAAAGAATAAAATGAAAAGGATACATGAAACTTCTATAAAAGTAGTGCGTTGGAAATTGTGGTTAGCCATAAATAGATGCGTCTTTCAAAACGAGGAAGAAAATTGCATCAAAGTAGCTACAAAGGCAATTAGAATGATAGGGAAGCTTTTTGGGCCAAAGAAATAAAGGATAAGGACTCAAATTTGGATCCCCAATAATTTGTTTGGGTTAACTCTTTCATTATTTCGTTCATCCCCTCGATTTGCAAAGAAACGAAAGATCATTGGAAAATCAAAATCACATGAGATGAATTCAAGACATGGATCTCTTAAAACAAAAAAGAATACAATATTTTTTTTGGTGGGGCTACGAAAGGAAACCCAAGGGTAGTAGGATAAAGTGGGGGTGATCATTCATCCTAAGAACAAAAATTAATTTAAATTTGCATGGGGATTGGGAGAGGCGGCCAACAATGTTGTGGAAACCTATGCTCTATACTGGAGAATAAAACAAGTTGTGTAATTGAATACCCAAAAGATCACAGTGATTGGAGACTCTCTCCTCATTCTATCCATAATTATAAGAAAAACACTTCTTAAGGATCTTAACCTTGCTTAAATTATCAAACACATTCTTAATCTCCTATGTCTCATCCCTAACAATCAATTCTTCCATGTTTTGAGGGTGAAAAACGTGGTAGCAAATGAAATGACCAATATGGGCTCTACTCTCCCCGAGGGAGACATAACATGCCAAGGTCAAATTAAAAAGGACCCTTTCCTCTAATATTCTCTATAAATTACATCATATGTTATAATTAAATCAAAGAAATAAATATGGAGGGTTCCCTTCTTATGCATCCCATGTGTCTCCACGTGGAGTGAACACACCCTTTGTAATCGATTGCAACTAGAGTCTTTGAACCGAAATCAAATGGAGATTTCAAGTCATGCTCAAGGGTGGTTATGATCCCATCATTTACTCACTCATATTTATGATGGGCGATCAAATGAAGCTTGTGAAGAAGCATCAACAAATTCATTATTCAAGAGAAGTTGGAAGAAACTCCTTGGAGGTGAAATGTCTGATTCATAATTTAAAGTGTGGGGGATTGTATAGTTGAAACTCATGCATGCATGGTGGTTTGTGGTAGAAATCTTCATTTGGTTTCCTTGCTTGGTCTATGAAGCCTCCATATCTTGTTGTTATCTCCATTGCCTTGTGGTAGCTACAATTTCAATTATGGGTCTCTGGCCTTCCCTCCGAAGCATTTATCTTAGAGGTATATCTCTTGCCTCTTCCCTTATGATCATTCTTCTCACGATTTGGCAGCCTGCCTACGTTTTGAGGTCATTTGTCTCATTTTTATGTGTGTATCCACTTGCTGGTATGTTCAATGGCTCTTCAGGTCCCTTTATTTACTAAGAATTGCTCTCTTCAGGGTTTGTCTTGTCTGCATGTTCTTCCTATGTCCCTCTTTGCTAATCATCTTGGATTTAGAGGTATCATGGCTTTATTGAAGTCTTTGTTACTATATGATTTGTATTTTAATGGATGGATATGTGATATAGATGGTTCCCATTCATAATTTTAATATCAATTCCCATAGGGCAAATACCCTGGTAGAGAAGGGATGGGACACTAGACTCTACATGCTTTTTGTGGATTGCATTTAAATTTCAGTTGCATATTAGAAGAATATGAATTCCAAGGGAAATTCCATTTAATACCATAATAGGATTGTGCAATAGAAGAGTTCCTTCTCTACTCTAGGAATATAATCTAATTATAACTACACTTTTAGTTTGAAAATTTAAGTGAATGTTATGCTCCCCCAATTTGATGAGGTGCATACTCAAATGAAAAGCTCCAACAGGAAAATCATGAAGATGAAAATGTCCTCGAGGGTTATCATACTCAAAAATGAACACAATGGATGAATTGAAATTTTTGTTTTTTGATTGACTGCTTCTAGCATTATTATAAGCGTTGTAATGGGACTACTAGCACTGATTGTGTAAAAATGAAACACCTAGAAAACATAGAATGTATGAAACTATAATTAGAAACTCTCAGAAAGTCTCTTTAATTAATTTTGGCATGTACAATTTTAGCTTTATGCTCGTGAATTTTCAATACAAAATATTCATGGTTCTTGTGAAAAAAAAAACAATTAACTCTAGTTGAACTATTCCAAAGCAAATCAATGTTTTCTGCTACCAATATAAATTTCAAGACAAATTGGAACTAATCTTTTCCAATCTAGCCTACCAAAGCTTGCATAAGTAGAAATCCAAGTTGTGGGATATCACACCTCAAAATTCTCACATAATAGTACTCTCTTCTCTCACTAGTGAAGATTATTGATTGGGAAAGAAATTCTATTCACTTGTGCATTGAATTGAAAGACTATTATAGATAAAGTCAAAGGAAAACAAACACAAGTCTAGTTAACTAATCAAGGATACATTCGGGTCTTAATGGGTGGAAAACTAGGTTGTAGAGTCTTTATTCTACACCCATAGATGAAAGAAGCATGCAACAACAATGTGTAGACCATTCCAATCATTACCCAAAAAAAAAATATTTAGCCTTATTATAAAAACAAATTCTACATATGAAAGGAAATAAATGCTACACACAAATAAAGGCTTATTTACACATATATAACAAGAATTTAAAGATATCCCCGATGGGGGTGTCATGTCTAATGGACATCTCGTAGCTGGTAGCGCGGGCTAGACAGACCTGACGCCACGTGCCACCAGGAGTCATTAACTCCCATGCTTGAACATTATGAGCCCTCAGGATGTGAGGTCTCGCGACAGACGACGTGCGCTTATTAGGTGTTTGGGCGAGCAAGTGAGCAATATGAAGGTTTGGGCGATGGTGGATACTTGCGAGGCAGCTTCTCTCTGTGCACTGGCGTTGGCTCTCTAGATTTGGCTTGAGCTTCGACGACAGGAGGCGTGGTGGAAGACGCGGGAGATGCGGAACTGGGGATGGTGGTTCTGTGACCTGTGGGATCCTGGAAATGAGGAGATGGAGGAGCAACAGGGTGACGGGAAGACAATTGTGTTTGGCTTACCAGTGGGAAAGGTGTTTTCAGGCGCGTGGCTTCTGTGATCCTTTCGGTCTGTAGTGGATGAAAAGGTTGCAGAGATAGAGGAGTTGACCTCTGTGCGGTGTTAGTTTCGAGCTCAGAGGCCCTCCTAGCTTTCTAACAGTTTAATCTTTCAGAGGGCGGTGATTCATCTCCGCCTCCGAGAGCAGCAAGGAATTCACCGACGGTTGGTGGTTGTCTCCTGTGTTGGTTTGGGAGCGGGTGGATGGACGGGTAGTGGTGGATTTGGGGACAACAATGCTGAACTATGGGTTATTTGACTCGCAAGTAATTGGAGTTTTAACACGGAGGCAAGCCGGAGCGGGGTCGCGAAGCTCATGCCATGTGATTGAGGTCATGCGCACAGAGGAAGATTTAGTCGAGGGATGGAAGCACGCAGGTCGAACGGGGACCCAAGCTCAAACTCAGGATCCACCGAGAGCCAACATTCTGTGGCTGCCATGGCGGTTTCTCCAGCAAGTCACCTGGGCAAGTAGAAGCTCCGACCACCCTGGACGACATCTCAGTTCAACTTCAACAAATCCAGCTCAACCTGGACACCATGAGGGAACAAAGGTATGAGGATCGTAACGAACTTATTGCCTAATGCAAAATGAAACTCTCTGCATTGTCAGCTGAGGCACTCTCACGACCACCTCCGAGCACTAGAGATCCAGGTTGAGCATATTGACTACCATGTGCACAATCATGCCGGTTTCTTTCCTGGGCCACCAACAGGCCCTCTCAATCCACCTCCATGAAGCTATGTATCGACTGGTTTTATGTTAGTTTTGTTATGATAATAACCAATGGCACCGTATGCCTTAGCATGCACTCGAGACACTTGTGGCCTTTTTTGCCTATCGGGTTGCCTGGATGTATCACAACAAGGCTGTTGTTTGATGTAAATTTCGCTACGATTATATAAAATAGACTTTGACCGACAAAAATAATAATAATTTAAAGATAGAAAAAAGAAATATTTACCAACAACACATTGCATAAGAAGTTAGACTATGTACACAAGAAAGAAAGGTGCACATGCCAAGAGGTTGGGGTTCTCTAAGCTTTGACTTGCACACACTAAGCTAATATATATATATATATATATATATATATATATATATATATATATATATATATATATATATATATATATATATATATATATAAGGTGCACATGCCAAGAGGTTGGGGTTCTCTAAGCTTTGACTTGCACACACTAAGCTATAATATATATATATATATAATAGTTAAATTAAAAGTTTAATTGTACGAAGGAACTTAGTCCCCATGCTATCACTTGTATGAGTATTTATACAAAGATAAAATGAAACTAAAATGCTAAAAACCATCCATGAGCTAACTAAATTATTGGTTTACCATTCATCTCCATAAGATTCAACCTCTGTGGCAAACAAAATTGTGTAAAGTCAGAAATCATTGAATTGGGGGTAGATTTGTTTGCTACAACAGTGTGATTTCCATTTGCATGGCAACATTGAGCACACATTAACTAAGCATATGCTTGAGGATTTTTGTAGATCTAAGAGGAAGTGATCCATCTCATTAACACTAAGAACAAAAACTATGTCCCTGATTTTCTCCATACCACTTGCAAATATCTTATCCAACAGGCACTTACCACATCGAATTATTTATTGTAAAAATTGATAAAATGACTTTTCAACACTTAAAAATTGTCAAATAATTAAAATAAAAATAAAAATATCAAATTCCTTTTATGGTTTTATTTGACTTTATTAAACAAAGTGTGAGCAAAATGAAGCAAAGGTGAAGACAAATAGGATAAATAATGTTGAAATGATGTTTATTTAAGTGGTTTTTTTTTGGACAAAACTAAGAACTAACAAACACTATACATGTAATTGAGACGTTGCACAAACACCATTGAAGGCATTTAACTTGAAACCAACTACATACTATTATCGTTCATTAACCAAAATAAAGGATAAGGGCATTCCCAAAGGTACATTTTATTTTTAGGGGGGAAACCTATTGAATAGATAACTTCAAAGTTGAATTCTTTCTCAAGATTAAGTATTACAATTCAAAAAAACAAAAACAACCCATTACATTAAAAGTCCCAAAGTTCACCCTTGATGATTACAATTTAAAAAAACAAAAACAACTTATTGCATTAAAAGTTCAATGTTAAGTACCTCACACTCACTCAAGCATTTTATTATTAGTGTAGTTATAATAATTTTGATCAACACTACTCACATAGATATAAAAGATTATGCAAAGCAACATAAATGACTAGTTTATTTATGGTTTTTTTTAAAGTTAAAATTTTCATTGATAATTCAAAAGATCACATGCTTAGTAATTTCTTGCTAATCCTTGGTCTATCACTAGGGAAACTAGACTAGTGGCAATGCAACATGTTATTTGACAATGAGAATTTGAAATCAAAATTTTAACCAAGGAGAACATGTTGTCCTTGATCAAAACATAAATTATCTAGCATACTACTATGTATAGGATGGCATATTAAAAAGGGACTATACAAACTAGAGAAACTAGGAAATTGTCATAAAAACTTTGAAGAGACAAACAAATCCTCCTCAATGGGGTCATCAACACAATTGCTGCTGGTCCTTGGACTAGGAGGTGGCACTAGGTGTACTTCAAGACACTCCATTTTATTGGCTAAGTCTTTCCAATGTAGTTGCATCTCCTCCAACACGAGGGCATCATTATGATCTAGGAGCACCTTGCCTAACAACGTTTTGAATTTTTAGTAGAGATTAATGATGTGCAAATACTAGTTTTGTCTACCTCTGGTGCGCCCTATGTTCAATACCGAAGCATCAACCTCTACAACAGTCTCTAAAACCGAAATACACTTGGACATGAATGATGAGCAAAGTAAGATCCACCTTTGGATATGGACTACTGATCACTTGATGGAGGGACAATTTTTCTCTCCATAAGGTAGACAATTTTTAATTTTTTTTGAAAGAAATTTTGATAGGGAACTAACAAGCTCCCTAGATATATGCAACAACCTACAAGCGAGACATCCCATATTGACCAGGGACAGAGTGGAAACTCCATGGGGCTGCCTACTCCTTGAGCCATGGGGTTGCCTACTCCTTGAATTTAATCAATGCATGATACAACATGTCTCTAGAGACTTGATCTTGGGTGGATGAGGTGGCAAGAAACAATACCAACCACTTAGCTAAGAACCATTAATAATGATTTTTTGTTTTTGTTTTTGTTTTTTTAAAGAAGTTTTGATAGGGAACTAACAACTTCCCTAGATCTATGCAACAACCCAACAAGCCACATATATAAGGAACTCATAGTTTAGCCTATGACCGAGATGTTCGGAGACCATCGGTACTGGAACCAAGATCCTAGACTCCAACAAGATGCTTATCCCTCCAGCTCCAGCCTTACTATGACGGGTCACTTCTCCAAGAACTTGAACCCGAGTAAATGAGATGGCAAACCAACATCCCTAGCACTCTAGCTAAGCATCCATTTACACACACACACACACACACACACACATATATATATATTTTTGACCATGGTGAATCGGTAACTCTTTAGACTAATCTAAGGGAGGTCCGAGGATCAATCCTCGTGGCTGCCTTATAATACCAAGAGTACATCCAACAACCTGCAAGCGAGATATACCAAATCTTATGATTTAGCAAGAGTCGAGATTCACGGAAGTGGGGAGTCTACTCCTTGAGCTGAGATCATAGTAGGCTATGTACTCAATGGGATTTGAACCGTGGTCTCGTAGATATACCAAATCTTCTGATTTAGCAAGAGCTGAGACTCATGGAAAAGAGAGGTCTACTTCTTAAGTGGAGATCATAACAAGCCATGTACTCAATGAAATTTAAACCGTGGCCTTGTTGGTTTCACCAAACAAAACTTACCATTAAACCATATATATATATACATACCACGGCACCTTCACACATAAAATACATCTAAAAAAGCCATACAAATGTAAAATCAAATCACATCATCAAAGTCACCTTCCTTCTTGTACAAGGCACCACATTGAAAAAAAAAGAAAAAAAATAATGTTATATATATAGCAAGGCACCTTCACGCGTAAGGTACATCTAAAAAAGCCATACAAATGTAAAATCAAAACACATCATCAAGGGCACCTTCCTTCCCATACAAGACAAAAAAACGCCATATAAATTTAAAATCAAAACACATCGATGAATGGAAAATAAATAATCATTTTATTTTTAATATGCCATGGGCCGGTGAGATCAAAGCCTTTTTCCCGGTCTTTCCATCTAACCAGCCGAAGCAGAGCAGAGCAGAGGAGAGGAGAAAGGTTTTACTCGGACAGGATTTCGAATGAGTTCTACAAAGTCCGATGAAAATGCCCAGCCATGGCAGTCCTATCACACTGTATTCACCAATGCAAAAGCCGGTATTCCAAATTTTTCACATGTACTATAAATTTCAATTAAAATGTGCGTTGACTCCAGCTTCCTCGACTTTGCAGCGATATCTTTAAGGTTTATACACCGTGTAGAGAAATTGTTGGATTCCGTCGAAATTATGTTTTTGCTTACTTAAAAGCAAAATTTATCACTGTGCTTTTCAATATTTTCAATTTTTTTTTATACTATTATTTTTTTTCCTTCATTTAAATCGTGGAAGAGCTTTCATCACACCCATTAATGTGCATCAAAAGTCGGTGGTATGGTATTCGGCAGAAATGGGCTTTAGTTTGCGTGAATTTTGCGAAGCATATGACCATATTGTTGAATTAAGGGCTTCCAGTCACTGGTTAGCATAATCAATCTGTATAAATTGACAATTTAGATTTTACGCCATCTTATTGGCTTTTTCTTAGCACACGACAAAGAAAAATGAAATAAATGCATACATACACTTATGAGGCTTCGTTGGCAATAAAAAATCATCCAGGGGCTAGGAGCAAGCTGTTGGGCTTCGGCAACCCTATTGATCAAGGGCCATTAGGCAGATTGGATACTAAAAAATGATGCACAGCAGAACACAGCCAGCGAGGTTGATATGTGCTGAAGCCAACGTTATTTTTCACGCGGTCATGTCATTGAACATTTTGATGAATAACTTTTATGGTGTGTGTGAAATTCGAATTGGTGAAGAAGAGGTTGGCTAATGGGCGAGGTCGACAGAGTACGAAGCCATCTATTGGCACTCCATTCTCTTTGTGGTCTGTTACACCCAAATGACACGAATTTTAAAATGATAAAGCTGCGCGCCTCGGGAATTTTTTTGGGTATCTCAAAGTAGTTTCACCAAATGTATATTTTTTTGGTATCTCAAAGCAGTTTCACCATATGTATATTTGGGGGCCGAAATAGAAACATTTCAAAACATCACAAAAGAAGGAAAGAAAGAAATTATTTTTAACATCCATGAGGCTAAATATAGCCTATGGGACAGATTATTTCTCCATCTGATTATTGTATTCGGCCCTTTTCTTGTGGAGTTTTACAATAAATGCTCCTAACTTCTCGACAATCTCTTCGCTGAATAAATTATCCCAAGAGCTAGCTGCCAGAATATCTTCACAACTTTCCTTGCTGTCTTTGAAGTTCTCACATTCTAAAATGAAATGCTTTTTTGTTTCCACTTTTCCGGAAGAGCCAAAAATACATACTCTAATCTCCCATGTTTCTTTTGGCCTTTTCCAGCACCCTGTTTCACAACAGAGTTGATGAGAATTAGTCCTTAATTGAGCAATAAGAATTTTGGATCTCCAAGAAATATTGACCCCTATGTACGCTTTTTGTTGATGATTATGAGTGGGGTTAAACTCTTCGATGCATTACTTTTTCTTTCTTCTCTTTCTCCCAAGTACGTTTGTGGAACTTATCCATAACAAAAGTTTTTATCTCTTTACTGTTTGTGGGATACATGCTCAAACACATACCCCATTTACTAGACGATTTGTTATTTTGCCACATCCAAGTCTTATTTCTTTTGCACAATATGTCATTAAACACAACCTTAGGCTTCAATAAGAGCAACCCCTCTTTCACTTAACAAGATAGCATAAGGAACTGCACTTTTAATTTTGAATTTGTTTGTAGTCAAACGTTTCTGAATTTTCTCAATTTGTTTCCACTGCAACTCGGATGTGCTGCTGGCCCACAGTTCACAACTGTAGAGAATCACCAGGGTCACTAGAAGCCCACAAAGAGTTAGAGTGGTTTTTCAATCCCATAGCTCTGCCTCTCTACACTTGTTTTGAAGAGCATAAAATGCTTTCCAACCCCCCAAAGTTCTTTTATTTCTACAACCATCCCAACTTAAATTATTGTAGAAGTCAATTCCGAGGTATTTTTAATCTGCAACTTCTTCCAAAATGTTGATTTCAAAGTAGAACTTATGCTGGCTATGCTTTTTTTTTGTTAGAGAAAACCACTACTTTCGTTTTGCTAATATTGAATTGCATCCCCACCCTTCTACAAAAATGCTCAAGGGAAAGTAAGTGCTCTTGCAAACCAAGAGCAGATTTAACAATCAGTATAAGTTCATTTGCGTACAAAAGAATCCTGATAACAAATTTGCCCAAATGGATACCGTCATGCCCTTGTGAATTTAGCCACTTTTCAAGTTTTTCGATATATAAACCAAAAGGGTAGGAGACAATGGGGAACCTTGCTTGACCCCGATATCACTTCTAAAACTTTCAGAAATACCCGATGAAGTTCTAATTTTGACTTTCACCTCTTCATATAGCCTATGCACAACTGCTCTCAAATGCCTAGGAACCCCGAGTTCCTCCATTCTGCGCCAAAGCTTATCTGTAGGAACCGTGTTAAAGGCTTTTTTGAAATCAACAAAGCAACAAAACACTTCTTCCTTTTTTTCCCAAACTTTTTCAATGATGTGCCTTAAAGTTATACAATGATCAATTGTGGAATGTTTAGGTCTAAAACCTGCTTGCCCTTTAGCACGTTTATCTCTTTCTTCTGCCCACTTGCTGATTTTATTTTCTAACACGCTTCCAAATAACTTTGCAAACAAGGGGTTTATCATTATGGTCCTATAATTGGAGGGATTATTGACGCCACCACTCTTGAAAAGAGGTATTGCCATACTAGTTGTCCAATTTGTGGGGAACCCCTACTGTTTGATGTTGTTAAATTTTTTTGTGATGTGAGGTGCAAGAATTTTGAAGCCCCACTTTAGATACTCTGCTTGGAGTTCAGTTAAGTTTTTTGCTTTTCTAGCACCCAACTTCTTGATACCCATCTAATCCTCTTGACCTTGAAGAGTTTTGTGTCTGTGTTGACCAAGGGAGGAGGGTCAACCTTGGGATCCTGCTCATAAAGTTGTCTTGCATAGTCGAACCATTTAGAAGCTGTAATGTCATTTTTAGTTTGCACCTTTTTCGGTTGGAGCTCCTTCCAGAATAATTTGGGGTTATTTTTCCCAAGGAAGATTAGCTCTCCTCTCCTCAAAACCATGAAATCAACCTTTTTCTTTCTTAATACTTGCTTGTAAGCTTTGAGCTTTATGTTATCCTTGTCTTATTCCTTCCACATTCTCTTTGCCTTTTTGCATTCCTCATCAAACCAAGCATTAGCCGGAAAGCAATTTGTTTTAGGCTTCTTAATTTTTGCTCTTTTGCACTCTGCAAGTGCGCTTTGAATTAAGTGTGTTAATTCGTGACTATGAGGGCCATGAAATGAGATTTCCTCTTTCTTGAAGAGCCTCTCTAGCGTTATTTTGAAGGTATTACAATTTTATGGAGTTAAAAGAATTCTGCCCTTTGGGAGATTTTGTTGAACACACTGAGTTTTTGACCCTAATTGCTTCTTTCCAGTCCAAGAGAAACTTATATAAATTGGCTTGTGATCTGATTAAGTCCCAAATTTGATCTCCAATCAACACTTCCTCCATTTTCTCACACAAACTATGTGAGGAAATTACATAATCTACTACACTTGCTCCATTGTAAGTATTGCAAGTGAAATTACCGGACTTTTCCCATCTAGTCAAACCATTACAAATGACTAAATCGAAAGCCCCACATAGCGTAAGCAATTGTTCACCAAAGAAATTGCAACCTTTATCCTCTGAAATTCTTTCCCACTGATGATTACTCTCTTCTGTAAGCCAGATAGGGTCACAATCTTCTTTACAACAAAGAATGCTAGCTTGCTCACTTGCAGTCCTACCATTGAAATCCCCCACTATAAGGACTTCACCTAGCTGAGAATATGTTGCAATATATGCTTTTAGGGCTGTAAAGAGATATTTTTGGTCCAACCCTCTACTTTTGTAGATTTTTGAAACTTGCGATGCAAAATAGCATGCTGCAATTCTGATGTGATTTACATTTTATGATATTTTAAGCCAGACAAATTGCTTATTTGGGTCTTCTTTTTCTAGCTGAATGAAACGACCTTCTTTTTCTATCACTAATACCATGATACCCCCGTGTTTTTTGCCATCCCCTGCTGCCTTGTTTCACACTACTATCTTCCAGTACCTTTCAAACAAAGGTGTCTTGCACCCTTCATGCTCATGTGTTTCTATGAGACAAATTACGTCTCTACCTTCCGCAATAGGCCCTAACCCAGGTCCTCATCTCCATGGGTAACCCCTGCAGTTACAACAGGCTAATCTTAAGGAAACCTGGGTACGACTTGATTGCTATTTGTTTTGACATGCAAGCCTCATAGTTGAGTTTTTGTCCCTGCTTGCCCATACTGACCTTACTTCTTCATTTCTTGCTGAAGAGTTTGCTGCCTTGTTTTGGAAGGAGGTCCAAATTGCGCTATCACAACTTTACCTTTATAAATCCATGCTTTATTTCCCTCATCTCTTGTTGCCCTAACCTTTGACATTTCCTCCCTCCTTTCCTCTTGTTGTCTTAAAGTTAAATCTTCTTCTAGAAAAAACCGAGAACCCCTCAAGAGTTGCTTTTTGCTTAGAATGATATCTTTATCACGCAAGCTAGGCATGATGACATTTATGGGCCTGGCTCTCTCACTGTTAAGCTTACCTACTCTCCATGCTTGGCATATTTGTCCTTGCCATTGCATCTTGTCTTTCAAGAAGTCTCTTGCAAGGTCAAGAGTACATTCATTTTTCCCATAATCTTTCACCCCTTTAATAATTGTGTTTGTTGCTCTATCTTGCCTTTCCTTGCTTTCTCTATCTTGCATGTTGTCAACTTGAATGTTTGTTTCTCCTCACCTCTTAGCAGAATTGTTAATAACTTGAGCCCAGGTTTTGGAAACTTTTGCGAAATCTCTTTTCCTTTCTTCTCTTGCTGTCTCTTCATGGCTGTCTATTTTGGCAACTACTTTCCCTTTATCCTGGGATGGTTTCGCATTCATCACCTCTGTATTCTCCACTGCATGCGTTACTATTCTGCCTTCCCTATCAAGAGAGCTTCCTGTAGCAATGCCACTTGCTCCTTCAAAACTTTGTTGCTTTTTGCAAAAGCCTGGTTTTCAACTGTTATTATATGAATTGTACGATCTCTTTCTTGCTCTTTAGCTTCTACAACCTCCAACCTCTTTTTTACTTTTAACAGTTCTTTCACATAAAGATCAAATGACCAAGGGAGAGGTGTGGATGTGAGACTATAGAAGATGGAATCATCAATGACTTTTCCTTTTCCTTTGGACCTGTTGTTGCCACATGCTTGCAAAGAGGACAATATATGGTCAAAATATTGAGAGCTTATGGAAAAAATTGTCTGAGCCACAATATGAAGCATCTAAAGTTCAATTTCTGTATTTTTTTTCCCCGTCATTTCGAAAAGCAAAAGTAGCAGATTGAGAGCAAATGAATTATTCACCATCTTCCATCGTGTTGACATGGGGAATTTGAGTGTTGTCATTGTCTTTAGCAGATTAATTGTGGAGTGGGGATTTCTTTGTATTTACTATTTTTTTTTTAATCCGAAGAAAGAAATCGACTTCCCTCTCATCCCAAAAGCAAGAATGAGGCTGCTGGTACCATGCCAGATCACAATTATATTCACTTAAGAGTGCTTAGTCTCGAAGCCATTACAACAATATTCATCAAGGCATTAAAGCTCAACTTGTCAGCAACGAGGCTTTGAACCTGGGTGGGTGGGATAATAATCATTCTGCTCAACCACATGAGATAACCCCAATTGACTACTGTTTTCATATCCCCAAGTATATGAAAATTTAAGCTTGTATTTTGTATGTTTTTGGAGGTTTAGGATAGGGTTTGTAATATCTTTTAGCTATGCCACTTCTTCCTTTTTTCTAATGGGAGATTTAATGTTTATGTATGTTTGATATTTTATTTCTAGCATTTTGTATTCCTTTCTATTTCATTTTGTGCCCTAGGTTTAATTAATGCCCTATGAAAATTTCAAAAGTTGTTGGATTCATTATGGGAATACGGTAAGATGCTTGACCCTCATAATTGATAAAGGTTGGCTTGCAAGTTTTGTGGGAAAGAAATGAATGGTGCAATTAGCGATTTGAATACCTCCTTTCAAAAAATTGAGGGCATGAAGTGGGAATATGTGAGAAATGAACCTCAAGAATCAATTTTATTGCAAATTATTGACTCAATGAATCAAGTGGGAAGAAAGAAGAGAGCAAGCAATTTTATTGCAAATCAATCACTCAATGAATCAAATTGGAAGAAAGAAGAGAGCAATCAATTTTATTGCAAATTAATCACTCAATGAATCAAGTGGGAAGAATGAGGAGAGCAACTTTGAGACTTGAATTTGCAACTAGAGGATTTGCAAGAACCTTGGGAACCACATTTTCGGGAAAAGAGGAAAGTTAGAGTTGTGGAAATTTCTGAATCTTTACACTTTATGCAGAAATTATTTACTGTTAATCTAGTTATGCTCCTCCTACTTAGACAAGTTATTAACTGAATAAATTCATGATCTAGATTTATGCAGGAACGCAACAAAATACACATGTAACCATAAATACAAAGATGTAGCGGAAATAACACTTCATTTCATTAATATCAAAGCACTGAAATTTGCTCACAGACAAAATGGAAATAAACTAGCTAGGGCGCTGGTAGCTTATCTCTGAGAAGAGATGTGGCGGCTACAGGCCTCTGAACTCAGTTACAATGAGGCTCGAGGGCCTATTTATTATTTAGAAACAATGGAAAACCCTAAACATCCAAAACCCTAACCCCAGGAGATGAAGTGCCAAAACTATGGGCCTCGTTTGGTTAAATTGGTGTTTCAACTTCCCAGGGATGTAACTTTGGCATACGATCTCTGTTTGACGTGCACCATACTTCGTTAGAAAGATCTATCCAAGGACTACAACTTTTGATGTGAGCAACATCGGTCTATAGACCCATGTTTCTCTCGGTTTTCCCAAAAAACGTTGTTTAGGGCCTCAAAACGGCTCCGGAAGTTTAGGACTTGAAAAACTGTTAAAAATAGTAAATTGTACCAAAACTGAAAAACTGAAAGAGACAATGGTGAGGCCCCAAGTGGAATAGGCGGGTGGCCACCAATATCCACCTGGATCAATTCAAGTTAAGATCGAAACAAAACACATAACAGATCTCCACCAATCTAGATCTAGAACAAGTTCATGCACACATAGACAAAGTGACACAGTTATTTCTGGACAAATAGTCCCTGGAAAAACCCAATGCGGGAAAACCGGTCTCTGCTTGCTGGAGGGTTTTATTATTAAGAATTTTCTGAATACAACAAGCCCGGGGTTCCAGATCTGGAAAACCCGACAGAGAAATAATAGATCTACAGCTCACTTGCTGATCTAGGGCCAAAATAATGACTGATCCATACCCTCAAACGAGATTTACAGAACTCAGCCAAAATTAGGGCCTAGAAACCTCAGCGCTACCCCTGAAGCCTCTGCGTCAGCGTTTGAAGCCTATGCATCAGCGTTTGAAGCCTCTGCGTCCCTCAGCGCTGCTCCAGAAAGGACCGTGTTACCCTAGACCGGGCGACACAGGCCTTACGCTGCCCCTTAGGGTCTCTGTGTAACCCTTGAGGGTTTCCTGCAGCAATTTACGCTGTCTCAGCTTAGCTTCAGTGCTCTGCCTCTGTGTGTCTTTACAAATGACCCCAAGCCTTTCCTTTATACTTTTCTCGATGGGAAACCAACGACCACGATCAGATCTTGAATCAATGGCTAAGATTAAAAGAAAGCTTGATCCGTGTGACTTAAGACAATTTCATCACATGTTTAATTAAATTCACTTTAATTATTTAAGTTCCCTAAGTTTTAACTTAGGAAATACATTAAAATAATTAATTAATTTAATATCTCCTAAACCAGAGGAAATTTCCCAAATCCATTTCTAGGTCTTGTAGATCAAGTGTACTCTAGTCCCTCCTCAAAATTTGGGAGCTAGAGCACAACTGATGCTACCCCAAATACACAAAATCTCAACACTCCCTCTTAGCATCAAGGGTGTGCTCTAGCAATACATCACACTATGCATTACAAGATTTTGGGCACTGGTTCTGTGCTGCTGATGCTTGGCCTGCTGCCACTCAACTCTGCACTGCTGCTGCCATTCTGCACTGTTGCCCATGACTCTGCCATTGCCACTGCAACCTCTGTACTGCAGCTCCCTCTCAATATGCTGCATCTGTGTTGCTCATAGTACTGCCACTGCTGATCTACTGCACTGCAACTTCAGTTGTTGAGAGAAACAACTGAATCTTCTGCCCAATCTTTGATAGACAAGTTAGATGGGCTGCATCCTCATCACTGAATCTTCGTAGGCTACAGATCTATACTGGCATCTGAAGGATGATGCCCAGCTACAGCTCTGCACTGCATAAGCAAACTTCCTCTGCACTATTGAAGTCACATCAACCCCTTGTGCTGAAATCTCTCACGCTGCTGCTACACTGCGATGTCCCTCTGAAGCCTTCTGCGCTGCTGCAACTCTGCGCTGCGTAAGCAGCTTTGCTCTGCGCTGCTAAAGTCACATCAGTGCTCTGCGCTGCTAAAGTCACATCAGCCTCTGCACTATTGCTGCATCTATGCTGCTGCTACTTTGCTCTACGCTGCTCCTCCCAGTATTTAGATCTGCCTCTGCTTCATCTGTGACCTATGTACCCATTGCTCTACTTGTCTCGCTATTGTCTTAAGGCTGTTGTAGCTCGCATGTGATCCAAGAGATGAGCTGCTCAAGGATCCCGCCTTACTTCTATGTAGCTCCTCTACATATCCATGTCACCCCACCTCCGTGGTTCATGAACACTCATAGCTGCATCATCTTCCGACCCATCATCCGCCATAACAGCTTTGGAAGAAGAGGCTTCCTTGTCCTTTTTATTCTGAGGACACCACACTGGAAGCACTTGATCTTTGAGAAATCCTTCTTCTTCTTTGGCTGCCTCTTTGATGCCAAGGCTGCATCTTCCTCATCTTCCTTCTTCACTTTGCTCGATCCAGAGCTATACTGCTTCTTGGTGAATCTGAAGAGTTCTTCTTGACGCAGAACTGATCACAAGCTGTCCCAATTTGGGATGTCTGCTCTGCCCAAGATACTTTGGACAAAGGTTTCCCACTCATCCGTGACTACATTGAGGGCAGTCCTAACCATCACATCATCTTCCACCTTAGCACCAGTTGGAGTCAATTGATCTTCGATCGACTGCGTTTGAAGAGGAAATGCTCCATGTCTTCTCCCTTGGCCATCATGAATGACCTCATCTGTGTCTCCAACAACATATTCCTTTGGACATATTTTCCCTCATATAGGGAGATCAAGGCCTTCCACATCTCATTAGCTGTCTTCTTTTCAGCTATGTGTGGTACAATATGGTCCTTGATTCCATCCATAATCAGCCGCTTGGCATGCCCAACAACCTCCTTATGCTTCCGAAAAAGATCTGGATCTGTCGGTGTGGCTAGAGTTTGCTTTGCATGGTCTCTAAGATTGTATGCCTCAAGGACTATCAGGATCCTTGCCTTCCAAACTAAGAAGTTTGAGAGGCCATCCAACCTGTTCTGATCACGCAGTCCATGAGGAGCCATCTGCTCAGAATGTGTCGGAACTTCCTTTTCTCTTTGCTAGAGAAATGGATCTAAGGCCCTTGGTGAAACAGACACCTTCTGCTCCCTCTAGCAACTGATTTCCTTCCTTGGAAATCTGTCAAATCAACAATGATTTAGCTCTCTTTGATCCGCTGATCAAACTGCAAGTTTCTTCGGCTAGAAACTCTCTGAGAAGCTGATCTCCCCTCGCTCTTTGTCACTAGTGCTAGGCTAAAAATCTAAAAACTTCAGAAATTTAACCCCACCAGCACCTTCTGAACTTTTGCAGCTTTTCTTCAATCTTTTCTGGATCTGACAGATTTAGATTTGCATCACCCTGGCTAATCCAACGCTGTTTTTGAGCTGCATTTGCGCAGTAATTGCGTGGGCTTGCTAGGAGACAACGTTAGACTGCGTCACCCTTCCCTCTGCGTGAATCTGCCTCTGAAAACTGCGCTGTCCCTTCAGATTTGCGTTTCTGCTGCTTTTCCAGCTGCTTCTTGCAACTAGAACCTTCAGATTCTTGCTGGTGACCCTCCTAGATCTGCAATTGCTCTGATACCATGTGGAAATTTCTGAATCTTTACACTTTATGCAGAAATTATTTACTATTAATCTAGTTTTGCTCCTCCTTCTTAGACAAATTATTAACTGAATAAATTCAAGTTAAAATAAAAGCAAAACACATAACAAATCTCCACCAATCCAGAGCTAGAACAAGTTCATGCACACATAGGCAAAGTGACACAGTTGTTTCTGGACAAATCGTCCTCAGAAAAACCCAATGCGGGAAAACCGGTCTCTGGCTGCTGGAGGGTTTTATTATTAAGAATTTTCTGAATACAACAAGCCTGGGTTCCGGATCTGGAAAACCCGATAGAGAAATAATAGATCTACAGCTCACTGGCTGATCTAGGGCCAAAATAATGACTGATCCACACCCTCAAATGGGATTTACAGAGCTCAACCAAAATTAGGGCCTAGAAACCCCAACGTTTCCCCTGAAGCCTCTGTGTCAGCCTCTGAACCCTTTGCGTCCCTTAGCGCTGCTCCGGAAAGGACTGTGTTACCCTAGACTAAGTGACGCAGGCCTTACGCTGCCCCTTACGGTCTCTTCGTAGCCCCTGAGGGTTTCCTGTAGCAATTTATGTTGTCCTTGAGGGACTGCGCAGCATCTGCGTAGCACAAGTTGCTACCCTCCTGCTTCTCTGCGCTGCCTCTCTGAGCTGATCTCTGCCTCTTGTTGATTCTAGACCCTGGAATCAGATCATCCCTTTGGCCTCAATTCCCCTCTCTACAGCTGAAACACTTATGAGAATTCTTAGCAAACTCGCCCTAGAATCTCAGCTTAGCTTTAGTGCTTTGCCTTTGTGTGTCTTTACAAATGACTCCAAACCTTTCCTTTATACTTTTCTCGTTGGGAAACCAGCGACCATGATCAGATCTTGAATCAATGGCTAAGATTAAAAGAAAGCTTGATCCGTGTGACTTAAGACAATTTCATCACATGTTTAATTAAATTCACTTTAATTATTTGTTGGAGTCACAATTTCCATTAGATCAAAACCTGCAGGCATTAGTCTTCACTACAATCACTAGAGTTAGGATCCACTAGAGGCAGTTAGTCCATGTCGCGAAACACACGGGGAGCGTTGAACCCAATGTCCAACAATCTCCCCCCCAACGCGAGCCGGGTGAATTTTGAACTCGAGACCTGTTGCTCTGACACCACTTGTTGGAGTCACGATTGCCGTTAGACCAAAACCCACAGGCATTAGTCTCTGCTACAGTCACCAGAGTTAGGATCCACGAGAGGCGGTTAGTCCATGTTGCGAAGCACACAGGGAGCGTTGAACCCAATGTCCAACATTATTTAAGTTCCCTAAGTTTTAACTTAGGAAATACATTAAAATAATTAATTAATTTAATATCTCTTAAACCAGATGAAATTTCCTAAATCCATTTTGGGGTCTTGTAGATCAAGTGTACTCTAGCCCCTCCTCAAAATTTGGGACCTAGAGCTCAACTGATGCTACCCCAAATTGATCTAAAATTGTGTGAACAAAATATTTCTTATACAGAGATTGACAGTAGGGGCTTTTGCTGGTTATTTCACCTTTACTAGAAAGGATGAAACCATAAGCTTCTGGCCCTCTTATTGGCTCTGCCTAAAGAAATATAATGTAAACACTAAATAGATTTGGCAATGAAAGTATTTGTTTATGTATGCAAAGTATTCATTAACCAAAATTTTATGTGTGAATAAGCAAGTTCAAGTATTCTGCCATGAAAGTAAGGTGGTTTGAAGTGAAACTAATGAGTTTTGATCACTGTATAAGTCTCATTGGGAAAAGTGGACTTATTAAAAGTTACTGTTTAATGTAGTAAAATCTGAAATATAATAAAGAAATGCACAAAGATAATAAAGAGCATTTGTACAAACAATTTCTTGGGCTACTCTGCTGGTCCAAAAGCCTCCAAATAGGCTTTTCCCTCTTTCATTAATGCTCAAATTAAGTATTACACTGTGTAGAAAGCCTCAAAAGGCAAAATTAGCTGCAAATTCAGAAACAGAGCACTGAAATCAGTAAAAATTGACTATTCATTCACCTCCAATGGATGAGTATAGTCCAACACAGCTGATCTTTCACCAAGCCCTGGTGGCTCCACAACCAAAATCGCTGATAAAATGACTGATAGAGTGCCCTGATGGCTCTGCAACCTGTCCCAACAGCTCCAGAATGCTTCAATACCCAAAATCAAAAAAAAATTTCGCTTCAAAAGGACTTCCCTAGCCAAAATTATGGCTAACTGAAGTTTTGCCCAGTGTCCCTAGAAAAACTCCACTAAATGTGGAGCAACTCCAGATAAGTCCGACAAATTAGGGACCGGCGCCTAAAGTTTGGCACTTCGCCGAATCTTCCGCCAACCTCTGGGGCTAAAGGTTAGGGCCACGGGTCATGTGACCGTGCCCGTCGGAGTTAAGTTTGAGTTTTATGCGAATATTAATAAAGTTAAACCATATTATAAACCGTCTATCAAACCGGTTCCGCACCTCCCGCCGGTCCACGGGACCATGACCCAACAAAATTCAAACTTTAAATATAACTTCGTGCCGAAAGTTTAACAAGAACCACACCGTGGCCCAACGGTTAGGCCGCTCCGTTGGCACCGCCCCGACCCGGGGTCGAACCTTGCTGCGAACATAACAAAACTTTTAAACCGCCATTTCATTCGAATTCTTGGGCCCACGTGGCGGCCTTCGGGCTGGCCACGTGGCGCCCACTGATTGGCCGCCTGCAGAATATTTCGTAGAATATTCTGTGGAATATTCCACGGAATATTCCCAAAATATTTTGTGGAATATTCTTTTTTTAATAAAATATTTTGTAAAGTCCATTTGGCCATTTTTTTTACTGAAATTGAGAAAATTCAAAGTTGAATAACTTTCTCATACAGCGTCGGTTTTCAGTGCCGTTCGCGTCTACAGGATCGTTTTTCCGAGCTCTTTCCAGTCGTTCTGGTTTGGACCAATTCTGAGCAACTTCATTTTTGAACATTTTTCTACAAGAGACTTGATCTTCTAATCACACCTCCCAAATGGGAAGCTTTTGGACCCCAAAAGCTCTCTGAATAGTGAAACTGATAATGTGGAGACTGATTCTCCACTCTTCCACCCTTGAATAACTGAAATCTACCCGATTTCATCAAATGGAGTGATAATTTGTCTCTGGAATCAACTGATCGACCATTGCTAGGATTGACTGAGTCATGATGCAAATGATTAAAATTTGCAGAACAACAATTGTAATCTGCAGAAAACAAACTTTTTCTACACTGATCAAACTTCCCAGAAGACTTAAAATAACTTTCACCTTGCAAATTGTTCCCATGGCGAATTCTACCATTCTGAAACCAACTTTTTCCCATGCTGAATTGTGTGTCCTCCTTGCTTGCACTGCTTTGCTTTGACACTTCATTCACTGTATTGGCTGACCCAAAAGGTAATTTGCGCAACATAACATCATCTTCTTTCAAAGACAAACTGTTATTAAACTGAGACAAATCATTAGCAACATCATAAAAAGACGAATGCTCAAAATCTGGTCGTTTCAACATTAACAAAGTTAGACTTTGACTTGCATTAACTAGTCTTTTCAATTGACTTGCATGGAGTAAAGAAGATTCCAGCTTCTTCTTGTGAGCTCTCACAATGTACTCTTTACCATCTTTGAACAAGTGATACTTGTTTTCATGGCGATGAAAGATAGCCTTCCTGTCAAATAAGTAAGGAATTCCCAAAACAATACCTGAGATATCAAGCGGCACCACATCAAGTTCAACTGTGTCAATAAAGTGTGCAGTTATTGCAAAGCGCAATATGCACTTCCTTGAAACTTGCAAATTGGCATCCTTGCATATCCATCCAAGTGGATAAGGCTTCGGATGTGGAATGGTCTCAAGTTTAAGCCGCTTGACCAAGTCTTCAGATATAAGATTCGCTTGTGACCCACTGTCAAATAGTGTGTCAATTTTGGTATGTTTTGAAATTACCCTCACATGGAAAAGCTCTATCCTCCTCTTTTCGTCATGAGTATCTTTGTGACAATTCAAAGAGCTAGAACTGGGAGTTGTGTCTTGCACCACTTCTTTCCCCTTAATGTTCTTTAAAACCATGGCTATGCTTTTTGTCTCATCTCCTGAGTCTGACCCTAAGTCTTGCTCAACTGTTGCTACAATTTTCTCCTTTTCTTTGGTCTTGTTTTTATTCTTGTATTTTTTTGGTTTCAGTTTAGGATGAAGCTTCCAACAATGATCTTCATCATGACTTGTTTTCGAACAGTTCTTGCAAAAGAACTTTCATTTTTCTTTTCTTGAATTTGTAACTCTCTTCTTTCCTTTGTTTTTGAAGTTACTATCCTCATCAAAAATATTCTTTCCTCTAGCTTCTAAATGTGTAGCCTGGACACAGACTTCATCTAAGCTGGTAGGATTAAACATTAGAATAGTATGTTGCAGATAATTGTGCAAACCTCCTATGTATTTCAACAAGGTGTCTTGACTTTGTAAGTCTACTCCAAGTAGAAGTGCTCTCCTTCTAAACTCTTGGGTATAATCTTGCACATTTTGACCCTTAAGTTGCCTAAAATTTTGCCAATTCATGATTGCCTTCTGAATATGAGCAAGAGGATAAAATTGTTTCTTAATAGCAGTAATAAACTCAGTCCAAGTTAGAGTTATCTTACCATGCTTTTTAATCTCCTCTCTAGTCTTGGCTTCCCACCAAACCAAAGTTGCTCCATCCATTCTCAAAGAGGCTAATTGGATTTTTGTGTCATCATCATGCAAATTCTGAATTCTTAGATAGACTTCCAGCTGTCTAATCTAGTTATCCAATTTTTCTGCATTCACATCACCATTAAACATCGGCAACTCAAACTTCACATCAAGCTTTAACAAAGGATTTTTAAGATATGTTTTTGTTTTGTGTGACTGATTAACAGAAGTTGAAGAGGATGATGTGGAGGAAGAGGATGACGATGGAGATGAAGGATCACCATTTTCTCCATTCCCTTTCTTAGACTCATCCTTGTCTTTCTTCCCTCCTAAAGAATCTCCTTCTTCTTTTTGGTTTCTAGACCCTTCTCCAGCAATCCTATCATTTCTCTCCTGGTATAGGATCCTAACCATCTCAGTCATGTCCAAGAAAGCTTTTCTAAAGAATCTTTCTTCTTCCTTGGGATCCATTTCCTCATGTACTTCTCCTTCTCTGGAAGACATGTTTGTGGCTGATTCTAAGGCTAATGAGGATGAAATGGAAGGTGGAGATAATGGCACCCTAGCCCTCCTTGGTTGAGGATTAACTTGTTCTCTAACCAATTGACCTTCCCCTCTTTTCAATTTCAGCCTAGTAAGCATCAAATTTTGCAGAACAACACAATTTTCTTGCACAAATTTCACAAACTCTTAAGCAAAACCTAGAGCTCTGATACCAATCTGATCTAAAATTGTGTGAACAAAATATTTCTTATACATAGATTGACAGTAGGGGCTTTTACTAGTTATTTCACCTTTACTAGAAAGGATGAAACCAGAAGCTTCTGGCCATCTTACTGGCTCTGCCTAAAGAAATATAATGTAAACACTAAATAGATCTGGCAATGAAAGTATTTGTTTATGTATGCAAAGTATTCATTAACCAAAATTTTATGTGTGAATAAGCAAGTTCAAGTATTCTGCCATGAAAGTAAGGTGGTTTGAAGTGAAACTAATGAGTTTTGATCACTGTATAAGTCTCATTGGGAAAAGTGGACTTATTAAAAGTTACTGTTTAATGTAGTAAAATCTGAAATATAACAGCAAAAATGCACAGCATAACAGTAAGCATTTGTTTGAGCAGTTCACCCCTCTCTTGGGCTACCTCTGCTGGGTCCAAAAGCCTCCAAATAGGCTTTTCCCTCTTTCATTAATGCTCAAATTAAGTATTACACTGTGTAGAAAGCCTCAAAAGGCAAAATTAGCTGCAAATTCAGAAACAGAGCACTGAAATCAGTAAAAATTGACTATTCATTCACCTCCAATGGATGAGTATAGTCCAACACAGCTGATCTTTCACCAAGCCCTGGTGGCTCCACAACCAAAATCGCTGATAAAATCACTGATAGAGTGCCCTGATGGCTCTGCAACCTGTCCCAACAGCTCCAAAATGCTTCAATACCCCAAAATCAAAAAAAATTTCGCTTCAAAAGGACTTCCCTAGCCAAAGTTATGGCTAACTGAAGTTTTGCCCAGTGTCCCTAGAAAAACTCCACTAAATGTGGAGCAACTCCAGATAAGTCCGACAAATTAGGGATCGGCGCTAAAAGTTTGGCACTTCGCCGAATCTTCCGCCAACCTTCGGGGCTAAAGGTTAGGGCCACGGGTCATGTGACCGCGCCCGTCGGAGTTAAGTTTGAGTTTTATGTGGATATTAATAAAGTTAAACCATATTATAAACCGTCTATCAAACCGGTTCCGCACCTCCCGCCGGTCCACAAGACCATGACCCAACAAAATTCAAACTTTAAATATAACTTCGCGCCGAAGGTTTAACAAGAACCACACCGTGGCCCAACGGTTAGGCCGCTCCGTTGGCACTGCCTCGACCCGAGGTCGAACCCTGCCGCGAACATAACAAAACTTTTAAACCGCCATTTCATTCGAATTCTTGGGCCCACATGGTGGCCTCCGGGCTAGCCACGTGGCGCCCACTGATTGGCCGCCTGCGGAATATTCCGTAGAATATTTTGTGGAATATTTCACGGAATATTCCCAGAATATTTTGTGGAATATTCTTTTTTTAATAAAATATTTTGTAAAGTCCATTTGGCCATTTTTTTTACTGAAATTGAGAAAATTCAAAGTTGAATAACTTTCTCATACAGCGTCGGTTTTCAGTGCTGTTTGCGTCTACAGGATCGTTTTTCCGAGCTCTTTTCAGTGGTTCTGGTTTGGACCAATTCTGAGCAACTTCATTTTTGAGCATTTTTCTACAAGAGACTTGATCTCCTGATCACAAATACACAAAATCTCAACAAGAGTCTCTCTGCAGACTCACCTTCTCAATTTCCTCTACAACCTCACCATGCTTTGTTTTAAGAACCTTTGTCAAGGCACAACCTTCTACTAGGTAGATGCTTAAAATAAAGGAGAAGCGAGAAGCAAGCAAGTTTGTGGGTAGATGTTTTTCATGTAGTGACATTCCTTTAAATGTTATTAAGAAAAACCTATTCTACTAAGTGGTGTTTGATGTTGTTATTGTTGGATTGGGGTACACAACCTATTTTTCAAAATGGAAAGTTCAATTGCACTTGCAAATTGGAGGAGCTTAAGGAATCATGTGAAGCCATTGAATGTACCATGATGTCAAACGATTGGATGGATGGGAAGGGGAGGACCATTCTTAGCTTCTTGGTTAATTGTTCTAGGGGGTTTATGTTTATTAAATATGACAATGCATCCATATATGTTAAAGATTCTTTATTATTATGTGAGTTATTGAATGTGGTCATCGAGGAGAGGGGTTTGAAGCATGTTATATAAATCAAAATGGATAATATTGTTAATTATGTGGATGTTGACAGGTTATCTGACCTTGTTTTGGATTCCTTGTGCTACCCATTGCATTGTTTTGATTTTAGAGGATATGAGCAAAATTTCTTATATTTAGGATATCATTGGAACAACTAGGAGCATTGAAGAACTTTATATATGATTATGCATGCATTCTTAGCTTAATGAAAAAGGTTATAGGGAAATGGGAGTTAGTGCAACTTGAAATGACATGTTTCACCACCAATTTTATATCTCTTCAGTATCTCTACACTTCTATGTTCGAGCTGAATACAAAATTTGTTTTGGATGAATGCCTTGCTAGCTCATATAGCTGTAGAATGGACAAGAATTGTTGAGATTTTGTGTATTTGGGGTAGCATCAGTTGTGCTCTAGCTCCCAAACTTTATGGAGGGACTAGAGTTCACTTGATCTACAAGACCTAGAAATGGATTTGGGAAATTTCATCTGGTTTAGGAGATATTAAATTAATTAATTATTTTAAGTTTATTTTCTAAGTTAAAACTTAGGGAACTTAAATAATTAAAGTGAATTTAATTAAACATGTGATGAAATTGTCTTAAGTCACACGAATCAAGTTTTCTTTTAATTTTAGCCATTGATTCAAGATTTGATCATGGTCGTTGATTTGTCAACGAGAAAAGTATAAAGGAAAGGCTTGGGGTCATTTGTAAAGACACACAGAGGCAGAGCACTGAAGCTAAGCTGAGATTCTAGGGTAGGGTTTGCTAAGAATACTCAGAAGTGTTTCAGCTGCAGAGAGGGGAATTTAGACCAAGGGGATGATCTGATCCCGGGGTCTAGAATACACAAGAGGTAGAGATTAGCTCAAGGACAGTGCATAGGAAGGCAGCAACAGCAGCAACAAGGACAATGTAGTCTCTCCAAGGACAACGTGATTTTCAGCTGGAAACCCTCTGGGGTTACGCAAAGACCCTTCAGGGGTAGCGTAGTGACTGCGTCACCCAGTCTGGGGTAACGCAATCCCTTCCAGAGCAGCGCTGAGGGTTTGGAGGACTTCGAAGGCTGACGCAGAGGCTTTCAGCGGCTTCAGAGGCTGACGTAGAGCATTTCAGGGACAACGCTGGGGTTTCTAGGCCCTAATCTTGGTTGAGTTCTGTAAATCTTGTTTGAGGGTGTGGATCAATCATTGTTTTGGCCCTAGATTAGCCAATGAGTTGTAGATCTAGCATTATCTCTGTCGGGTTTTCCAGATTTGGAACCCGGATTTGTGTATTTAGAAATATTCTTAATAATAAAACCCTCCAGTAGCCAGAGACCGGCTTTCCCACATTGGATTTTTCCGGGGACTAGTTGTCTAGAAATAACTGTCACTTTGTCAATGTGTGCATGTGCTTATTCTAGATCTGGATTGGTAGAGATATGTTATGTGTTTTGCTTCGATGTTAACTTAATTTATTCAGTTAATAACTTATCTAAGTGGGAGGAGCTTAACCGGATTAACAGTAATAATTTTCGCATAAGATATAAGATTCAGAAATTTCTACATGGTATCAAAGCAATTGCAGATCTAGGAGGGTCACCAGCTGAAGAGACTGAAGGTTCTAGTTGCAGAAAGCAGGAGAAATGCAGATCTGATGGGACAACGCAGTTTTCAGGAGCAAATTCATGCAGAGAGAAGGGTGACGCTGTCCAGCGCTATGTCCTAGCAAGCCCACGCAATTACTGCGCAGAGGCAACTCAGAAACAACGTTGGTTTGGTCTGAAGCCAGCCAGTGTGATTCAGATTTGAATTTGTCAGATCCAGAAAAGGCTGCAGAAAAGCTGCAGAAATTCAGAAGAGCCGGTGGGGTTAAAATTATGAAGTTTTCAGATTTTTAGCCTTAGCACAAATGACAAAGATTGGAGGAGATCAGTTTCTCAGAAAAGTTTCTTGCCAAAGGAAACTTGTAGTTGGATCAGAGGATCAAAGAAGAAGTTGAATCATAGTTGATTTGGTAGATTTCCAAGGAGGGAAATCAAGTGTCAGAGGGAGCAGAAGGCACCTGTTTCACCAAGGGCCTTAGATCCATTTCTCTAGCAAAGAGAAAAGGAAATTTCGACACATTCTGAGCAGATGGCTCCTCATGGACTGCATGATCAGGAGAGGTTGGATGGCCTCTCAAACTTTTCGGTTTGGAAGGCAAGGATCCTGATTGTCCTTGAGGCGTACAATCTAAGAGACCATGCGGAGCAGACTCTGGCCACACCGACAGATGCGGATCTCCTACGGAAGCATAAGGAAGCTGCTGGGCATGCCAAGCGGCTGATAATGGATGGTATCAAGGACCATATTGTACCACACGTAGTTGAGAAGAAGACAACTAATGAGATGTGGAAGGCCTTGACTTCCCTGTATGAGGGAAAGTTTGTCCAAAGAAAAATGTTGTTGGAGACCCATATGAGGTCATTCATGATGACCAAGGGAGAAGACATGGAACACTTCCTCTTCAGATTGCAGTCAATTAGAGATCAATTGACTGCAATGGGTGCAACGGTGGATGATGCTATGATAGTCAGGACTGCTCTCAATGTAGTCGCGGATGAGTGGGAAACCTTTGTCCAAAGTATTTTGGGCAGAGCGGACCTCCCAGATTGGGACAGCTTGTGGTCAATTTTGCGTCAAGAAGAACTCCGCAGATTCACCAAGAGGCAGCACAACCCATGATTGAGCAAAGTGAAGAAGGAAGACGAGGAAGATGCAGCCTTGGCATCAAAGAAGCAGCCGAAGAAGAAGAAGGATCTTTCAAAGATCAAGTGCTTCCAGTGTGGTGAAATGGGACATTTTGCCAGCCATTGTCCTCAGAAGAAAAAGGACAAGGAAGTATCTTCTTCCAAAGCAGTTGTGGCAGATGATGGGTCAGAAAATGATGCAACCATGAGTGCTCATGAACCACGGAGGTGGGGTGACATGGACATGTAGAGGAGCTACATGGAAGTGAGGTGGGATCCTTAAGCAGCTCATCTCTTGGATCACAAGCGAGCTACGACAGCCTTAAGACAGTAGCGGGACAAGTGGAGCAATGGGTGCATAGATCATAGATGATGCAGAGGCAGAGGCAGATTTGAAGTCTGGGAGGAGCGACGCAGAGCAAAGCAACAACAACGTAGAAGCAGTAGCAACGCAGAGGCTGATGTGACTTCAGCAGCGTAGAACAGAGCTGCTTACGCAGTGTAGAGAGCTTCAGAGGGACAACTCAATGTAGCAACAACGTGATAGATTTTAGCACAAGGAGCTGATGTGACTTCAGTAGTGCAGAGGGAGTCTGATTATGCAGACAGAGCTGTAGTTGTGCATCGTTCTTTAGATGCCAGCATAGATCCGTAGCCTATGGAGCTTCAGTGATGAGGATGCAGCTCATCAGACTTGTTTTTCAAAGATGGGGCAGGAGATTCAGTTGTTTCTCTCAACAACTGAAGTTGCAGTGTAGCAGATCAACAGTGGTATTGCTATGAGCAACACAGATGCAACATATTGAGAGGGAGCTGCAGTATAGTGGTTGCAGTGGCAGTGGCAGAGTCATGGGCAGCAATACAGAATGGCAGCAACAGTGCAGAGTTGAGTGGCAGGAGGCCATGCTTGAGCATCACAGAAGCAGTACTCAAAGTCATGTAATGCATAGTGTGATGTATTGCTAGAGCACACCCTTGATGCTAAGAGGGAGTGTTGAGATTTTGTGTATTTGGGGTAGCATCAGTTGTGCTCTAGGTCCCAAATTTTGAGGAAGGACTAGAGTACACCTGATCTACAAGACCCAAAAATGGATTTGGGAAATTTCATCTGGTTTAGGAGATATTAAATTAATTAATTATTTTAAGTGTATTTCCTAAGTTAAAACTTAGGGAACTTAAATAATTAAAGTGACTTTAATTAAACATGTGATGAAATTGTCTTAAGTCACACGGATCAAGCTTTCTTTTAATCTTAGCCATTGATTCAAGATTTGACCATGGCTATTGATTTGTCAACGAGAAAAGTATAAAGGAAAGGCTTGGGGTCATTTGGAAAGACACACAGAGGCAGAGCACTGAAGCTAAGCTGAGATTCTAGGGCAGGGTTTGCTAAGAATACTCAGAAGTGTTTCAGTTGCAGAGAGGGGAATTTAGACCAAGGGGATGATCCGATCCCGGGGTCTAGAACACACAAGAGACATAGATCAGCTCAAGGACAACGCAGAGGAACGCAACAACATCAACAGCAAGGACAACGCAGTCTCTCCAAGGACAACGTGATTTTCAGCTGGAAACCCTCTGGGGTTACGTAGAGACCCTTCAGGGGCAGCGTAGTGACTACGTCACCCAGTCTGGGGTAACGCAGTCCCTTCCAGAGCAGCGCTGAGGGTTTGGAGGACTTCGAAGGCTGACGCAGAGGCTTTCAGGGGCTTCAGAGGATGACGCAGAGCCTTTCAGGACAGCGCTGGGGTTTCTAGTCCCTACTCTTGGCTGAGTTCGGTAAACCCTGTTTGAGGGTGTGGATCAGTCATTATTTTGGCCCTAGATCAGCCAGTGAGCTGTAGATCAAGCATTATCTCTGTCGGGTTTTACAGATCTAGAACCCAGATTTGTGTATTCAGAAATATTCTTAATAATAAAACCCTCCAACAGCCAGAGACCGGTTTTCCCACATTGGGTTTTTCTGGGGACTATTTGTCTAGAAATAACTGTCACTTTGTCAATGTGTGCATGTGCTTATTCTAGATCTGGATTGGTAGAGATCTATTATGTGTTTTGTTTCGATGTTAACTTGAATTTATTCAGTTAATAACTTATCTAAGTAGGAGGAGCTCAATCGGTTTAACAGTAATAATTTCTGCATAAGATATAAGATTCAGAAATTTCTACAAGAATGTCATAGTCAGGTTAGTTTAATGGGAGATTTTTTTGGGTAAGATTGGAGGATGTGTGTTCCATTAGCGAACCTTTTGTAAAGATTCATAGTGTGGTTGATGGGGAGAAACCTACAATGGGCTACGAATATGAGGTGATGGATAGGGCCAAGGAAGTTATCTGTACGTATTATGAGGATGAGGGGGATGAGAGATTAGGCAAACGGTTAGTGATATGGTAGTTGTTTGATGATTGATGGAACAATACAATCCATTTTCCCATTCATGTAGTGGGGCTTTACATCTTCCCTATTACCACCCAAGTGGGTAACCCTTAGGCGAAATTTTTTCTCCCCTTTGGTTAGCCCTCCAACTAACAAGCCTAAATAGCTTTGCTGAGAGATATGGCAGACTCTACTACGATATATTGCAAACCAGATTCTATAAGACATTAAGCCTTAGATATCAAAAACCAATCATAGCACAATATAAGGTTTCAACAATATGACCAACTCCTACTAGGGTTTGTGGTGAACCCTAGATTTATTATCAAGGCTAAACAATATCATTATATCCTAGAATATCAAACTTCTACTAGGGCTTTGTTACAAACCGTAGAATTTATAAACTATGAGCATCAACAATTAGCTTAACATATATACATATCTAGGATTTTATAATCATGCACAAGCATATCACAACAACATCTATCAGGCAAACCCAAGACACAAGTATCAGTATATTAAAGTTAGACATGCGACAATTTTGACCAGGTTAGGGTCTCGATCAGACAGATAAATATACAACTAGGGTTTCATTCCTAGGAGCTTACTATAGATATTATAAGGGTTTTTCTCATAAACCCTAATTTACCAAAATTGTAAAGGTCTAGGATTTCAATACATAACATAACAAACCCTAAAGGACTAAGGTTTCTATAATAGCACCAAAACCCTAAACATCAAAATAATAGTATTTTATAGATTTTATCAATAACCCTAAGTAGACTAGGGTTTCATAATCAATATCGACACACCCTTAGGTTAGAGTTTTACATTGAACCTTTTAGGGTTCCATAGTGATGATTTAATGAGGGTAGATTTAATTTAATGATTAATCACCCTAACAATAATCTTTGTGATTCAAAGTCCTAGACATAACAATGTTAGTAATGTAAAGCAAATTTAAAAGGAATGAATATACCTTTATCATGAAGAGAACAAAGCTTATCATCTAAGACATACCTTTGAGTTGTTTCTTAACAAAACTTGTAGGATATCAATTTTTGAAGAGCTTCCTTTGCAACAAAACTTCTACCATGCTTTTCCTTGAGAGGTCTCCATAATCCCTGAGTATTCAACAAGCTTTCCTAAACAAGGAAAATATAAAAGAAAGGTTATTAGCATATAATACAAACACATATAGATAAGAAAGGGAAACCAAATATAAAAAGATAATACAAGAAGTAAGATACTTATCTTTGGTAAAATGGTGAGGGCTCCCTCTTAATCCAATCTCGAGGGATACTTATAACTTTTATCAAAACAATTCAAAAATGTTCTACGAAAGCATGTTAGATCTATAAGTACTGGAAATCAAAACATAAAGGAAAACAATTCAAAACTTAGTAGAAAGGTATGTAAGGGATAGAGTCCCTAGCAAATAAGTTTGACTTCGGATTCTTCCACCTTGTTCTTCTTTGGTGAACCTTCATCGATAATGTTTACTTGAACCATATCTCTTCTTTTATTCCTTGATGGCAATGATGATGTCCTCATGCCCAAAGAGATCTCTAACACTCTAGGGTACTCGGAGAATTTGTTGCCAGGGTTTTGTCTATCTAATTTTGTAGACCACTTTTGATGTTATGCATGCAAAAATTCTGCCAAGTCCTGTCGCTGTTTTCCCACTTATAACCCCCATGTGCTACTAGGCCTACTTTGACCACCTATTTTTTGTACAACGCGTTCACATTTTGGAAGGATTTCAATGTGGCATGTTATCTTCTCTTCATCATGAGCATTTTGAGACCAAGTTGACATTTTTTCTTTCGGTACCACATGCATCGAGAAACATGTATTGCCTTGGGAAATGTGAACTGCTGAAATTGTGAGATTGCCATGTTGAGAAATATTTGAGGAACACCGCATGAAGGCCAAGGACATATAGACTATAACGAAAAAAGTTTGTATACGTAGAAAAATACTCAGAAGATCTGGTATATGAAAATATCCATGATAGGACAAATATACTATATAAGAAATGTATACAAGATATGAGATGATTACAAATGAGGGTGAGGCCTGCTTATATACCTAGGCAGGTACCTCTTCACAAACAATCATGTCCTTAAAGACACACCTCTTGAATACTAATTACCAGTTAATTAATCATTATTTATGACTATTATTATTTATAAAATTATATGATTTATATTATTTTTATATATATTTTATTCATAACATTGCCTTCCTTTTCGAAAAATCTTTGTCCTTAAAGCTTATTACTGACAAGGCGAGTCATTTGTTTCTTGTCTTGTAAGTTGTTCACATCTTTTATGAATTCTTGGAGTTTTCATCTTCGTTGATACAAGATGATAGGATCCTTGGAGTGATAAATAAAATTGTCAAACTGAGAAGGGATATGACCATCCTAAATCAATCTTCTATGGAATCTTGCGGTTGCTAGAAACTTGTGATGAATTGTTATCGTCAGACTGGATTGTGCTGACATCTTTATTCTTTGAAACATGAGTTTGTTGTTTCTGTTCTGAGTGATATAAACACGCAGACTGATTGTGATTTTTGTTCTTGTGATTTGGATGTCGATAAGGAATTCTTCTGGTTTGACTTCCCCTGATCATGAGTGTGGCAGTTTCCTAATTTTCTTCAGGTATTGATTTTGTTGAGTTGGCCACTGAAGCATCACTTGGAAATTCCGTCGTTTGAATTGCAACCTCTGAGTACGTCATCACTTCAGTTGGATTTGGATTTGTCTGAATTGTGAGATTAATGGGATCTATGTTTGTTCCCTTTTCTTCGACTTGGACTGTGACGTCTAAAGACTTAGATACTTCTTTCGTGAGTAGTTCTTCTAACTTGTTTTTCAATGATTTCTTATCATCCTTAAGTTTCTTAATTTGAGTGAGTAGACTTTGATTATGGTTTCTAAAATGTAAGAGTTCTTTGGTTTCTGATTCATCAACCTTATTTTCAATGTTTTGACTTTTAAGCTTCTCATCTTTTAGATCTCTGATTTGTTTTAATAACCTTTGATTAAGGTCTTTTAACTGCAAATTTTCTTCTTCCCTCTTTGATATATTCTTGTTGAATTTCTTCTCAACACATTCCTTTTCTTCTTCTAATTTTTTCTTTCTTTCCTTGCAGTTCTTGACCTTCACAAGTAATTTTTGCTTATGGTCCCTTAGACGCAAAATTTACTCGTCCTTTTCTATTGATTTTTGTTCCAGTTTTGTAAGTTTTTCCTCTCGTTCTATCATGTGCATTAGTTCATTATCTTGACATTCTTCCGCATTAAATAATTTTCCACATGTTGGACAACATAATTTACAATTTTTATGAATCCATGGATATTCAATTTATGTTTTACAAAATGAACATTTAGTCCAAAATAATGATTGTTGTGTGGAACTCATCTTCTGTTTTTTTCTTGAATTCCTTTCTCAAATCACTTTTATAATAATTTTATTTTTTATTTAAATTAAATACCCCTTCTCCTTTAGTGATTTACACAAGGGCTTTATAGTTTTCTTTTGGTCCAACAAATAATTTCCTTTGTACTATGTGCTTTAATTATAAATAATTTATAATGTACCCACTAAAAGAAATTATTATATATATATTTTTAATTATTAGACCTTCCTTTCATTACCAAAACTTTTTAACTTTAGCTAACCCCCTTCTCAAAAAATATTACCAAGTCAAACATAAATAATATGAATGGTCAAACATCACAACCTTTCTTGTATGTCGCTTTATGCACTATATGGTCCAGTAGTTGATTAATTGATTGTAAGGCGTCTGAAAAAATGCACAGTTGATGCTATAATGCATAAGGATTTTTTTAAATAGTAGTTGACTTGTATGGTAGCTGTCATAATTTATGTCTGTACGAAACTAAAAAAAAATGGATGTATTGTGCGGCTCATAAGGATAAACAGGGTTCCGACAGGTTTGACGGGTACAGTAAATAGGGTTTTGGCAGGTTTAATGGGTACAATAGACGAGTTGATTAGTTTGGTCGAAGACTCTGTCGAGTCGTGAAAAATGGTGGGTGTAGTCGGATGGTAGTGGTTGGTTGGTGACTGTGTGCCGATGGCAACAATTGAGAACTATATGGATAGTGGTAAGTCGAATGCACCGGGACGACGACTAACTTTGGTTGCCATGGATCTTATTGCGACAAGTATTTTTATTTATTTATATTTTTTAATAATATATATATATATATATATATATATATATATATATATATTTTAATATAACCTTTTTGCTTTTTTTTTTTCGCGTTTGATTTTTTTTGTTTTTAATGATTTTATTTATTTTCCTCTTTTTTTTATAATAATTTTTGACTCTTTTTTTTCAATAAAATTCTCAACTCTTTTTTATTTTTATTTTTATATATATACTTTTTTTATGATTTTTTTTCTTCTAATGGCAAAGGGCCTAATAGTAGAATGGAGAACCTCTAATTATTTGTGTGGCTAAAAGCCTCAATCGTTCAACAATGAACTTGACAAATACTTGAGGGCCAAAGGTCAAATCAGAGTAGCTTTGTGCAACGGTTGAGCGGCCAGATAATCGAATAACTTTGATACCAATGTAGCAAACAATGTTCATATACGCAACAAATTACTTAGAATATTTAGTATATGAAAATATCCATGATAGGACAAATATATTATATAAGAAATGTATAAAAGATATGAGATGATTACAAAAGCGGGTGAGGGTCTTCTTATATACCTAGGCAAGTACCTCTTCACAAATGGTCATGTCCTTAAAGACATGCCTCTTGAATACTAATTACTAGTTCATTAATTATTATTTATATCATTTGTATTATTTATATATATATTTTATTCATAACATAGACTCATATGACTCACAACCATGCAATAAGACCTAGGTGCACCCTGACGTCAGTTGGATTGGCCCATACCCCTACATAACCAAGGCTCCCATAAGCCATGAGTCCTAATGAGATCCATCCAAGACCTTCTAAGTTCCAATGTTATCCAGGACGAGAAGACTCGGGACTTAGCCCAGAGGGACTGGCCATGATCGATCATCAGAAGGCCCAGGACACCTAAATACAAAGACTCACATGGTTTTTGCATGCCTTTTTACTTGTGACCTGGGCTTACAATGGTGATAATGCAAAGTGATCAAATATATGTACCCTTGCTGGAATGGGGGGTAGCAGGGCCCCTTATCCTTTCTTAGGCACTGGTCTTATCGATTTCTTCAACCCAAAAACCCAAAATTTTTCATCCTTTTCCTTATTCTTTTTGTTATTTTCATTCTAGGGTTCAAGGGTTTAATTTAAGTTAGATTGCTAAATCCAAGGTTTAATTTTTGAGTTATTGCTAGATCCAAGGTTTGTCTCTAATTGTTAGATCTTGTTTGGTTTGGATCACATTTGCTGCTAGCCCCTTTGTTTCATGCCGTAACTATTTGAGTTTGCATAAGTAAGTTAGTTTGCCTAGCTGAAATTGCGGGTTTAGATCTTGATTGTAGCTTGTTGCATTCATGGATCTGACTTTTTTCACACCTATAATCTAATGTGCCTAATTTCATATAGTGCTTTGAGTTTGTTTTAATTCTGGAAGCTCCCTGGTTTAATTTTGAACTTGCTATCATTCATCTTCATTGGCAAGGGTTTTCCGTTTTAAATACAAAGTTGGGTCATCTCTATGGTAACTACTAACAACACTTGAATCAATGTTGTACACGGTGGAACGCTTTGGTTGCTAAGTGAAATGATCTAGGTTTCTTTCATGCCCTTTTCTTGGTTCAAATTTGTGACATAAATGCTTTACTTGGTTCCATGGTCAATGTTTGGGTGTAAATTTTTCAATGTTTTATATAATTATGATCACAACTCATATATCTAGCAAATTGATGCTATTACATGTTGAACGACCTGCTCTCTAATGCAAACGGCTCAAGCAATATTTAGCTCCTTTCAGTGTTTTGAGTCTACTGTTGAGGGTTTCAATGCTTGGTATAATTCACTTTGATGCATAGATTGTAGTGAATGGTATTGGTTTAAATTTGATGGCAGTGTAATGTGAAACATTCCTAAATCAAAGTAATATACACTTTAAGGCATATTGTGAGATTGACATCTCACTGCTGGTAGATATGTTACAGCATTTAAATCCTACAAACAGTCTACTTACTCACACAAGCACTTAATCATAGGGTTACATCTCCAATTTTGAATTGTTTCCATTATTTTTGGTGATAACGCTACTATTTGTGGACTGTTTTTTCATCTAAATGCTGAATACAATTTCCTAATCAAGGCTGCGGGTACTTACATAAACTTTTTTTTCCAAGGATTTTTTTTTTAAATTTTATTAATTAAAACAAAATTACATGTTACATGTGCTGGTAATTGTCAATCAAGACAAACAAGTAGGCTGCAAGTAAAAACTATAGTACATGGAGAGAAAATTTAAGATTTTCTCCCTTTTTCTTTTCAACCTTTCGCCAACCACCTTGTGTTGGCGTGGCTGATATAGGGGCGAGTTGATTTTCTTCTGTGAGTGCTCCATTGTCCTTATCTGAGTCCGAAGTATCTGATGTGTGTTGTCTTTTATTTGCCCCATTGTCTGGTGCTCCTGGATCCATTGTCGGCTATACCGTGGCGGTGATGTCAAATGAATCTTTCATTTCTTGTTCTTGTGCACCCGGAGGGGTAGCTGTCTGTTTGCTCTTGTTTGGGATGGGGGCTTCCTCTTCTTCGTTTGTCTCCTGCTCTGGGTTATTTGTGCACCCGGAGGGGTAGCTGTCTGTTTGCTCTTGTTTGGGATGGGGGCTTCCTCTTCTTCGTTTGTCTCCTGCTCTGGGTTATTTGATGGAAATTGCCATCCTTTAGCAACCTTCCCTCTCTTCTTCTTTTTTCTGTTATCTCGTTTGGCCTCCGGGCATGTGTTTTGTAAATGTCCAGTATTCCTGCATATTTTTGCATCTGAATGTTGTGTTTTCATAATCTAAATGTTGCGTACATCTTTGCTGTTTGTGAAGCAGATGAATGCTCTTCGGTAGACCTTTGCTAAGGTCCACTTCCACACAGATTCGTGTGAAAATGTAGATGCGGTCCTCCAGACGTTGAGTATCTGTTTTTATATATCTACCAAGGATGTTCCCAATGCCTTCTAGCACACATTTTGGCCAAAAATGAAGCGGGAGGTTGTATAACCGGATCCAAACCGACATTCAGGTAACTTCCATTGTGTTTGCGTCAAAATCGAGGAACCATGGAGTGATGAACAGTCTGGTAGTGCCCCAAAACCAGGGTCCATCCCTCAGAATGGTATCTCTGGCTTCCGATGATGTAAACTTGACTATGAAGAAGCCTTTAGAACAGAGATGGATTTCACAGTCCATGGTCCAGTTGGTGAAGATCCAATGAAAAAGCTCCATAGGTTTAGGCCAAAAGCAATTGAATCTGCGTATTATTGCTTGGGATTCATAAGTGGATTGATGCTCGTATATCTCAGGAACCTATATATTTAATTCAGGCACGCAGTTTTGTTGCTCCACAATGTGTGGCTTGGGGTAACTCTCTGCTGGTTTAGTTGTTGTTGTTGCTCTGTTTTTCCCTTGCAGAATGTTCCTACATGAGGGTCCTATTGGAGTTTCTGGTTTGGAAGTACTGGCTCCTCTAGTGGGTCCATGGGTTCTGTTCTGATCTACTTTGCCATCCCTCAGTCGAAGGTTGAGGTAGATGGTAGATCCAGGACCAATGGAGTATGCCTTGATAGCATAGGGATCTTGTAAGGATTTTCCTCCATAAATCAATGACTGATAATGACAGGGGTAGCCAGAGCCAACCCTGATTATTTGCTTCAGTTTTGAAACCCTGTCATTTTCCTGTATCCAAACTAAAAATCTATTGCCCCCTGGGAGCTTTATGAAAATGTGGAAAGGGGCATAGTTTACCTTGTTTTCGATTTCTGTGGTAGCTGTGTGGTAGTCTTTGTCCCGCTATTCTGGCAACATGGGCGAAATGCAGTGGGTACCCAACGATCTGTATCCCCGAACTGGAGCGTCGAGTATACCACCACCTCCAAGCCCATGAGAGCGCATAGTGACTGGCAGAGGAGGCAACCGCCATACCCTGCAGAGAACAGTCGGCGCTGGTCCGGTGCAAGTCTTCCCAATCGAAACACCGCGGGCTAGGTACTGGAAACCGGTGCAGAGCGAAAACTCTGGAATCCGGCAATGGTGAAGAGCCTTCGCCTCGCCGCAGAGACTGAGGCCGAGACAGTCGCTGGTGAATCCGGGGTCGTCCACCGTGTTTGCAGAGTGAATACGGTGCCATAGAGAGCACCCGACCAGCGCAGGTATAGGGTCGTGGGCCTATGAAAGCAACTTGGTCTCCTCGCCTGGTAGCCAACCAAGGGACTCTGTCGCCTGGACAGCCGCGCGCGCGCGCGCCAAGAAGCAGATACAGGAAACCCTAGCCTTGTCGCCGTCCTCCATTTTTTCGATCTTCATTCCGGGTACTTACACAAACTTGAATACATAACAACAATGTTTAAGATACTAATTCTCTCAGTTTCTTTGCATTTTATGATTAACGAGCCCTCACTCAAGGCTGATGATTGATGATGTTTCCACATGAAATCTGATCCATCATGCTATCCTAAATTTTGCTATATATTACAGCAGTGGGTTATTAAGCTCTCACATAGTAATACTTGAATGATTCTCTGAGTATGGTGGAATGTAACAATGAATGATGAACTCCTTTCATGGTGACCACTGACGTGTCATGCTATATACTTAAATTTTGATGACGCTATTCCATCTTGATTCCATTGGGTATGTATACTTTACATGATGGAATCTTTAGATGGATGATACAATCCTTGCTTCATGGTTGCACAAACTTGAACATTGCGGATGTCTCTCTATCTTGGACACGAGGTCCGTCATATGTGATTCGTGAATCTTGTTTACAGTTAACATTGTTAGGATTCCATGCACCCCAGGGTTGGTCCATGTTTTAATTGGAAAGCATAAACACACTGAAATACCTAACTTTGAAACCACTTGCACAGTGGAAAATACACCAGCAATTAGATCAAGCACATAACACAGAATTTTAATTGCCAAAATTATTTTCTTAGAAGTCCTTTAACAAGAAATCCAAGGGCTCCCATACCAGGGATAGTGGCCCTTTAAAATCCCTGAAAATGCCCAAAAAACACAAGTACAAAATCCTTGGGCTGAGGCTAAATCCTTCAAGCCCTCACTGCCCAAAATTACTCAGTCCATTTTCTCCTTTAATGGACTGTCCACAAAACCACCTTGTTGTAGGATTGTAGCACCTTAGGGCTTCCTATCCCTTCTTAAACACTCTGTCCTCCTGCAATCTTCCCTCTTTACAATTTGTCCTGCTGTGACTACCTCCTGTAGCCTGCAACCCTCACACAGGCCCCTCGGTCGACTTTTATTACCTTCCTGTGGGCAGCTGTAATCCTTAACAACTCACAACCCACAAATATCTTCCCTCAATTAGGTCCTACAGACCTTTCACAGCCCTGGCCCGCTTCCTTCTACTACAGCTTGACCAAAACAGGCCTCCTTTGCCCTTGAATGGGCCTTGGTCTGTTGTTCCTTGCTGCAACCTGTTCCCAACCACATTTCTGGACCTTCCACAGGGTTTGGCCCTCCTTTTCCTTGCTTGCTGATGATGGTACAGGCCCTAAATAGACCTTGCCCCTTACCTTTTAGCTGCGGTCTGCTTCCTCTAAGCTGTCGGCCTCTTGGCAGCTACCAAAAAGATGTAGCCTTCTCTCTTTCTAGGGCTCGACCCCTACATAGCTGCCTTATCGCCCTCCTTAGGGCACATTTCCTTCTTCCCTTGACCGTGGTTTTGTCCCTCAAACCAGTGGTTAGCTTCCTCTACCTTCAATGGCTTGTCTTTTAGCCTTTAAATGGAAGATTCCCACAAGTCCGACCCTTCCTAGGGCATGTACTGCCTTTAATGCCCTCAGTTTCTCCTTTCCTTGTGACGTTTCCTTCTTTGTCTATAGAACAACCTAGCGACCTCCTTCAAGATTTGTCCTAAAAGATTTGCCTCATGAACCAATTTACTCACATCCTTCAAGAGTACCCTGCTGCTCCTTTGTAGGTCTGTTGTTTCCGTAGCAAATCAGAACCCCAATCAAGAATAAAAATTCATTATTCTCCTCTCTGTGAATGATCTCAAGCCTTTCCATTGGCTTCTAATTTATACTTTTCATTAAAGTGTGCAATACCATGCGTCTATACCATGGTTCATCAGAATACCATGGGTCGTTAGATTACCATCTTTCTATATCATGGGTCTATGGGTGCAAAGCCCCATCACTTATCCCATACACTCATAAAATCACTTCTATGAGTGTTTTCCTCTCACATACCCAGCACTAAGGGAACGTGAGAGTACCTCCTGATGCTACCAAATTTCAACAAGCATTTCCATGGTTGATGTTACTATGAGATATTGAATTCGAGCAAGTTTAATTCAGTATGTGCCCTACTCTTTCTATGTTGAAAATTGGCAGCTGAGGGAGCAATTTTTCCATCTGGGAAGCCCAGCAAACCCTAAGGTGACCCCTCTTCCTCTTGGGAGAAATTAAATTTGCACATGGAATTTTTATTATTATTAATGTTAGTCCAAGTCAACTCAAATTTGTCAAGTCGGCCTAGAAGAGAAATTCGACCTCCTAACTCACATATAAATAGACCTAAGTTGACTTCACTTGGAGGCATCACATCGCACATCACATCTTCATTTGGTTCGATTTGTTCTGAAAATTGCAGGGCCGAGTTCACACGTGTGAGAGGAGAGAGAAGTTTTGTTTACTGCGGTGACTTCTGTTTTTGGACATCTTTGACCAGCGTTGACTTGGAGATGATTTGACTTGGTTGACCGGATTTTCTAATATGTTTTGGTCCTTGGAAGGCCGAATTCAGGGATACCATGACCAAATTGTTCTGGGCACTTTGACCATCTTTGACCGCAAACCTGAAGCTAGGGTTGACCGCAGGCTAATAGTTGATGTTGACCGAATTGCAGGAGGAATCTTGGATCTGTTTTGATTGGGTTTGACCAAGCAAGGAAGGCCGAATTTATTGTTGCTTTGAACGAAGTTTTATGAGCACATTTGACCATTGACTTTGACTGGTTAGGGCTGTCGTTGACTGAACTTTGATAGGACTGAAATTGCAGAATTGGTACTTTGACTAGATTTGAATTTTATGCTAATCATTCATTGTATATTGATTTGTTTACTTGGATGGTCAAGGCTATGACCTTTGACTAGTTGATGGATATACTTGGACTATGTATCTCTGCTGAACATTTGATGATTATCTAATAGAAGAAGAATCTGGTTGGGTTTTCCCCCTTGTGGGGTTTTTTCCTGGTCTTTTGACCTAAATCTCTATGTCTTATTGATCTTGCTTGTCTTCTACTGTGCATATTGTTGACTGTTCTATCTACAATTGCTTATTGTTATTGGGTGATGGAAAAATAAATTGCAAAGTGATTGCTACTGAATGAATAAATTGTTTAAGTGATTGTTACAACATAGAAAATTGTGAAAAATTAACATTCTATTGGTTTTATGGCAAAAATTATAATATTTCGTATTACAAGCACTTGTCTCAATTACACATCATAAAGCTTGTTTAATCTAGCAAAAAACTTGTAATTTTCTATTTATCCTCAACTTTGATAGTGATTTGGTAAGGTTGCTAGTGATTTGAAGCTGGCATGGAAGCTAAGATGGATGATCTAAAATCAAACATCGAAGATTTGACAAAGTTGATACAAGAAATGTTTCCTAATGGTGAAAAGATAGTAGAAGAACCTCATGATGAGAACAAAATAAATGTTAATCGTGATTTCATAAACTCTAATGTTGGCAGGAAGAACCACCATATTCAAAAAATGGATATGAGGAAGTTTGATGGAAAGGATCCTATAACATGGATACTACAGATGGAGCAATATTTTGATCTCCATAATGTGCAAAACACACAAAAGGTACGCATTGCAACTTTACATTTAGAACAAAATACATTTGTATGGTATCGATGGCTTTGCTCCCGTAAAAAAATTGTCACTTTGTCAATTTTTACGGAGGAAATGATAGCACATTATGAGGATACAAAGAGCAACACCTTCTTTAGCCAATTGATAAATCTCAAACAATATGGGGGTTACAGGGGTACAACAATAACAATAAGTGGGGCTACACTAACATAATAAGGGACTACACTATTAATATAGGGACTTAACATGCCCCTCTCTTTCAAACAAGTGTTGTCCTCAACGCTTGATTATTTCTTGATGCTTCTGTATAAAATTCTCATCCTCCCATGTGAAATATTCTACAGGAAAGTTCTTCCACTTGCTGAGATACTCTGAAATTGATCGTACTTATCGAGTTCTTGTTTCTATGACTGCTTCATAACTTCTTTCGATGTGATGTTGATCTTCCCGTTGTTTCATTAGATTCTGCACCAAAGTTGGGTTATCCTTTGAGAGTTGGAGAACTTGTTGTTGATGCTCGATGTGATCTTCCACTAATTTATCATCCATATTTGCTATTATTTGATCCTTCAAACCATCCAACTTAGCCTCCATTTCTGCTTTTAAACCATCTATTTCATCTTCAATTGCTCTTCGTAAGATCGAAACTTGTTGCACTTGGTATCGTAATTTTGATATCTCATACTGCAATTCTTCCACTTCACGCATCATAGTATATATTTCTGAGGGCTTAATGGGTGTTGAATTCTTTTTAGGAGGCATTTCAGAACGTAATACTGAAATATATGCTCAATAGGCCCTTGGAATCACTTCAAACTAATTTTTCAAACAAGATTTATGCAATTCGGGAAAAACAATACACACATTTTACTTGCTTTTGAGGAGCTCGATATTGGAATTGGATTATCTCTATGATTGCAACTCTTCAATATCTATAAATTCAGCAATGAAATGGCCCTCTGAATTCTCTTTTGAATGCCACAGGTTTGACCTGATTTGGATTCTCCATTACAAAGTTGTGTCCAATCTCCCACAATGACCTAATTATGGACTGGTTCAGTAGAGCGAACTTGTACGACTTACCATGTGTCACTGTTTCATCCTTCACCTCTGAAATTGATATCCAAGAAACCAAGGTCCGTGTGCTTGTGACCACTTTTTACAGCACTCCAATCCGATGCTCAGAGGGAGAGTTATTGAAATTTTCCCACGATCACCTATTTGAGATGAAATTCGAGAGCCTGAAAAAGCACCATCTTCCACAGATCATATCTCCAAAAATATTGTGAATCAAAATCTGAAATTTTTTGACGAATTTTTCAGATTTTAGTTTCGGCACAGTGTTTCCAATTTCGCATTCTCAACCTTCACAAAAAAGTTATAGCGAAAAATGCCACGATGACTCGTTTAGGAGCCTCGAAAAAGACCTAACTTCCACAGTATGATATCTCCGCAAATATTGCGAACCAAGCTTTGAAATTTTTAGACAAGCTTCCTTAATTTCGCTTCGCACCCTAAAAATTTCAGCTTCAAACTGAGAAAAAAAATTATAGCGAAAATTCCACGATGACCTATTTGGAGCAGCGAAACCCTAGAATCCAAAGCTCTAATACCAAATGTTGTGAAACCAGCTCCAAAAATAGAAGAAAAGAGAGATCAACGCCTTAGAAATCAACCATTTCGAGGGGGCAACATCCAATACATTACATAAATGAACAATTCTTAGATGCTACAAATGACCAAAACCTCCTATATATAGGATTCCATGGGGCCACAATATAATCCTAGCCGACCTAACAATAATAATGTAAGGGCACAATAATAACAATATGGGGGTTACAGGGGTACAACAATAACAATAAGTGGGGCTACATTAACATAATAAGGGACTACACTATTAATATAGGGACTTAACAGACATCTGGTGTTTTCTCCATTTGTTTCATCCATGGTCGAAGATTGTAATGGACATACACCAATTCATTAAGGTATGAGTACTCCAACCTGTAAGAGTGTCATAAAAAAATTAATGAGTCTTGACTCTTGAGGGTCATAAATTACAATAAATATAATTGCTCAGTTGAAGTTCAAAGTTATAACCAATTGTGCTTCTTTGAGTGTATTTTCTCAAATACACTCCAATAGTGCTCACACTCTGAAGCGCTACACGTTTGACTGAGGATTTTAATGCGAATTTTTGTAAACTTGGTGCCCTTGCATCGTAGCTTTGCCACCAAACATCTACAATGAAATAAAGTAAAGTTAAAACATTATTAAACTTTCAAATAAAAAATAGTTGAATTTAAAAAATCTAGAATTCTAAATTAGTAAATTCTAATGAGTCATGACTTGTCACTTACGTGGCATGAAGGTGGTCCTTTTATGAATAACATCATCAAAGCCAAATAGTCCAACATAATCCTGATATATCTCTATCTTGAAATTGATTTTGCTGCGAAGCTCGGGATCAGGGACCATCCTATGAAGCCAAGTATGGAGCCTTTCCATCACCTCGCCATCAAAATCAAAGTTGCATTTGTAGGAAATTTGGGGTTGAGGAAAAGCGCTGCTACATGAATGGGTCGATGAAGCATCCTTGTCCATCGACTATCATTCACATCCCATAACATCATCTTTTTATTAAACCCAATGGAACCCTTGTCTGCATAATAAGCTTGAATAGTCTCTTTGGCTCTATCCATGGCCTCATATAAATGAGCCATTGTAGGCTTATCGCTATCTACCATTTTCAAAACCTTTACTATAGGTTCAATAACCAAGCACACTTCTTCTACTCCTCGCCAAAAGTGTAGAAAATCCACCAAATTCTGATCTGCTAGTATGATCAATCAGAAAACAAATTTTCTTTTCACAGACACATAATTTATCTACCAAATAGCAACGAAATAGAACAAAAATAAAAGACACAATTTCACACAATAAACAACACAATTTTCTAGGGAACCCAACTTGGAAAACCCTTGCTTGCTTCAAAATTTTATTGAGGAAAACCGAGCAGTGATACAAATACAAGCTTGTTTCAATCTAAAAATACAACGATTCTCCTGCCTGTCCTAGGCTTGAAACCCCTGCTTTATAGCTGATCTGCTTCTTGTGAAAATTCTACTGCAGTGTATTGGTCTATTTCCTCCTACTTGATTTAATTTATACAAGTTATTTTCAGTAATTAGATTCAGAAAATACTGAAAATAAACACAACTACAGCCTACACATGCAGATCATTTACTGAATAATTCACTCATGCAACAAAGTGACACAGATTTTTGGACATAAGTCCCCGGAAAAACCCAAAGTGGGAAAACCGGTTCAACGGATCTGAGGGTTTTATTATTAAGTAGTTTTGAGTACAACAAATTTGGGTTCCAACCTTGGAAAACCCGACAACGAATAAAATATGTAAAATCTATAGCTAACCTGAAGATCTAGTGCCAAATATCTGACTGATCACACCCTCAAACGGGATTTACAGGTGTCAGCCCGGATATGACCCTAGAAACCCTCAACGCTGCTTCTAAAGCCCCAGCGTTGCCATGGAGGGCTTACATCAGCCTCTGCGTGGCTCTAGGAGGGCCTGCGTCACCCTAGGAGGGTCTACGCTGCCTCTGCGCTGCCTTTACTTGGCCAGCGTCAGCCCAACGTGGCCCTAGCTGCCTCTGCGCTGTCCCTGCTGCTTTGCGTGGCTCTGAAGCATCTCTGCGCTGTCCTTGTGGTTGCTCCTCTTGCCTCTTGCTGTCTTTTGGCCCTGGAATCAGAACATTCCCTTGGCCAATACTACCCCTCACTGCAGGAAATATCTCCGAAAATTCTTAGCAAACTCGCCTTAGAATTCCAGATCTATTCATCAGTTCTACAGAATTGTGTGTGCTCAACTGACCCTCAAGCCTTTCTCTTATACTTTTTTGTTGAACCCTTCAACGACCGAGATTAAATCATCCATCAACAGCTGAGATTATAAGTCTGCTTGATCCATGTGACTTAAGACAATTTTAGAACATGTGTTAATTAATTCACTTTAATTATTTTATTTTCCTAAGTTTAAACTTAGGAAATACATTAAAATAATTAATTAATTTAATATCTCCTAAACTAGATGAAATTTCCCAAATCAATTTCTGGGTCTTGTAGATCTAGTGTACTCTAGTCCCTCCACAAAATTTGGGAGCTAGAGCACAACTGATGCTACCCCAAATACACAAAATCTCAACACTTCCTCCTTCTATGTGCACTAGAGGCTCTGATTTCCTAACACAAATCTGACACTAGATCTAATTGATCCTCAACAAAACTTCGGATCTCCTCAAGGCTGCAACGCTGCCTCTGCGTGGCACTGCGCTGCCTAGCGTAGCCCTTATGCTTCCTCTTTTGCGTCCTCTTCTTTGCTAAGTATTCCCGGCTCAGGAAGGGATCTTCGAACCAGAACTATCACTGCCCCTCACTGTAATCGAATCAACTCGATCAAATCCTTCGGCTGCTCTGCACTGCTCACTTGAGAAATTCGATCTCTAGACTCACTCGATGTGTTTTCCAAATGCCCATCGAAGTCCTTATAATCTTCTCGTTGGATAACCAACGACCCAGATTAAAACATAATCAACGACTTAGATCATATTGACTCGATCTCCGCCTTTTTCTAGAAGTTTCACACCCAGTTCTATTTATATACTTTAATTATTTTAATTCCCTAAGTTTAGACTTAGGCTCCCATTAAAAATAATTAATTATTTTAATAAAACCCCATCTGGGTGGAATTTCCCAAAATGCTTTCTGGGTATTTTGGAATACATCTGTCTAAGCCTCCCTGCAAAATTTGAGACTTAGATCACATCCGATGCTACCAGAAATCAACACTCCCTCTTAGCGAGGAATGTGCTTTAGTAATGCATCCTGCTGAAGCACTACATTGATTCTGTAACATCTCCCTCTGCGCCGCTGATGCCTGACACTGCTGCCCATCAATCACTGTGCTGCTGCATCCATGCTGCTGCCAACTGCATCTGCATTGCAACTCTGCTGTTGCTGTTGCAGTAGAAAAACATCCAAAATTACTGAACCAAGTGTTTAGCATGATGCATCTGATACTGAAAATCTGACTGCTGCTAGTTTTTGCGCCGACCCTCTAACGCTGCTGCGCTGCTTCTGACTCTGCGCTATGCCTTCTTGCACTGCTGCCAACCTTGCTCTGTGTTGCTTAGACTCTAGCGCTTTCTAGCCACTGCACTGTCACTCCGATACTCCTCTGCACTAACTGACACTGGTCCATCCTGCTACTGCTGATTTGGGCTCCCGTAGCAAGGTACTGATCCACTAGGTGGACTCCTTCAGGATCCTGCCCAACCTACAGTTATTCTGAACTACAACTCTAGATCACCCGAATTCCCCCCTGGAGATATGTGGGCAATCATGGCGAACTCCTCCTCCTCGATCCTTGCAATTGCAGCTTGCGGATCATGTTTCTCGTCCTTGTCCTTCTTTTTGAGAGGACACTACGTAGCGTAGTGACCCATCTCACACACCGGAAACACTTGAGCTTTGAGACGTCCTTTTTCCACCTCCGCTGCTATTGCTGCCCCTTAGATGCAAGGGCTGCATTCTCTTCCTCCTCCTTGGGCTTCGACCCACTGTTGCTACTGCCATCAAGTTTGCACTTGATCATATCTCGCCTCATCTCTTCCTGCTGAACAGAGGCCCACATCTGTTCCCAATTAGGCAACCTTTCTCTGTCCAGGATGCTCTGGACAAAGACTTGCCATTCATTTGATACAACGTTTAGAGTCAATTTGACCATCTCGGTCCCCTGAGGTGCTGATCTGACCACTATTAACTGCTCTTTGGTTTCTTGAAGCTTTGAAAGGAATGGATCAATGCGTTCTCCCTTCTGCATCCTCATAGATCGCATTATCTCTTGCAAGTACATCTTCTGTAGTTCAGAAGATCCTTGATACATCGTAGCTAAGGCATCCCACATCTCCTTTGCCGTCCCTTTGCCAGCGATGTGACATACTACATGATCCCTCACTATGTCAAGGATCAAACGCTTAGCCTTCACCATATTCTTCTTGTAGGCTTTCGATGGATCTACATCAATGGGGACAACTACCACATTCTCGATAAAGGCCTTGAGATCATGCTCATCTAACAGGCACGTGATCCTTGCCTTCCAGATCACATAGGTGGATGCACCATCCAACTAATCTTGATCACTCAGCCTGGTTGCTGCCATCTCTACCGACTGAATAATGTCGAACTGCTCCCTCTCTCTTCTCTGTGCAGCTGCTAGGCTGGCCTATGCACTCCTTGCTAAAGTTAGTAGATCTGCTCCTGCTGCTCAGCTGAGAATTCCTTGGCAAGGAATTCACCAAGGAAGAAATTCCCTCAAGAAGTGTCTTCTTCTTCCTTCTTTTGGCGCTTTTTTGCCCACAAAATGCTGCAGAAAACTGCGTCCCATGGAAAACTGCTTTGCGTTGAAGCTACTGTTGCGCTGCTCCCTCTGCCACTGACAAATCACAAACTCGAAAGTCTTACCTCTCTGTCGACTCACTTAGAGAGAGACTTCCTTGCAAATCTTGCCCTCCTAGCTTGGACTGTGCAATCCCTTCGGGATTCGATCTGCTGCCTACGCAGCTATTCGATCTCCCTCTTTCTCTTCAATGCTGAGATCTCCTGATCTGCTCTCTTGCTTCACCTGCACTGCTCTGATACCATGTGAAAATTCCTAATCCCAGAATCCCTATTGCAACAAATTGATATTACTTCTCTTGATAAATTATACAAGTTATTTACTGTGTTCTACAAGTAAATACTGAAGCAAATACACTGCAACCTTCACTAAATAAACTGCGGAAAATAAATGCGAAAACAAGATCTGAGCAAAAAAATTAGACACATTACATCGTTATTTTTGGACTAAGTCCCCGGAAAAACCCAATGCGGGAAAACCAGTGCAACAGATGAGGGTTTGATATTATTAAGCAAAAGTTTCTGATTAAAATTGGATGCCCAAATCTGGCTATCCAAAGAGAATTTGACTGACAGAGAATAATTAGTGAGGATTACCTCACACTAACAGTGGAGATCCGACACTGACCCAACACTGAACTAGACAGTCCCACGTTGTCGCTGCGCTGATCTACGTCACTTTGGCTGGTGACTGCGTCACCTCCTTTTGCAGGCTAGATGCTGATCTTCTGCCCCTCCAGTCTCACAGCTCGACATTTCGGCACTAGATCTCACTGATCCTCAACAAAACTTCGAATGTCCTCAATGCTGCAACGCTGCCTCTGCGTGGCACTACGCTGCCCAACGTAGCCCTTACGCTGCCTCTTCTGCGTTCTCTTCTCTGTCTTCTCTTCTAAGTATTCCCGGCTTAAGAAGAGATCTTCCAATCGGAACTATCACTGCCCCTCACTACGATCGAATCAACTCGATCAAATCCTCTGCCTGCTCTGCACTGCTTACTTGAGAAATTCTATCTCTAGACTCACTCGATGTGTTTTCCAAATGCCCATCAAAGTCCTTATAATCTTCTCGTTGGATAACCAACGACCTAGATTAAAACATAATCAACGACTTAGATCAAATTGACTCGATCTCCGTCTTTTTCTAGAAGTTTCACACCTAGTTCTATTAATATACTTCAATTATTTTAATTCCCTAAGTTTAGACTTAGGCTCCCATTTAAAATAATTAATTATTTTAATAAAACCCAATCGGGTGGAACTTCCCAAAACGCTTTCTGGGTATTTTGGAATACATGTGTCTAAGCCTCCTGACAAAATTTGAGACTTAGAGCACATCCAATGCCTACCAGAAATCAACATTTTCCTATTTCTATGCGCACTCCAAGAAGAAATTGCTCTCCACAATAATTTGCACAAGGAAACCTTGGCTCGTTTCCCCACAAGCTATCTTGCTCACAAACTTGTGCTCAAGAATAATGATTACAACTTGTGCCTTCGATCTCCTTATAAGCACTTCGATTTGGCTATTTTTAGTGAGTTTCTAATTAGGAAGTTGAACTGGAGCTTGTCTAGTTAACAAAAGTCAACACAACTAGTTAACTGGATCCTCAATTTAGCAGGCTAACTCCGATTAAGCATTTGGTTCCCAATTTAACTCACACTAGAGGACAAATTACTTGGTCCTCTACAAACTTGCACTAATCAAATTTCTTCTTGAACTCGTCCACATCACTAGAACTCGTGCATGATTAAGAAGATCACAAAAATTGATTTCTTGAATTAAGGCACAAATCAAGTAATCATTTCGTTCGCTACTTTTCAACGCTCCCTCTTAGCAAGGAAGGGATTCTGTATAACTCCCAACTTATCTTTATGATGAACAAAACTGCTTCTTGCCAATGTCGTGGTCAAGATGTCTGCTGTCTGCTCCCATGTTGGAATGTACGATAGCTTGACTATTCCCTTCTGCACGTAATCTCTAAGATGGTGATCCCAGATCTCAATATGCTTTGAGCGATCATGAAACACTGGATTCTCAAAGAGTTTAATGCAACTCTGATTATCACAATGTGCTTTGAGCGATCATGAAACACTGGATTCTCAAAGAGTTTAATGCAACTCTGATTATCACAATGTATCATGGTAGGCTCCATCCTCTGTTTGAAAAGTCCCACAAGTAACTTCCTCATCCAAATAGCCTCGCAAGCTGCCTGACTAGCAGCCATGTACTCGGCCTCTTTGAATTGAGTGCAACTGATGTCTGCTTCCTGCTGTACCAAGAAACTGCTGCTAACCCAATGCTGAAGATGCCACTTGAAGTACTCTTCCTGTGTGTGGAGCTTCCTGCCCAATTTGCATTTGTGAAGCCCTCAAGCCTCACTCCATGAACCTGTCTGTACCACAATCCATAGTTTGTCGCGACTCTGAGATATCTCAACACATGCTTTGTAGCAACCCAATGCACTCTGGTCTGTTCCACTATGAACCGACTTAGTTGGTTAACTGCAAAAAAATATTAGGTCGTGTGTTGACCAAGTACATCAATGACCCAATGAGCTGCATGTGTACTATAGGATCCACTCACTCTCCTTTGCCAACACAACTTCCTCCAATTTGTGATTAGACGTGTGGCCATGGGCTTGCAATCGCGCATATAAAATCTCCAGAGAATCTCTGCTGTGTACTTGCCCTGTCCCACGAAGATCTCACCATCACCTTGCCAAACCTCCAAGCCAAGGAAATAGTGCATAAGCCCCATATTCTTCATCTCAAACTCCCTTGTAAGGACCTGCTTGCAATCCTGGATCAAGCTCTCATCTCCAATCAATATAAGTTCATCGACATAGAGAACTATAATGAGCGGAAGCCCTCTAGCCATGATGTAGTACAGGTTGGCATCCGCCTCACTCTTAGTGAAGTCCAATCCTCAAACGTAGCTGTCAATCCGAGTGTACCATGATTTCAGAGCCTGCTTTAGCTCATAAAGAACTCTCTTCAACCTGCACACGTGTGTCTCTATTGATGTTGCTCTATATAGATCTCTTCTTCAACAACTCCATTGAGGAAGGCTGTCTTCATGTCCATCTGGTTGATCTTCTTGTGCTGCAAGTGCCAAAATAGTCTCGATGGATGAATATCGTGCTACTGGGGCAAAAGTCTCCTCATAGTCTATGCCCTCAATCTGTGAGAAGCACTTGGCCACAAACCTTGCCTTGAACTTCTCCATGCTTCCATCTGCTCCACGCTTCAACTTGTACACCCATCTGGATCCAACTACTTATTTCCCTTCAGGTCGTGGAACAATCTCCTAGACATCATTCTTCATGATAGAGGAATACTCCTCCACCATGGCATCCTGCCAAACCTTTTGAGAACTTGCCTCCTTGTAAGAAGAAGGCTTAGTGTCTGCCAACTCTGTCATTAGTGCCATATAACCTGTGTACCTCTGTGGTTGTTTACTCTGCCTAAACATAGTGCTAGGAGCCTCAACTTGCTCTTGAGGCTCCTGGATCAACCTCTCAGCCCACTTGGCCTTCTTCCTCCCTGTGGTGGGCGGATTTGGCTAATTTGTCTGCACTTAGCCTGCCTTGTCCTCCTCATCTTGTTGCAAATCCCGCTGCACTACCCTCTTGCCGCTAGTTTGTGGTTGTGGCTAAATTTGAGGTGTTAGCTGTGACTCTTGTTTTGGAGCAAGTAGCTCTTCCCAGGTACTCCAAACCGCTCATGCTCTAAGGAAACTCTCAGAGCTCGATCCTCCTGGAATTTCACAACTCGCCTGATAATTGTCTTACTAAGTCCTAGAAGATACACCCTATATGCCTGAGATGTCTCACCATGCCCCACAAAGATACCCTTCTCTACTGTGGCATCCAAATTCTTCTTGTTATTTGTGGACACACGAAAGTAGACCTTTGTGCGAAAGATTCGAAAGTGTGAAACATCAGGCTTCTTGCCTGGGAAAGCCCTCTGGTGTGACTCGTCCAAGCACCTTGTGTGGACTCCCGTTCTGTAGAAATACTGCAGTGTTGCATGCTTTTGCCCACAATAACCTAGGCAGATCCTCATCATGCGACATAGCCCTAGCTGCTCCAACAATACTCCTGTTCTTACTCTCGGCCACCCCATTCCGCTGAGGGTTATGAAGTGTTATCAACTCTCTCCTAATACCTTCCTTCACACAAAACTCCTTGAAGGCATTGGAGACATATTCTCCACCATTGTCACCTTTCACTGCCTTGGTTTTCTTCCCAGTTTGCTTCTCTACTAGGGCCTTAAACTCCATGAACCTGTCCAAGACCTCATCTTTCATTTTCATAAAATAAATCCAAGTTTTCTGAGAAAATTATCAATGAAAGTAACATAATACTTGTGTCTCATCAGTGATGGGGAAGAAAAAGGCCCACACACATCTAAATGGACCAGCACCAAAATTCCTTTGGCTTTGTTGTCCTGATCATGGAAGGAAGACTTGGCATGCTTGCCAAGTGTGCACCCCTTGCACACTTCACTCTTGTCAAGGTCGCCTACTGGTAATCCTGTGGAAATTTGTTGAAGAATCTTCAGCTCACCATGATGCAAGTGTCCCATGCGCTTGTGCCAAAGTTCACCAACATCTGCACCTCCTGCCTTGCTGCTCAAGGCTGCGTCTGTCTCTACCTGCAAATTGTAGAGATTCTTCACCCTCACACCTATATGCTTCATTGCTCCAGAATCTAGATGCTTGGGGTAATCCTTAGCTCTGCTAAAGATGACATCCTACTCTTTGTCCTCAAGGAAAACTATTGAAACTAGGTTCTTCTTTAGCCCTGGAACATGGAGAACATCTTTGAGATGAAGAGGATTACCGGACTCCCTCTCAAAGCTGACAATACCAACTCCCTTGGTAGCATGCTTGCCATTATCTCCAAGCTCAATATTCACCTGCATATCCCTCTCATCCAGCTGGCTGAAATACTCCCTGTTCCTAGTCATATGGAAGGAGGCTCCAGAATCAATATATTACGTATTCCTCCCTACTAAGCTTTCCATGCAAGCTATCAATGAGAAGTCCATCTCGTACTGAGAGGCAAACTCATCTACCTCAGTTGATGCGGATACATGCTCCTTATTCGACCCCTTCTTCATTCGGTTAGGACACTTGGAAGCATAATGTCCAAAAACATGGCAATGGAAGCATTTGATATTATTTAGAGCCGTCTTCTTCTTGTGACCCTTTTGATCGTTCTTGCTCTTCCCTTTGCCTTTCTTGCTTTTGACTTTTCCTGCAAGAGCAATATTTTCCTCCTTCTCAACCTTGGAACCCTTGCCATTGTTGCTAGAAGTCTCAACTAGTTTGAGCCTAAGCTCCTCCTGGATGAAGTCACTCCATATCCCTTCCCAATCCGACAACTTATCTCGTCTTGTAATGCTTTGAACAAAAGTATGCCAATCTTTGGTAAACCCATTCAGAGCCACGCGAACCAGCTCTGTGTCCATAGGCTTCTCTCCAAAAGCTGCTAGCTCATCACGGACTTCCTAGATTCTGGAGAGATAGGTAGTTACACTCTCACCCTTCTACATCTTGATTGTCCTTAGCTTCTCTTTGAGGACCATCTTCTGGTTCTCGGAAGAGTTCTGTTAGAGCTTGACTAAGGCATCCTACATGTCCTTAGCTGTATCTTTACTTGCAACATGAGGGACTACATGATCCCGAAGTCCATCCAGGATCATCCTTTTGGCCTTGGCCATCTGCCTTTGGGAGAGTCTCAACTCGTCTGGATTTGAAGGTTCTGCAACACCTTGCTCAGCGAATTATTTCAACCCAAACTCGTCCAACAAGAACAATATGCGGACCTTCCAAACACAAAAATTTGAAGAGCCATCTAGTCTATCCTGCTGTCGCAATCCTAATCCTATGTGAGTTGTAATCTTGAAGACTATGTGTTGATTGATTTCTGTTCACTGCTCTGATACCATGTAGAAAATCCACGAAATTTTGATCTGCTAGTATGAACAATCTGAAAACAAATTTTCTTTTCATAGACACATAATTTCTCTACCAAATAGCAACATAATAGAATAAAAATAAAAGACAATTTCACACAATAAACAACACAATTTTCTAATGAACCCAACAGGGAAAACCCTCGCTTGCTTCAAAATTTTATTGAGGAAAACTGAGCAATAGATCTTGTTACCACCCAAACTAGTAGGGGACCTAAAAGGGTTTCCTAAGAGGGCAACTGCTAGGTTAAGGGCAACAGTGGAGGCTTAGCCCATTGTCACCACAGCTAAGGCTCCCTGCTCTTTATGGACTTTCACCGATGGGAGGAGTCCCGATGCTTTTGGGAAGCCTCTTATAAAAGATATATCAATGAATAGACGGGAAGTGACCCCTTAAACCCTTTCCATAGGAGGAGGTGAAGAATGGAGATTGCTTGCTCTTTAAGAAAGGGCCTTGACTTTCCAGGGAGAAGATGAAGGTTGTAACTTGTCGAGGTGCTTCCCGATCCCTAAAATCCTATAAGAACTTGGATTCCCAAATAGTCTTTGATGAATAGTCTTTGACAACAAATGGGACTAGACGGGGCCAAGTGGACCCAACTCAGGTTCTGGGATGGAATTTAACAACCAATGATGTTCTTATCCTGGACAAGGTGAGACGAAAGGATCAAACAAGAATTTTTACTTCAAAAGGTAAAATTGATCCTGCCAGGTGCTAGCCTTGGGAAACACAGGGAAAAACTTGATCCTAGAGCTAGGGCTTGGCATATCTCGAGATTCCACCGTCAGAATGTCTTCAAAATTTGAGGAGACTTGGGGGACCCACTAGCGCAGTTGACCCTAGGAGATTGAATTTTTCCTATGGCTAGATTTCCGGGAAAGTGCTGCCCTAGGTGACCTAAAGGGGCTAGGCCTGGGAAAAATGGAGAAAAGATAAAAATAAGGGTTAAAATGATTGCCCTAGAAGGATCAGTGCCTAATTTCACTTGGGGATATGGAGTCAAGGATAATTAAAAAGATTGGAATGTATTTCTATCGTTCAAGGAGGCTTTAAAGTCAACTTTGTCCAATGTTAGAGGCTAGAGAAGAAAAGTGACTTTAAAACATTTATACTTGCAAATGTTGAAGGCTTATCGAGAATCGAGATAACACAATCTCTAGGAAATTTAAATCAGTGAAGCACCACTCGTATTTCCAAAAAAAATAGAAAAATAAAAAAAATTGAGAAAAATCCAAAAAAAATGCTTTTTGTTGTGGGACGGGTCTTATAGGGGTCTGATACGGGTGCTATGAGAAACCCGTTGGTCTTATGCGAGTAGGCGAGTTTAATGCGAGTTTGCGCGGGTAAGGGTAGAGAGCACGAGTTTTATGTGAGAGACCCGGCTCGCTATATAACCCTACGCTGCTGATGCTCGGCGTATCGCCCTTCATCCACTGCGCTGCTGCCTTCTGTACTGCTGCCCACGACTCTGCCACAGTCACTGCCTCATCGGTACTGCAACTCCCTCTAAAATGCTGCATCATGTTGCCCATAACACTGCCACTGCTAATTGCTGCACTGCAAATCAGTCGCTGAGAAGTAAGCAACTGAAGGACATCACCCAAAATCCTAACATACAAGTTAGTCTGGCTGCATCTCGATCTGGAACACCCTCTGCTGCTAATTTGCGCTGTCCTTCTGGTGCCTCTGCGCTGCTGCTGCTGCTCTGCACTGCCTCTGCGCTGTTGCTGCCTCCGCTTTGCGCTGCTCCAATCTTCAGCATCCTAGCTCTGCTAATGTGCCTCCATGATCCTCTGCACCAACTAACTCCAGTCATTTCGCTGCTGTCATTAAGGGCTCCCGTAGCTCGTATGTGATCCAAGAGTTTGGGCACCTCAAGGATCTTGCCCACCACCACTATCCGTAGATCAATCTACAGATCTATGTCACCCCACCTCTTCTCTCGAGGTACATGGGAACTCATAGCCACATCGTCCTCACTCCCATCATCACCCTTAGCTACTGCAACCTTTGAATCCGATTCTTCCTTGCCCTTCTTCTTCTCAGGATAAGTAGTGGCGAAATGTCCTAGTTCACCACATCTGAAGTACCCGACCTTTGAAAGGTCTCTCTTCTTCTTCCCTTGCTGCCCTTGCTGTCCCTTAGATGCGAGAGCTACATCTTCCTCCTCCTTCTTGATCTTGATTCCGTCGCTGGTGCTGCCCACCTTGGTCATCCTCCGGATCTCTTCTTGTTGAAGAGTTGCCCGCACGTCTTCCCAATTTGGAAGTGTCGCTCTGCCCAAAATTCCTTGGACAAAGATCTCCCACTCTTCAGACACTGCATTTAGGGCAGTCTTGACCAATAGACCCTCATCAGGAGTGGCCCCCATAGCAGCCAACTGATCACGAATTGCCTTCAATCTAACGAGGAAGGGGTCGATTTCCTCAACCTTATGCTTCTGAAATAGTTGAAGCTGATTCTCCAGAAGCATTCTCCTTTGGACAGAAGTCCCTTGATACATTGAGGTCAACGTCGTCCACATCTCATTTACTGTGTTCTTTTCAGCAATATGTGGGACCACATGATCCTTGACCCTGTCCATAATCAAGCGCTTGGCCCTTGCTTGCACTTCCTCATACTTCTTCAATGAATCAACATCAACAAGAACAACTACAACATTCTTGGCATGATCTTTGATGTGATACTCATCAAGGATTGACAGGATTTTGGCCCTCCAGACAACGAAGTTGGATACTCCATCCAACCTGTATTGATCCCTCAATCCATGTGTGGCCATCTCTGCTCAAAAGCTGTCGAAGCTGAAAAACTCCTCTCCCTACTTATGTTGCTACCCTCAGCAAAAGACATGGATCTGGGTCTTTTGGCAAGTGATTTCCCTCTCGGAAATCCTCCACCAACTCCTGTCGAATCAACCCTCTCCAATCACTCCGCTGATCAGATTTCAGACTTTGTGGTGAGAAAGTGATGAAAAGCGAACCTGCTATTACCCACAGTCACAATCTCAAAGCGGCATATAAACTTCAGTTCCATTTGAAACCCAAAATGGTTCTCAATTTCTAACGTTAAGAGACATTATGAGTAAAACCTTTGGCCTTGGATTTAAAACCAAACACTAACACATATGATCCCAATTGAACATAGCATTCAAATGTTCGATTTTTGTTTAAACTCAAAGTACCACACATATAAAACCGCTCAATTGAAACCGGAAATTAGAATGCCCAACTCAGGAATTCCGCTCCTTCTAAACTCGGTCTTCCTCTACGCTAAGGTTGTGGGTCGACCCATATTCGACATGAGCATAGTTTCAATCGTAGATTGAATTCACCATACTCTGCATCTACTTACCAATTATACACAGAGAGCATGGGTTCAACGCGTTCGGGAAGCATCTTTTCATCGTCATATGAACATTAGATTGCCATCTTATGCGTTCTTCTTTAAAAGGCTAAACTCAGCGATCTTTCATTGAATCAGACATGCAGAACAAATATGTATTCACGCTCATTCAATGCTCACAAGACTAGAACGGAATTTACAATGCATTCGTTCCTCCGTTCTCACAAAGACTGATGTTTAATTGAATCAAATTAAGGCAGGATCATATAGACATTTGATTGCCATTGTTCCTGCAAGGATTGATGGTCAATAATCACTGAACTATACTCATAAACGGAACCGCAGATAACCCAATTGTAACTTGCACGCATCAAATAAACTCCATAATCTAACTTAAATAACTCACTACGCATATACAAATAATAATTCTTCTATTACCTACAATTACCGCTTACAGACATCTAAGGCATTTCAGCCTCAGTACGCACTTCCTCCGAATCTACATTGTGTTCACTTCGTCCTTCTCGCATTACAGGCTCGCTGTCTATATAGATTAGAAAAGAATCGATTGAGATCGCTCAAAGAAACTCTTGGTCTTCTCAACGCATACATGGCAGACCATTAATTATGAATCAGTTACATAAATTCCAGTATCGGGTTAAACAAATTTTACCCCAAATGGCATGACTGTTCGCATACCCGTCTCTTCATTTGCAGATTCGAACTTGTTCGGATGCCCCTGCATTAGACTCCCGAGGCACAAAAATTTATGACCTCCTGGTCATATGTCTTCTCCAGCTGCCAGCAAGTCTAACCACGTCATCTGTGGAACTGCTCTTCGTGATCTTCCTGTAGCAACATCTCCTGAACAATTCCCACCCGCATCCTCTGCGGAATTGTCCTCTGTGAACTGCAACAAAACCTCTGCAATAGCAAGTCTCCTTGCTACCAGATACCTCACCAAGCTTCTCTCCTGAGCTCCGGCTCTCGGCATCTCTTTGGTTCGCTCTTGTAGAACCAGTTGAGCAGTCCTGCTCTAGGCTGCTGCAATCTTCTCACCTTCCTCTGCTGCTACCTTCACAATACAAAAGAAAATCACCAGCTTACAAATTTTCACAAATTGTACCTCTTCTTCCTCTGTACGCGAACTTCTTCTCCGCAGGAAATCATTTTCCCTGCTCTGATACCACTTGATGAAAAGCGAACCTGCTATTACCCACAGTCACAATCTCAAAGCGGCATATAAACTTCAGTTCCGTTTGAAACCCAAAATGGTTCTCAATTTCTAATGTTAAGAGACATTATGAGTAAAACCTTTGGCCTTGGATTTAAAACCAAACACTAACGCATATGATCCCAATCGAACATAGCATTCAAATGTTCGATTTCTGTTTAAACTCAAAGTACCACACATAAAACTGCTCAATTGAAACCGGAAATTAGAACGCCCAACTCAGGAATTCCGCTCCTTCTAAATCCGGTCTTCCTCTGCGCTAAGGTTGTGGGTCGACCCATATTCGACATGAGCATAGTTTCAATTGTAGATTGAATTCGCCATACTCTGCATCTACTTACCAATTATACACAGAGAGCATGGGTTCAGCGCGTTCGGGAAGCATCTTTTCATCGTCATATGAACATTAGATTGCCATCTTATGCATTCTTCTTTAAAAGGCTAAACTCAACGATATTTCATTGAATCAGACATGCAGAACAAATATGTATTCACGCTCATTCAATGCTTACAAGACTAGAAGGGAATTTACAATGCATTCGTTCCTCCGTTCTCACAAAGACTGATGTTTAATTGAATCAAATTAAGGTAGAATCATATAGACATTTGATTGCCATCGATCCTGTAAGGATCGATGGTCAATAATCACTGAACTATACTCATAGATGGAACCGCAGATAACCCAATTGTAACTCGCACGCATCAAATAAACTCCATAATCTAACTTAAATAACTCACTACTCATATACAGATAATAATTCTTCTATTACATACAATTACCGCTTACAGACATATGAGGCATTTCAGCCTTAGTACGCACTTCCTCCGGATCTACATTGTGTTCACTCCGTCCCTCTCGCATTACAGGCTTGCTGTCTATATAGATTAGAAAAGAATCGATTGAGATCGCTCAAAGAAACTCTTGGTCTTCTCAACGCACACATGGCAGATCATTAATTATGAATCAGTTACATAAATTCCAGTATCGGGTTAAACAAATTTTACCCCAAATGGCATGACTGTTCGCATACCCGTCTCTTCATTTGCAGATTCGAACTTGAATTCAAACCTGTTCGGATGCCCCTCATCAGAAAGTCCGCTGAGGAATTGTTTCCCCTACTTTGCCAACCTTGCTAGACACTGTTCTACACCGATAGAACAATGCCCCACCAACAACTTCCGAAGAAAAAAACTACACTTCCAAGCACGGAAACCAGCACAAGGTTACCTCCGCTCGCATTGCATCACCCTTTTGGGCCTACGTGAGCCTCTGTGCCAGCTTTGCATCACCCCTCTGGGTCTGCGTGAGCCTCTGCATCAGCTCTGCGTGATCCAGACAGGTTCTGCATCACCCCTCCTGCAATTGCGCTGTCCCTCTGGTGCTGCGCTGCGTCTTTCTGGATCTGTGCTGTCACAACCACCTTCCTGCAGCAAAAACTTCGCCTCTTCCCTGATGGCTTCAATTCTCCTTGATCTGCAATAACTCTAATACCATGTGAAAATTTCTGAATTCACTTAACATAAATTCTATTGCAGAAATCTGGTTTACTCCTCCTACTTGTGTTTTTAAATTAGGAAGTTATTTTTCAGAAAACATTGAAGTAAACACACTGTAGCCTACACAAATATACAAATCAATTACTGAAAAATTAAGCACATTCGACAAAGGACACACAAGATTTTTCAGACAGATGTCCCCGGAAAAACCCAATGCGGGAAAACCGGTGAAACAATTCTTGAGGGTTTTATTATTATGCAGTTTTTGAATACAAACTAGGGTACCCATAGTGGTTTACCCAATAGAGAAAAACTCGACAGAAGTATCTCTATCTCCGAAGACAGATAATATGGCTGATTCAGTTGAGGATAAAGAACCCCACAGATGCCTATGCAGTCACTGCGTCACCCTTCAGTGTGGCTGCATCACCCTTTCGGATCTACTGAATACGAGCCTTATCTGGCCCACTGAAACCCCAGTTTTGCCTCTAATGGCTCTGTGTCACCCCTCTGGGCCTGCGTGAGCCTGGCTGGGCCTGCGTCACCCCTGCTGGGCCTATGTTGCTCCTTTGGACGGATATGCCTCTCTGCTAATGTATTCTCGGCCTCGGATCTGAAATCCCACTGTCGAACTGCCCGTCGCTGCACTGTAAGCTCACTCAAAAATTCTCAGCAAAACACACCCCAAAATTTCGACTTAGCTCAAGTGCTACCACTCTGTGTGTTTTCTCCAACTGATCCCAAGCATTTCCTTTAATACTTTTCTCGTTGAAGAATCAACGATCGTGATCTAATTTCTAATCGAAGACTAAGATTAGAAAAGACTTGATCCTCGTCACTTAGAACATTCTCACCCACATGTTAAAATTAATTCCCTTTAATTATTTAATTTTCCCAAGTTAGACTTATGGTCTCCATTAAAATAATTAACTGTTGGAGTAACTTAAGTTCCAGGTGGAATTTCTCCAAACGATTTCTGGGTTTTGGAGATCTCATGTGTTCTAGCCCTTCCACAAAGTTTCAGAGCTAGAGCACATCCGATGCTACCCAAAAATCAACACCCTCTAGGGGTTGGGACAATCATGGGTTCCTGAATGATAAAGGAGGATCATCTAGGGCCTATGGAACTAGGGTGATGACCACGGGTATGGGGTAGAGCTCATGTATTAAATTTTTCCCATGTGCTAATTATTTTTGTCCTTGCCATCTTTTGCATTTTGTGGTACAATTTCTCGTTGAGTGTGGCCATTTATGCTTTTACTTTTTCTTTTAGCTGCTTCAACCTTCGGGGAATCATTCCAGGCCTGACCCAAGGTGGGGGCAAAGGGATAAGGAGGCCGACCCTATGTGGACTCAAAAAGGCAATGTGGACCCAGGTGGGAGAAATGATGAATGGGGGTATAGTGAGTGAAAAGGGATCAATATATACAGATAAAGGAGGGGGATCACGCACCCAAAGTCAGGGTTTCCAAGTAGTACCACCCTAGAACCAAATGGTCAATAAAGGAGATCCCACGGGACTAAGATCCAAGGGTAACCTCCAAAATAGATCAAGGAACACAAACTAAGCCCACTGTTTCTGCCAAATCCCCTCATCAATCCATGCCCAGAAGTGTCCATGATAAGTAAACCCAATACTCAATTACCAAATGACAAGACATACCTTTAGATTTGGGAGACCCACCTTCAATCATACGATCAATACAGATGGGTGAGGGACCACATGGCCGACTTAAGTTGCGGAGAAATGGCACAACGAGCTAGTTGAAGGCTGCAAGGGGCTACCGGCTAAGGTCCATCATGGAGAAATATTTCTCCGAGGGATATTGCCCACGAAGTAGTGGGTAACAGATCTGATACAAATACTAGCTTGTTTCAATTTGAAAATACAACGATTCTCTTGCCTGTCCTAGGCTTGAAACCCTTGCTTGATAGCTAATTTGATTCCTCCTTCTATGTGCACTAGAGTCTTTGATTTCCTAGTGCAAATCCTTAGGAAATAACCTCCTATTTCCTAGCGCCGGCTGACCTCCTATTAAAAAGGGAACTTGCCTATTTCTATGTGGACTCCAAGAAGAAATTGCCCTCCACAATAATTCGCAAAGGAAACCTTGGCTCGTTCCTCCACAAGCTCTCTTGCTCACAAACTCGTGCTCAAGAATAATGATTACAAAGTGTGCCCTCGATCTCCTTATAAACACTTTGATTTGGCTATTGTTAGTGAGTTTCTAAATTAGTAAGTTGCACTGGAGCTTTTCTAGTTAACAAAAGTCAACATAACTAGTTAACTGGATCCTCCTAAAATTTAGTAGGCTAACTCCACTTAAGAATTCAGTTCCTAATTTAAATCACACTAGAGAACGGATAACTCTGTCCTCCACAAACTCGCACTAATCAAACTGCTTCTTGAATTCCTCAACATCTCTGGAACTCGTGCATGATTAAGAAGATCACAAAATTCAATTCCTTGAATTAAGGCACAAAAAGGAGTCGCCATACACCAATTTAGCGATGGCTCTCCCATCCTCTCTCCTACTTTATCTACAATCACACCACTCATCACAAACAAACATTTGCTTCAACTCAGACCGACATTGAAGCAAGGACTGAAGAGTGATGAAGTTGGTGGAAAAATGTGTGACTGAGGACGTTGCAACTCTTTGTTTCTAGTGCATCTCCTCATGAGGGCTAAGAACAAAGGCATTGTTATATATGAACTTGGGGATGCTCCTAGCCATATCAATCACCTCCTTAATGAAGTAGAATCTCCTCATGAGGCTAAGAACAAAGGCATTGTTATATATGAACTTGGAGATGCTCCTAGCCATATCAATCACCTCCTTAATGAAGTAGAGTTTCCCCATATCCTCAAGCATCCTACCAACAACCACATAATTAGTTGCATTATTTGTTATAATTTGCACCATATTATGCAAACCAATCTCCTTGATGAACCCATCTAACAACTCACATATCAATGTGTTGATGAATCCACTGATTTAATAAACGTGGTACCTCTAGGACAATGTACTAGGAAATTTAGAAGGGTCCTACTCTTCCTATCTGTCCAGCCATCAAACATCACTATGCATCTAGAGGCCTCCTATGACTGCTTCAACTCCACCAATATAGAGTTGATGTGCATCTTTTTTGCTTGAAGGATTGGCTTTCACAACTCCTCATATGTAGCACTTTTGTATACTGGGTCCACAACAACAATAGCATCACACATTGGCTGCCAAAATGGATTATTTTTGGTGATGTTGAGAGGTAAGTCACTCCAGAAAAGATACCTCCCCATAACCTTGTTTGCTTCTTGCTTCTCCCTTTTTTTTATGATTGATTTCATTGAAGCTTATGCTCCAACTTTGGATCATGGAACAAAAAATTATGACCTTTCAGTAGGTGAAGTTGTGGAGTCCCTTCCACTACCCTCAAGCTCAGTCTTAGAGGTAGATAGCCCCGAATATCTGCCTGCACGTTTGGCCTTTTTTGTGGCTGCCTCTTCTCTCTTTTTGTGCTTTGTGTAAATTGCATCATGTGCAACTCTCATAATCTTTGGGCTAGATTTAGAACAAAGCCCAACATCATGTCTTGGGATTTTAGCCAGATGGTATTTCGGTCGACAAATCCCTCCTGTCGTATGCAATCCACACAATTTACAATTCAGTGTTTGCCGGTTTGGTCCCACCTTCAGGTTCCCCAAACTGCCAAAATGGGTCCAGTGGCTTTGGCATATTTGCAATGGAAATGTTTGATGGACAACTTCAAAATTCAATCCTAGGGCACTGAAAATACAAAAAAATGGCCTTAAACCCCCACTGCACAAAAAATAACAACCTCCTCATTTACGAAATCAAATTTTTACAAATCTAAATTAGATTATTTGCAATGGAAAATGGCAATAAGAGGGTGGATAAAAAAGTTAAAAACAAAAATCAAGCTTGCTGTCCAAATATGGAGAAAACCCTGGCATTGGTTCATGGGCATGAAATTCCATTGCAAATGACAAAAAAAAGGAAAACATTGGTAGGCAAAGAGACAAGCAAGCATATGCCTAATTGTATGGAAAAAATCATTAACGTGCGGGTATTTAAGAACATACCTGTGAATGGAAGAAGTGAAGTTTGTTTTGCTGATTTGGCAAGTGACCTTTGAACCTTCGATCCACAAAAAAACTTTGTTGGTGATGATAATGTTTGTTTGTCCCTTAATCCCTCCGTGAAAATCACTATAAGTTGCTCCCCTTCCTTTTGCAACAACAAAGAAAAATGACAACTTTTTCAAAATCGAAAAAATCGCGATTTTTACTTCGCGATTTTTCGGGAAGGGGATAATTGGCTATTTTGCGATTTTTCGCTGATTTTATCAACACTAGATCTGGCCATAGGCTGTGGAATCCATTCCGTTCAATAAAATCGCTCAACAACGATGCTAATCTTAGCATTCTCCCAACCACAATTTGTTGTCATGATGAAACTTATACCCTATTGTAGAGCCATGCAAACTTTTCCTGAATAACTTTCTATTTTAATTTTTTCTTGTTTGATAGCTTCATTCAATTGATCTCTGCCACAAGAAATGAATTGTTAGTTTCTGAACCCAACTCCTGTCATTTAATTCCTAGCATAAAACTTACGGAATAAGCACACAGCTAGGTTCCGAACATAATATTCAATGGAAGCACAATTACACAACCAATCTCATTTACATATGACACAAATTTTTGCCCAATCACAGTTCTTCATTAATAAATTAATCTGAACCTACTTGGTTTCTTGTCGTAGGATAATGGCCTAACTGAGGAATTACATATATAGCAGTAAATGTAGAGTTATCCACCCAATCAAGCCCTAGATCTGTTCTTCGATCTTCCTCGGCTGATCAAGATCTGTCTCCCTTGCTGCTCCTTGCACCTTCCTCGGACCCGACACATTGGAGTATCACACTCCTCCTCCTGAGGCTAGTGCTGCAGTATGGTGTGTCTTCTCCCTCTCCCTAGCCTTGCTTTTATAACTTTTCATTGAGCTAAATCCCTTACCCTCACCCTAATCTCAAAATAATTAACGGCCAAGATTAGATCTTGCCTCACTTGAGATCAACGACCAAGATTAAAACTTACTAAAGTAAATTACTTTACTTTTCTGAAGTTTCTTTTAGCTCAATAAGCCAACATATTAATGTGCTTTTTCCTAAGTTAGACTAGGCTAAATTACATCATCAACTTTCTCATACTTGAGCAAGTGGCCTAAGGAGAATGTGGGTGACTTCTGCATGCCTAGACACAAGGCCTGTGTAGAAGTTCCTGCCCGAGCTACAAAAATCAACATGAATCTTATGGCTGGAGTGTCTCTTCTGGTCCTTTGTAGCAGTTGTAGAAGGCCATCATACCTTTATCAGGATTTATCTGTTGCTTCACAAATTGTGACCACTATGTCATATCTTGTAACTTTGAGTGATACACTATGTCATATCTTGCTACTTTGAATGATATCCTACTTAGTCCATCATGGTCTTCTTAACAGATTCATTCTTCTTTCAGGAATGGATGGGGTGGACAAGGAAAAGGTGCAAAAGATTGTTTATGAGATGAGTAAAGGATCAAAATATTTTGAAAATGAACAGCGGAAGGAAACATATATTCAGCAAAGGATAGAAAACTTGCATTGTCGGGCAGCTCTACTCACTGCTTCTGATATTGCTGATTTTGAGAAGGTATGCTGCGAAAATTTCTCCATTCTTTCTTCATTATTACAAAGTTGTTTCCGAAGATTGTTTTAGATGGAGTAGGCCTTGACATTTGGTGGGAATATCACGTTCTCTCCTCAAGTAAGGTCAATCCATACATCTCAGAGGTTGGCCAGATAAACACATTGTATTTTTATAAGCATTTGGACTTTGTTTCCGTTAATCAATCACATTCTCTTTGCCTTTTTTTGTGTAGTGGATGCTCCCCTGATTATATAATTAGTCAATTGGCTTCTACCTTTAACTGCTTTGATCTAGAATACCTGGAAACTTGTAGATTGCAGATAGAAGAGTTTTGGAACTAGAAGGTTCCCGGGATCTATCAAGAACATGGATACATGTTGATATGGATGCTTTTTATGCGGCTGTTGAGACACTAGAAAACCCTTCACTGGCAGGGAAGCCCATGGCTGTGGGAAACATGTCTATGATTTGCACAGCTAACTATGAGGTATAAAGTGTTCTGCATCATCTACTATCATTGGCATTTTTTCCTTTCACTTTATATTTAGATTCTTTACTTATGTGAAGGTAGTGTGATAGGCATTGCAGTGACAAGGTGTGTTGAAGGAAAGCAATTCTAAGAACTACATGTTTTTATGTTATTGTTTAAGTATACTTGCCTTTTAGACAAACATTCATTGCTTCTTTCAGAACCCAAAGTAATAATAACAAGAATGTATTTAAATGGTAATCTTGCAATATATAAACAAAGCTTAATTATTTGTTTGAGATGTCATATGAATCTCAAGTCAATACATATAGATGAGTTCACCCATCTATCTACAGGCACGGAAATTTGGGGTTCGTGCTGCAATGCCAGGCTTCATTGCTCGAAAGCTGTGTCCTGATTTGATTTTTGTGCCAACGAATTTCCAGAAGTATTCACATTACAGTGAACTAACTAGAAAAGGTTTTGCAACTCCAAATCCTATCATATATTTAGTATTAAGAAGCATTTGGGTTGGAATCACATTTTTCTACTGAATCTCACTGAAGAAACAAAGTTATTTTTGTTTCACTAGTGTTTCGCGAATATGATTCTCGATTTATTGCAAGAAGCCTGGATGAAGCATATCTTGATGTGACCGATGTGTGTAGGCAGCGCTGCATGAGTGGAGAAAGTGTAAGTTGTCTGTAGTATCCTTGGTCCTTTTCACTGACAGAATTGTAGCAAATCATAATGTTTTCCTCTACCATCTGCTTTCAATATGGATTGTTGTGTGATCTGGTTAGATTTGAGGATAGAATTTTTATTTATTGATGTTTACTTTCTAGAGGATCATCTTGTGAGCCCATTTAATTGCTGTACTTTCAGTTTTTTCCACCCCTTTACCTGGAGGTATTAGGTTTTGTTTTTCATCTCCTGAGCTTCATTGGACAACTTTAAAAATATTTACTTTTTATTGGTTCATCTTGTGAATATGGTTAGTTTAGAATGTCTAGTTTGTTTCTTGAATCTTACCTGGAGTTTATTCTTTAAAAAAGGTTGCAGAAGAGATTAGAAATGCTGTTCATGTTGAAACGGGTCTTACATGCAGTGCAGGAGTGGCAGCCAATCGCTTGCTTGCAAAGGTGCAAATATTTTTGCATTTCATTTGTCATTTTTAAAGCAAAAACTGGTTTTAAGACCTTGGATGATATGTCTTCAGGAGAAGAACTATGAACATTAATCTGTTGTATTCTACTAATAATGGCTTTCTAATATCCAAGTCAATTTCAAAATCCTCAAAGGTGCTGAAAGTACTCAATCCTGTCTATTTTAAAATGATTAAATGAAGCCGCAGCCGAAGCAGGGGCAGAATAAAAATAAAAGAGGCTCCAGGAATTCTATTCCTGAGTTTAGTTGCTCCTATCTTATAATGCCAAGTTGGTTTGCTTTCAGTTCTACTGCTTTGGTACTGTTTCCTGTGTTTCTTTTAGTCTTCTGTGGTCTTTGCTGAGGATTTGTTTTATTCATAATGCATGCTTGAAGGATGATCCGTCATATTTTAAGTATATTTTATGAGTCACTTCTTATTATGAAATGATATACAGAGAAATTGTAGTTTTTTGATTGGGGAGCTGACAAATTTCTAATGCTAGATCAAATACTTAGATGTTATCATGGTGTGTACTGTGTACTTATGTTGATGCGGTGTCATTAGTGGAAAAAAAAGTTCTGTAGTAGCTACATATTTACTATATAAATGGATTTGGAAGTATTAAAAAGACATTAAGTTGGACCATGTTATGTAACTTGTAGTGGGGCTGCCATGTATTATGCTTGCACATTCATAAGATTATGGCCATTGTGTTTGTGCATTGTTCTCTCTGGTTAATGAAAGTGTTTCAGCAATATTCTCTCTACAGTTAATGGAAGTAATGTGGCAGTGTTCTTTCTCTGGTTAATATAAGTTATTTGATTTTGTTGTTGTTCATCCCTCATGCACTATTTTTTATAACAATTTGTGCTTTGAAGACAATTCGACCTTTGAGGGCTGGAAAAAAGGAAACAAATTGGGACATCCTGTTTCCTGTGATTGCCTGTTTCAATGTGCAAGGGAAAATGAGGGAAGACTTGAAGAGACTTGAAGTGAAGAACTTGGTAAAATTCATGATTTCTTTGGAAAGAATAAAAGAGAATCAAAATATTTGATCTATAGGACAGTTGCAATGAGAAGACTGAGCTAAAGATAGAGGGAAATAACAAATTGTAGCCATAAATTTTTTGAACAACAAAATCTAGCACCACCACATGATGTAAACCCACACGCATCAAGCAGCTAGTCTTGTGCAGCTCAGGCAGGCCATCCACTGTCACCACAATAGCTCTTCCTCTCACTTTTTGTTGGCTATTCTCAAAATCAAGGTGTTGGGGGGCGGGGGGTGGGGGTTGGTAGGATTGCTAAAGCCATAGATAGAGTGGAAGTAGAAGGTGATTTAGTGAAGACTAAGCCTTAACAAAACTAGTGGACCTAATATAATGGAAGAATGAATGGTGTGAGAAGGAAAGATGAAGGAAAACCCCAAAACCAAGTGCATAATCACACCTTGGGAAAAATGGAGTCAAGAAAACATAGATCAAAGAGGGAAATTGTAAATTTTTGTAGATGTTCTATGCTTGATGCAACTTTACTTTTATTACAGCAATCACACAAATGGTTAAGTAAAATGCTGATAGAACATATCAATGGATCTTATAGAAGACAAACCAGAAACAGAAAAATGTGATGGTGCGTTACGGCGGTCAACAGGATGCTTCAACCAGCAAAGTCTCCTTGATCAGCCAACCCAGAATGTGTCACAACAATCCTCAAATCAGCGACCGAGTCAACCCAAGTCAACTCCAGAAAAGTCAACGTTGTCCAGAAAAGTCAACGCAGGGCAGCAAGCTAAAAGTCAACGCAGCAACAAGTTCGGTCAACCTTTTGACCTCGATTTCTGTGCCAAAGTGTACGGCCTCCCAAAATCGAATTCTCCAACAAAATTCAGCCCTTTTGGACCATGCGTTGACCAAAGTCAACGCTGGTCAAACTTCCTTGAAAACCCTAGCTGCAGAATTTTCGTCCTTCTTCTTGGCCGTACGGATTTTTCCTTCTTCCCACGTGTGAGCTGAAATTGTCCTCCAAGGAGCTCGTACTAAATCAGATGAGAGAAGAAGATGTGTGTTGAGTTGTGGTGAAATGCTCTCCAACTTTGCCTGTATTTATATCCATCATTAGGGTGTGTGACACATCTGCTGGGGGTGTGAAACCTTAAGGCCGACCTGCACATATAATTTATTATGAATAATAAATTCAAAATAAATGTTCTGCTCATCGGATTAAGACATATTATATATGGATTTTACACCTCTCCGAAAGAGGAATCCAACAAAAATATTAACCTCTTAATCTGAGCATCATAACATGGAGTTTGGACCTAGTTGTCCAAATTTAACACTCCCTCTCAACTAGGGAGAACTCCATCCATCAGTGCAATCAAACATCGTGTGTCATCCCGCCGTAACTTGCTTTGCTGGCCTCTTTATTTCAGAACAGAAGTGGGTCAGTCACAAAGACATCATCCCCCGACTGACATAATCAGTCCAGAGGTTCCAAACCTCTATCAAACTCATGAAGAGTATCCAACCAACCCACAGTTGGTTCATCTGACCCGAAGTCAGGCAGAGGTCCCAGACCTCACTAAACTTGATCCCAGATCAAGTGGTTGGACCGTGCCATCCTAGATAGAGAGTACGGCAATCTCTGATGCGTCCATCAGTCTTTGCTAATAGTCTCTAGCTTTTCCCACCTTATTGGCCAAATGAGAGGTACTTCCCATGAGCCCTGAACTCAATGGGTAGGATGCATACGGGGCACAGATAAATGAGAGGCGAACCAACTCAATAATCACAAAGGTGGAATGAAGCTCTATAGTGTTGTAAGCAAGAATGCTATCCCAGGCCCAGGCTCCAGTAGCTAGTCCAACGAGGACCCACATCATGGGTCGTTCCACGATACAAGATTTTCTCACGAGTTGGGAACTTGACCTTCCCAGGGGGCACTAGTGAGAATATCATGACTGCTCATCTTGCTCATCGGTTCCTATGATGAGCCTTACGGGCGCCTCGGCGCCTGCATATAGGATAAGTGAATTTTGATATCAATATGCTTTGCAGATCGGTTGTGGAACAGGATTCTCGATCATACGAATCCTCTGGATATCACGAGAGTATCCACTAGGTGATATCTAGCACATGTGCTTGACTCACTAAAACTTCCATATGGCCTTCATGAGGCCATACTAGCAGCAATGTATTCGGCCTCCGCGGTGCTCAAAGCCACCGACTTCTGCTTCCTGCTCATCCATGAGATCGAGGCAGAACCAAGATTGAAGCAGCATCCAGGTGTGCTCTTACGATCCACCACACTGCCAGCCCAATCGGCATCAGTATATCCACGGAGTATCACACTCCCGGCAGTGTATCTCAGCCCATGGTTTATCGTGCCCCGAAGATATCTCAAAAGATTCTTGGCACCAACCCGGTGAAAATGATGAGGCTCAACCATCTGTTGACTCAAAGTGTTCACTGCAAAACATATATCTGGTCGGGTGTTCACTAAGAACATCAAAGCTCCTATGAGTTGACGATACTCGGTAGGATTGGCCAAGATAGGCCCAGCAGCGCTGCCACTCAACTTCTTGAAGTTGAGTTCCATCGGTGTTGACACGGACTTGCAGTCCACCATACCAAATCTCTCTAGAAGTTTCACAATGTATTTTCCTTGAGAAAGGAAAATTTCTCCAGGTCTCTGCCAGACCTCCAGGCCTAGGAAGTAGTGCATCAGTCCTAGGTCCTTCATCTCGAACTCAGCAGTGAGCTCCCTCTTACATTGATGAATGAGAGGGTCAGCACCTGTCAGGAAGAGGTCATCCACATACAGCACTAGAATGAGAGGCTTCCCCTGCACAACCTTGAAGTAAAGGTTCGGATAAGCATTACTTCGAGTGAAGCCCAGCTTCATCAAGTAACTATCCATCCTCTCGTACCAAGCTCTGGGTGCTTGCTTTAACCCATAAAGGGCTTTCTTCAACCTGCAGACATGAGTGTCTCGATCTTGAACTTCAAATCCCAGAGGTTGTTCTACATACACCTCTTCTTTTATTGCACCATGCAGAAAAGCGGTCTTGACATCCATCTGATGAAGACTCCATCCTTGCGTAGCAGCAAGGGCTATGATTGATCGAATGGTGGTATATCATGCCACAGGTGCAAATATGTCATCATAGTCTATTCCTTCCTTTTGAGAGAAGCCACGGGCAACAAATCTTGCCTTGAACTTTTCAGCACTCCCATCAAATCCATGTTTGATCTTGTAGAGCCATTTTGCGGTGACAACTGATTTGTCCTTCGGTCTCGGGACCACATCCCAGACATCATTCTTCATTATGGACTCATATTCTTCGTGCATAGCATCCTTCCAAACTTGATGCTTTACGGCTTCCTCAAAAGATCCAGGTTCAGATTGTACAATAGTACTCATGGCGGCTAGATACCCTTGGTATCTACACGGCTTCTTGCTTTCTCGGAATGTCCCCCTTGGGGCAGCATGACCCTCAGCATCTTCGAGGGTGTCCCTGAGCCATGATGGTCTCTTTCCCAGTGAAGGAGATGGATCAATAGGGTCCATTGGTCCTTCAATATCAGGCATTGTCTCATCCTGCGGTTCTTCTTGATTTCCGGGCCTTTCTTCATGATTTTCTCCAAATCTAGGAAGATCTACTACTTTCTTCGGGGAAGCATCTTCGTCAAAAGTGACATCATGGCTTATCTCTACTTCCCTTTGACCAGGTACATAGACTCTATATGCCTTAGAAGTCTCACTGTAGCCCACAAACATTCCTTTCTTCCCAGTAGCATCCAGCTTACTTCTCTTTTCTTTCGGCACATGAAAATAGGCAGGACATCCAAAAATTCTAAAATGTGAGACATCAGGTTTCTTACCAGAGAAAACCTCTTCGGGAGTTTTGGAGTCCAAAGCGGAATGAGGGCATCGGTTTTGAATATACACAGCAGTATTTGCGGCTTCTCCCCACAGAAACTTCGGTAGACCCTGGTCACATAGCATGGCACGGGCAGCTTCCACAATAGTCCTATTCTTGCGTTCAGCAACACCATTCTGCTCAGGAGTATATGCAGTGGTAGTCTCCCTCTTAATGCCAGCTTCTCTGCAGAAGTCTTTGAACTCATTTGACTCATATTCAGTGCCATTGTCGGTCCTCAAAATCTTGATCTTCTTTCTGGTCATATTTTCCACCAAGGCTTTGAAGGTACGGAACCACATGAAAGCCTCATCCTTCTTCTTCAAGAAGTATATCCAGGTTTTGCGAGAGAAGTCATCGGTGAATGTCATGTAGTAAGAACATCCTCCCAGGGATGTCACGGGAAACATACCAGATAGATCAGAATGGACCAGTTGCAAAATATCAGATGTCTTTGTGACACTTGAGGGGAAATGTCCCCTTGTATTCTTTCCTTCGGCACAACCCTTACATACACCTTCATGATTATTTCCAAAGTCAGGCATCCCTGTCACCACCTTCCTTGCTTCGGGAAGGGCCTTGTAATGAAGGTGTCCAAACCTTCGGCGCCATAGTTCGGTTTGATGGATAGTATCACATGTCATTGCTCCCAGCAGACTCCCTCCAACCTGGTAGAGTGTGCCAACTCTAAAACCAATCGAGATAGCTTCCTTGAAGCTCTTCTTCCACATGAGCACCTTTCCATCAGAGAATGTTACATTGAACCCTTTGTCTTCCATGGTTGATACAGACACAAGGTTCTTCTTCAATTTTGGTACATAGAGTACATCTTGCAAATGTAGGACTTGTCCTTGAGACAAGTGGAGGGTCACAGTCCCTGTCCCTTTCACGGGGTATGTGGCATTATCTCCAAGGATAATTTCTAGATTAGTATCCCTCTCAACCATGTCAGAGAGTGCTTCCTTGAAACCAGTGATGTGTCTTGAGGCACCACTATCTATCAGCCAGACATCCATAGTGTCGGGCGGAGATGTAGCAGAGAGAGCAAATACAAGAATATACTCATTTCTTTTATCAACGGCATTAGACTCCTCATACCTGGAGTTTCTAGACCTTTTCGAAGGTTGATTGTTTCCACCAGAGGGAGCCTTCCTCTTTCCTTTAGATCTGTCGTTTCTTCGATTCCCATTCCTCCGGTTGTTGTTGTTATCATCACTATCGGGAGAATCCTTCTTGAAGGGACATTCTCTAGCATAGTGACCATGCCTATGGCAAGTGAAACACTTACCCTTCTTTTCTTGAGTCCTTGTTCTTCCTTTGTCCTTAGGACCACCAGAGTTCTTCTTTCGAGAATGAGCACCATAGGCAGCATTTTTGTCATTTTCGAATTCCTTCATTCCTGTTTCTTCTTGCATACATCTAGACAGAAGCTTGTCAAAGTTAGGAATGGTATTATTATTGAGAATGGTAGTAGTGAATACTTGCCATTCATATGGGAGTCCTCCAAGTGCGGTGAGAACCATCTCACGATCGGCTATTGTCTCCCCAATAGTCAGCAGATTGTTCCTTGTTTCGGTCAATTTCGGAAAGTAAGCTTGAACAGACTCATCCTGGCCCCTCTTCATATTCTTCAATTTATTCTTGAGGAATAGCACTTGGTTTACATTGTTTACCTTAAACATAAGGATCAATTTATCATACATCTCCTTGGATGTGCCTAGCTCAGATATGTAGGCAACCAGACTTTTATGTATGGATTCCCTGATCATCGGCTTTGCTTTGATCTCCCCCTTCTTATACTTGTTTTTAGCAGTAGCAATAGCATTGGATGGAGGTTCTTGTATCCTACCTAGTACATGATCCAAGAGATCATGGTCTTCCAATTTGAGATCTAATATCATCTTCCAGGCATGGAAGTCATCCCTTCCAGTCAGCTTGTCATTCTCCTTGAATTCAAAACTTGTGGAACCCATTTCCTCCGATGGTGATTGCTAAAGTTAGGGCTTGTCTTCACCTCACCTTTGATACCATGTAAATTTTTGTAGATGTTCTATGCTTGATGCAACTTTACTTTTATTACAGCAATCACACAAATGGTTAAGTAAAATGCTGATAGAACATATCAGTGGATCTTATAGAAGACAAACCAGAAACAGAAAAATGTGATGGTGCGTTACGGCGGTCAACAGGATGCTTCAACCAACAAAGTCTCCTTGATTAGCCAACCCAATATGTGTCACAACAATCCTCAAATCAGCTACCGAGTCAACCCAAGTCAACTCCAGAAAAGTCAACGTTGTCCAGAAAAGTCAACACAGGGCAGCAAGCTAAAAGTCAACGCAGCAACAAGTTCGGTCAACCTTTTGACCTCGATTTCTGTGCCAATGTGTACGGCCTCCCAAAATCGAACTCTCCAACAATTTTCAGCCCTTTCGGACCATGCGTTGACCAAAATCAACGCTGGTCAAACTTCGTTGGAAACCCTAGCTGCAGAAATTTCTTCCTTCCTCTTGGCTGTACAGATTCGTCCTTCTTCTTCACACGTGTGGGCTGGAATTGTCCTCCAAGGAGCTCGTACTAAATCAGATGAGAGAAGAAGATGTGTGTTGAGTTGTTTTGAAATGCTCTCCAACTTTGCCTGTATTTATATCCATCATTGGGGTGTGTGACACATCTGCTGGGGGTGTAAAACCTTAAGGCCGACCTGCACATATAATTTATTATAAATAATAAATTCAAAATAAATGTTCTGCTCATCGGATTAAGATATATTTTATATGGATTTTACACCTCTCCGAAAGAGGAATCCAAAAAAAATATTAGCCTCTTAATCTGAGCATCACAACATGGAGTTTGGACCTAGTTGTCCAATTTTAACAGAAATTACATGGAAATGTAAGGCAATAGGCACTGCTATGCATCAAACAAAATCAACCTTAACTTGCTGAAATTTATAACAGAAAATTACATTGGAAGCTAAAGGTGCCATACTTGAGCATTGTCATGTAAATGTGGTTATATTAATCTAGCAAAAATCTGGTTTATTAGATGTGAGGTTAGCATAACAACAATCGAAATTACTCCATCCAAATGACACAATTCACTACTAAGCATTTGTAACATGCTACAAGAGGATTACCTAGTACAAAAATCAGCATGTGAAAAATAAGTGCACAATGAAAGCCTCACATAAAAATCATTATTATGCCTACATTTCTCTATAAGGCTTAAGCATGTGATGTACAAATGGAACCCAAGGGTTGAGCTCCTCCATTCTCAATCTCAACAACCCTTACAATGGAGAAACCTTTCCTCTTTGTAGATTGAGTCTTTTCTCATACAATAAAAATCATTTTTTTGCTAACTCCATAACAAGTTAGAGAAATAACATAAAAAGGGGTAATTAGACCCTTAATCAGTGGATGGTTGACCATGCCACAATATGTGGACATAAAAGTTTCAAGGAGAATTCACCCTCCAAAAAATAGGAAAGAAACTACATCAAAAGTTTCCAAGAGACAATACTAAGAATAAGCATGAGAACTAGGTCAACATGCGAGATGTCCACATGAATTCGTCCTTCAAGAGTGAACACACACAAAATGTAATAAAACAATTTTCAACCTAGGAGGATGTGCAGTGACTGCACAAGGGTCCACCTAGAAGAGCTCACAAGTGTGCCCTCCAAGGTGCAGGAGAGGTAGAATAATAAAGTAGTTCTCCTAGGAGAATGCTTCATAGCGAACCTACAAAAATAACAAGTGGTCAACAAAATGCATGTAACCAATTCACATGTGTAAATTCCATGTCAACCAACTCCATGGATGAATTTTCAAAGTAAGTTGATGGGGCACTTCACAAGAAAGTGTGAAAATTTCTGAATATTACTTATGCAGAAACCCTACTGTTAAATTTTGTTATATTTCTCCCACTTAATCAAGTTATTAATCTGAATTTTCAATATTAGTATCGAAGTAAACACATTAACAGTACTCACTGATACAGATCTAAACAGAATACATGCACACAGACAAAGTGACACAGGATTTTTTGGACAATTGTCCTCGGAAAAACCCAATGCGGGAAAACCAGTCTTTTGGCTGCTGGAGGGTTTATATTATTAAGTAGATTCTAAGTACAACAAATCTAGGCACCTTATTGGTTAACTCGACAGAGAATTATTAGATCTGCAGCAATACCTCTGTTTCGGAGACGAAAAACTGGACTGATTCACACCCTCAAACGAGATTTACAACACTTAGCCCCTTTCTGCCTCTAGAAACCCCAGAGCTGCTCTGAAGCCCTTTGCGTCAGCTCTGCTAGCCTTTTGATGCCCCTGCGCTGCTTAGGAGAGGGTTGCGTAACCCAAGACTGGGTGACGCAATCCTTACGCTGCCCTAACTGGACCTGCGTAACCCTTGATGGCCCCCTGCTGCCTCTGCACTGCCCTTTCTGGGCCTGCACAACCCCTGATGGCCCCCTGCTGCCTCTGCGTTGCCCTTCTTGGGCATGCGTAGCAACTGAAACCCTCTGTGCTGCACAGTTGCTACTCCCTCTACGCTGATTTGTCTGCTGCTTCTCTGCCTCTTGCTGACTCTTGGCTCTGGGATCAGATCATCCCCCTAGCCAATACTACCCCTCGCTGCAGCTGAAACACTTCTGGAAATTCTTAGCAAACCCGCCCTAGAATTCTAGCTTAGTCTCAGTGCTCTGCCTCCGTGTGTGTGTTCTCCAACTGACCCAAAGCCTTTCCTTTTTACTTTCTCGTTGGGAAACCAACGACCATGATCTAATCTTGAATCGATTGTAAAGATTAAAAGAAAGTTTGATCCGTGTGATTCAAGTCATTTCCATCACATGTTTAAATCAATTACCTTTAATTTTTAATCTTCCTAAGTTAGACTTAGTGTCCTTAATTAAAAATATTAATTAATTAATTTTCTCTTAAACCGGATGAAATTTCTCAAATCCCTTTCCGGGTCTTGGAGATCTCATGTACTCTAGTCCCTCCACAAAGTTTGGGAGCTAGAGCACATCCGAAGCTACCCCAAGACTCAAAAATCTCAACAGAAAGGAAGTGGTCAAACCTAAAAATAACAAGTGGTCCATCTCTAACAAGACAAATCCAAGGAAATATTTGCGAATTAGGTTTTTGACCATGCCAAAACTCCAGGAAATAATAAAATAGATATTTGCAAGAATAGCAGAAAGTGTCTCCATTAGTGTGCCATCCAAGAATATGGTCCAAATATAGTAAGAGGACTAGGAAGGAGCATGTAAAACCCACACATGTTGCCCTCCAAGTGTGACACATGCCTCTCAATTAATAACCTCCATAACCACCTCGAATAAACTAATATATGTACCAAACCAAATAGGTGAGGGTGTTCTCTAATGAAGGTTGAAGGATGAAAAATGTAGTTGAAATATTCATGCAATAAAAGTGTGCCATGTAACTTCCTCAACCACCCAAAAAATAATATAATATCTCGATGTGAAGTGCAACATTGGAAGAAGAGCCAAACATATTTAGAACTCATCAATTCCATACCAAAACCATGTGTTGTTTGCCAATACCATCAAAAAATCCCATCGAACCCTAATCTACTTGCATTCTCAACATGGTATTAGAGCTAAGGTCAGGAAAGGTTGAAGATCACTTTGTTGGCTTAAAAGGAATGGACATGGATTCTCCCTCTTTGATAAGCTATATGAGAATGGGTATCGACACTGCTGGAAGTTGGATTAAGAAAGTCATTGACTACTTATTCAACAAGGTCAAAAGTCAAGGGTTCTTGGATGCTCTTACAGGTTCTCTTAGTGATGACAATGCATGGATCATTGATAGTGGAGCATCATGGCACATGACAGGAGAAAGTAAACAACTTAATACACTATCAAAGGAGCCATCTTCTCATGTAGTGGAATTTGGTGACAACAAAAGCTATGTTGTTAGAGGCCTGGGATCAACATCGTTGAAGCTGGAAAATGGATGGATGCTGCATCTCTACAATATACTATATGTTCTAGGTTTGAAAAGAATTTGCTTTCTATTTCTTGTTTTACAGATAAAGGGGATAGAGTTGCTTTTGTTGATGGAAAAGTATTGGTTTGGGGCAAAGACTCTAACATTGATAAAGTTAGAGTTATTGGAGTTTGTGAAGGAAGCTTATATAGAGTCATGACACCACCTCCTCAAGCTTTGGTTCATATGGAAATTAGTCCCATTGAGCTATGACATAGGAGGTATGGTCATCTACATTACAAGGTTATCCCTATTCTTAATCAATTGGTTCATGGTATCCCCAATATCAAGGAAGATCATGAAGGTGTGTGCAAGGGATGCTCTTTGGAAAAACATACAAGAAAGCCATTTCCAAATAGTGAAACTAGGTCTAAAAAATATTAGACCTCATTCACTCTAATGTGTGTGTGCCCATGTTTGATAAATCACTTGGAGCTCATCTCTACTATGTAACATTTATAGATGACCATTCTAGAAAGATATGGCTCTACCTTCTCAAAACAAAGGATGACGTATTTGAGAAGTTTAAGGAGTTTCAATCTGAAGTGGAAACCCTAACTGAAAGAAAGATAAAGACTCTAAGATCTGACAATGGTGGGGAATACACTTCGAAGGAATTGATTACATATTGTAAGGAAGTAGGAATTAAGAGGGAGCTCATTGTTCCTTACTATCCCGAACAAAATGGAGTTGCTGAAAGAAAGAATAGGTCAATTGAAGAAGGCATTCGAACAATGCTCTTAGCTCAAGACCTATCAAAATTCTTATGGGGAGAAGCAACAATGATAGCCGTATACATTCAAAATAGAAGTCCTCATAGAAGTCTCAAGAGTAGAACTCCCGAAGAAGTATTCACAGGGAAGAAGCCGAGTGTGGATCACCTCCGAATCTTTAGAAGCCCTGCGTACATCCATGTGCCAAAGGATAAGCGAAAGAAGCTGGATTCTACAAGCATCAAGGGAATATTCATTGGATATAGTCTCTCCTCAAAATCATATAGAATCTACATCAAGGAAGGAAGACATAGTGAAGTAAGCAGGGATGTCATATTCGATGAAAATCAAGCTTACAAGAAATCAAAGGATATCCCTATTGATTCCGATGACGAAGAAACTCCTATATTCGAAGGAGAAGAAGTACACCACGAAAACCCTACTACAAATCAAGAAGAAGAAGAAGGGCCAAGTGAGCCTATTCAACCTGTGATCATCCCGACCACAAGGAAAAGGCCAAATTGGTTAAAAGCTACTTTGGAAGATGCCAAAGAACATGAAGCTACGAAAGGAACCTTTAGAGAAAGTAAAAGATCGAAGAGATATTCTGGATATGCTGCATATATGACGAAGTTAATTGAAGCCGAACCATCTACATTCGAAGAAGCTGCTCATCAGGAAGTTTGGAAGAAGGCGATGCAGGAAGAATATCAATCCATTATGAAGAATGGAGTTTGGGAAATTGTTCCTAGACCTAGTGACAAATCAGTTGTCACATATAAATGGATCTACAAGATCAAACACATTGTTGATGGAAGCATAGACAAGTACAAAGCGAGATTCATTGCAAGGGGTTTCTGTCAAAAGGAAGGCATAGATTATAAAGAAACCCTTGCACCCACAACAAGGTATACTACCATTAGATCTTTGGTTTCATTGGCTGCTACAATGGGTTGGAATATCCATCAAATGGATGTGAAGACCACATTTTTGTATGGGACCATTGATGAGGAAGTATACATCGAACAACCTGAAGGCTTTGAAGTGAATATCAAGGACACTCATGTTTGTAGACTCAAGAAGGCCCTATATGGCTTGAAGCAAGCTCCTAGGGCATGACATGCAAAAATGGATGCATATCTCTTAAGAACTGGGTTCATGAAGAGTAATGCTGATCCAAATCTCTACATCAAGTATGTGAATAATGAGCCCGTCATTATTCTATTATATGTGGATGATATATTCATCATTGGTGTGGAGCAAAGAATTCAAGAATGCAAGAAGATGTTGGTAGTTGAATTTGAGATGAAGGATCTAGGACTGATGCACTACTACCTTGGTTTGAAGTATGGCAGAAACCTGGGGAGATATATTTGGGGCAAGGAAAGTACATCATCAAAATGTTGCAGAAATTTAGGATGATGGACTCTAAGCCCATTACTATTATGATCACCAATCTCAAAAAGTTGCAGGGTTTTGACTCGAGGCTCGTGGATCCTACCTCCTATCGCAAGTTGGTGGGCTCTCTAATGTATCAAGTAACACTAGGCCAGATATATGTTTTGCAATAAACATTCTTGGTCAGTTTCAGTTGGAGGCTGGAGCCTCGTCATGATCACTGGATAGTTGCTAGACACATATTGAGGTATCTTCGTGGGACTATACATCACTGCCTAAAGTATGATAATAAGGAAGTCAAACTAATTGACTTCACAGATTCTGATTGGGGTGGCAGTGAGACCAACGGAAGAAGCACTACAGGTGGATGTTTTAGACTCTTAGTCTGGGGTTTGCTATGATTTCATGGACGAGTAGAAAGCAAGATCTTGTTGCTTTAAGTAGTGTTGAGGCAGAATATGTAGCTGCATGTGAAGTAGGAAAGGAGGCTGGTTGGTTAAGGAAGCTTTTGACAAATTTGTTCGAGAAGTCTCTATGGGTCCTACTGTGATTAATTATGACAATCAATGTTATATCAAGATGTCTGGAGATCCCATTTTTCATGCTAGGACGAAGCATATCAACAATAAGTTCCACTTTATTAGGAACTTGGTGCAGGATGGGATCGTGAAGTAGGAGTGTGTCTCGACAGATGAACAGGTAGCAGACATACTAACAAAGTCTCTTCCTAATAAGAAGTTTGAATATCTAAGAAACATGCTTGGTTTAGTAGATATTGCTGATTGTATTGATGATAAGAGATTGAAAGAGATTTGTTGAGGCTTTCCGAGTGAAGCATTGCCTGAGAGGACATCAGGCTGACATTTTGTATTGATGTATAGGTCTCGAAGTTGGGAGGTTGGCATTGGTCTGATACGCACGTAGATCCCTAGGTTGGTGGTTAGTAAGTAAGCCTGATGGTACCTAGAGAGGTTGAAAGCTTTAGTCCACCTTAGTCCCACTTGGATAGATTGCCTTGGTCAGGAATTTAGTCCATGGTTTGCGGTGCCTAAACTAATGAGAGATCATTGGATAGATTGCCCTGGTCAGGAATCTAGTCCATGGCATTGCGGTGCCTAAACTCTTCATAGTTCATATAGTTTGAGATGTTCCGTTGTATTTGTATATTATGAATACCTCCCTAGTTAAGAGGGAGTGTTGAAGAATGTAACTAGGTTTGGTCTTCATAAAATATATTTGGGTCATTATGTAATGTACTTGTAAAAAAGAAAAAAGAAAAGAATTTTTATTATTATAAAATTGACTTATTAAAGCACGGGTTTCATGCTTGGGTCATCATTATATTAGTCAAAGTCCCCATTGTGACTCCTAGGATTAATATTGAGTCAATAGAGTCATTGTACATTTAAAGAGACCCTTCTTGGGCTTTTGATTCATGTAAAAATGTTTATTATCGAGTCAAATATGAATTATGTCACCTCCACACCAAGTCGGCCTAAAGGAGACCAATTCGACCTGACCTAGAGCCTATAAATAGAAGGAGATCGAATTCATTTGGAGCATCTAATCTCAAGCAAGTTTGATATCTCTTTGGAAGCCAGAAAAGTGCGAAGTGGGTCAAGGAAGGCAAAAGGAGTGTGAGTTGGGTCAAGGTCAAAGATAAGAAGAAAATCAAAGTTTTGGTACTACTCTCTCTCTCTTTCATGCCCTAGTTTGGGAGATCGAAGTCTTTTTGTGTTGCTGCTGCCAGTTGTTGCTTGATGTCGTAAGTCGCTGCATAGTCGAAGTTGTTGGGGTCAAGATGCTGCTGTTACAGAGTCGAAGATCTGGAAAGGTTGGCTCTGGTGTGGAGGAAAGGTTTGGTCTATGTCTAGGGTGAAGAGTCTCAATGAAAACTATTGAAGGAAGATAATTTTGACTGGGTTTTCCCCTAGAGAGGGGTTTTGCCTTGGCATAGTGCCTACATTCTATGTCTTGTGTTTTTGTGATCTTCATACACACATAATTTGGTAATTGCTTGATGAAAGATAATCTAATAAAGAAGTAAAAGAAGCCAACATAATTCACAAGTAATTATCAAGAAAGAGGAATAAAACCCTAATTTACTTGTATTGATTTCTCAACACCACTGGGGAGGCACTGATTGTTCTAGCATGTTCATACTCCATACTTGCAACTTTCCATATTTCCCCATTATTCATCTCCATTCTTCAAGCTCGTGGTCATTGGGATTGGCACCTTTCATCCTCATCCTTGAGTTTGGGCCCAAAAAACTTAGCCTTGGAGGATGATGCAACTAAAATAAAAGAGAAAGATAAAATGTGAAAGATGGCTAGGACATTTGTATATCCTGTGGGCAAAAGCCTAGCATGAGCTCTACCCCCCTCATTAGCCATCACCCAGTTCCTTAAGCACATGAAGCTTCACCCAGAAAAACAAACCTTTGTATTGTCCCAACCCTGATGAGTGATAAACTAACTCATCCAAAAGGGCTAATGGAAATTTTCAAAGGCAAGCTTGGCCTCTTGAGTTATGCACCCAAATAAAAGCAAATCATAAAGAAGTGAAAGGCTCATTAGAGGGGTGGAAAAAGCAGGCCAAGGAAAAGGGTAACTCATACCTCCATGGTTTGTCAGGTGGTGTTATCATAACATCAAAGGCCTTTTGAGAGATGATTCTCATCCCTTGCAATAGCATTGCAGAGACTGTTTTACCCATTTTAGAGAGCAGATATGACATTGTTGATGCAACGTTGTTTCTCTAGAGTAGAGCATTAGGCTATGAGATGGTTCCTCATGGTACTTAATACTCTAGAGTATCCCCAAATGTTGGAACACTGAGCCACTAAGGCTTGGTGTTGGATTTATTGATGATGTGACTAGATGGACCTAGGACTCCCCCAGGCTGGCCTTGACACTGTTTGATGGGTGTTGCTTGTTTCGGAGCTTTGATGATGATGGTGATCCTTGAGATGATAGCGGAGGGCTTGCACATCAATATTTGACGCCAACGCTTAAGCATAATGGTGCCATGTCAACACTTTTACACTTGGAAGGGTGACATAGGGAAACTGGGTGATGATGCCATGGGTTTGGATCGAATTTGAGCTATTTCTTGAAGTATGGAGCAATCATGACCTATTTGTCACTTGTTTGTGGCATTTTGAGCTCCCTTGGAGAATGACGTCATAATGGAGGAGCCTCTTTTCACAGATGTGTGGGCTATTTTAACGTTATTTGTTATGTTTTTGAGCTATTATGAGGTTCGTAGTAACCTTTCACTTGTTGAACATTCAAATAAACCTGTATTAGGGATTTTACTTGTAAATTTGTGGAAATAAGGGATGTTAAGCCTCATATAAATAGAGGTTCCCCTTATTCCATTTTCATCATCACATTTATCACTCTTCTCGTGTGAGAGTGCAAATTAGTCTTTTTTGCTACTTGGGCCAAAATATGATATTGTTAGTGCTGAGAATTCTTTTGGAGATGTTTTCCTAGGATTGAAAAAGTGTTTCTTTGGGGAATTTTGTAAGTTTCATGCTTTATCTTCAATATTTTGCATTTTATATGTGTAGTAGGGTTTCTATGTTATGCCATGAATAAATGCTAAATCTATGTTGAAATCTTGCTCCATTATAGCATGCAAAATTGTTCTCTTTGAAACCTATAAGGAAACTTTGATTGTGCATTCTTTATAGTTAATTTCTCCCCTCACTAGGAAAATAGTTAGGGCTTTAAAAGTGGATGCCCTAGTCATCCTTTCTCGTTCCATCAAAACTGTTGTCATTGAATTTATCCCTAGAAGACTCCATTGAACCCATTTAAGATAAGTCACTAATCATAAGTTATGTTGATCACTCTCTAAACCAAACATATTTTCCTTCCTTTTCCTTTTTCCTAGACGTCTAGGGTTAGTAGTTATGGTTTTAGGGTGAAGAATTGCATCAAAGTGAAATTTTGTTTGATGTTTATGGTTCATTAAGTAGGAATTGTATCAATAAATCATCTAAAAGCAAAATCTAGCATTGTTGCATGGTTAAAAGTTAAAACCTTCCTCTTAGGGTTGATGTCATCTTCTTTTTGTTGTTTATGCATGTTTCCTATTATAAATTTCCCTTTGCAAACCTTAATCCTTCATGTCTATTGGAAGGCCTTGTTCCCTTTTGTTGATTATTCATCAAGAGGCCTTTTCTTTTTCTGTTATATGACATTGCATACCCTATCATTGAAAACTAGCAAAACCTTAACTTATAGCAACCATCTATTTGGTTTAGGAATAGAGTACTTGTACCTTGGCATAGAATATCTAAGCCTTTACTAACTTTGCTCTTATTTTATCCCATTTATCAGACCTTATATCTGTTAGCTTGAGCCATAGTGATTGCATATCCTTTAGGTGATTTAGAGAAGCCTCCCTTGTGGTCAAAAGTGTAGGAGAAAGGTTGTTGAGGTGATAGTGGCAACCCTTTCTCTTGTTGCCATAAGGTTTGGTTCCCCCTAGTGGGGCTTTGCACTAGGCTTGCAATATTTTGAGGTAACATGTACCTCCTTTATCCACTCCTAAATATTTCTAGCGCACAATCTTTCCCTACTGCTCTCCACTCCCATCCAACCTTAATCCCGACTCCCTTTTCTCACACATCTTTGTGTTTTATGATATCCTTGGGAAACCCTAAATTCAGGTTACATCTCCACCTTCTTCATGCTTTTTATTCACATAAAAAGACATTAGAGAGGTTGTGTGGGTGATGAACCACAAAGCAACATATGAGGATGGCTTCTAGGCAGAGTTCTCTAAACACGGTCTTTGTCCTTTGTTTCCTTACTTGGACAATTTCTTTAACCATGTAATCCATACAGGTTTTCCATTGGCATGGTCACATCACATCAACCATCCTGTTGACCACTAAAGTTGCATTTGAAGTTTTTTTTGAAGACTCCATGCCCAAAGTACATTTCAGAGAATTCCTACACTTTCAAATCATTCAGAGTTGAGTTCCAGATTTCATCAGGGCTTTTAGGCCCCTTCCTTCTCTCTTTCTTCATTTTGTACTTATATTCCATAGCCCTGTGGGGATATTGTAAACATGATGCTAACATGATAAATAAAGCCATGTAACAAGCCTAGGTAACTTGGGACTTTACTATCAAGTGAGTTCACTCTAGGGAATTTTTTTCACTTAACTAATTATTCATGTTTTTTAGCATTGAATAACTAGTTGAGTTTTTTTCTTCTAGATATATCCCCAAAGCTGTAGTGAGGTTTGCTAGTGGAGCCTTGGGTGAGTCCCAGTGTCTAGAGTCAACGTATATTACCATGCTAGATCACTTGTAAAATTTCGTAGAATTTGATTAGGTCTAGGGGTCAGTTTTTAATTATTAAAAATTTCCCGCTGGACAAGATTTTTAATAATTTTTTTATATAAATTGTATTAAGTGATGTTTAGAGAAGTTGTAGGGGGAATGAGTAATCAAAATTAGACCTCTACACCTCAAATTTCTATTAAGACACACTTTGAGGGGTGAAAAGTCACTTATTAACCCTCAAAACCCACTTTTTCCTAAGTTTAGTGGGAAAATGAGAAATAAATAGCACAAAAATAAATAAAGTGGAGAAAGCAATAAATTATTCCACCTACCAGTTGATGTGGAAATGAGTTGGAAAATCAACTCAAGTCAAAGGCAAGTCAAATGACAAATGGAAGGGTGAGTCGACAACCGCATGACACATGAATTTATGCACATGGTGAAATCATTTTGTGGGCCAGACTTGGGATATGATTTGCTCATGTGGC